>CM075995.1:10248539-10698539 GCA_038087875.1 Malacoraja senta | reverse complement strand
ACCGGACGCGGTAACGGTGGAATTTTTACATATTCCGGTAGAGATTTATGTCATAATTTCAAAAATCCAATCGTCAGAAATTTTGATTCATTATTTCCCTAGTTTTTTACCAAAATTGTTCACCAATCTGACATCATTTTAAAATCTAACATGCTGAAGCGAGCTGATGACATAGAAACATAGAAACATAGAAAATAGGTGCAGGAGTAGGCCATTCGGCCCTTCGAGCCTGCACCGCCATTCAATATGATCATGGCTGATCATCCAACTCCGTCAAGTCACATTTATTTATATAGCACATTTAAAAAACAACTCTCGTTGGCCAAAGTGCTTTACATTTGTTATAGAATAATATAAACAAACAAACTACATACATATATACATATATACATATAGCCCTCGCTCGAGGATGTCAAGAAAGGCTTGGGAGTATAGATACGTTTTTAGTCTTGACTTAAAGGAGTCGATGGAGGGGGCAGTTCTGATGGGAAGGGGGATGCTGTTCCACAGTCTAGGAGCTGCAACCGCAAAGGCGCGGTTGCCCCTGAGCTTATGCCTAGACCGCGGGATATTCAGCAACCCCAAGTCGGCCGATCTGAGGGACCTGGAGGTGGAGTGGTGGGTGAGAAGACTTTTTATGTAGGTGGGGGCAAGCCCATTGAGGGCTTTGTCGACATAGAGGAGGATCTTGAAATGTATACAGAACCGCACAGGGAGTCAGTGGAGAGAGGCCAGGATTGGGGTGATGTGGTCCCTTTTTCGGGTGCCCGTCAGGAGTCTTGCTGTAGCATTTTGGACCAGTTGCAGGCAGGACAGGGAAGATTGGCTGATGCCAGTGTAAAGGGAATTGCAGTAATCTAGGCGGGAGGAGATAAATGTGTGGATGATCTTTTCGAGGTCATCAAAGTGGAGGAATTGTTTTATTTTAGCTATCGTCCGAAGCTGAAAGAAGCTAGCTTTTACCACGGCATTGACTTGTTTGTCAAATTTCAGTGCTGAGTCAAATATCACGCCAAGGTTTATGATGTGAGGTTTGAGTAGTGGGGTAAGGCTTCCAAGGCTGCCTGCTATCATTTTGATTGAGTCCGAGGGGCCGAGAAGTATGACCTCAGACTTACTCTCGTTTAATTGGAGGAAGTTCTGGGCCATCCAACACTTTATATCCTCGAGGCAGCAGGTAAGGTTAAGCAGATTTGATTGGTTTTTGGGCTTCAGGGGGAGATAGAGTTGTGTATCGCCTGCGTAGCAATGGAAGGAAATGCCGTGCCTTTCAATCTCTTGGCCTAAGGGAAGCATATAAAGGGAGAAGAGAATGGGGCCAAGGATGGAACCTTGTGGAACCCCACAGCAGAGATTAGCTGGGGAGGAGAAAGAGTTGCCTATGTTAGTCGAGAAACTCCTACGTTTGAGGTAGGCGATGAACCAGGTCAGGGCAGTGCAATCAATACCAACCCCGTACCGGAGAAGGTCAATTAGGATGGTGTGGTCGACAGAATCAAATGCTGCACTGAGGTCAAGAAGGAACAGGATTGCACAGTCGCCGGAGTCAACGGTGAGCACTAGGTCATTAGGTACCTTCAACAGTGCTGTGGAGAGCCCTGAAACCTGATTGGAAAGTTTCCAAGATAGTGTTTTGGTGAAGGTAAGGCATGTTGACTTAAAATTACCTTTTCAAGGGCTTTTGAGAGGAAAGGCAGTTTAGAAATGGGTCTGTAGTTGCTTGGCAAGGTGGGGTCAAGGTTAGGTTTTTTCAGGAGTGGCTGGACCACCGCATGCTTGAAGCAGGTGGGTACAGTGCCAATACAGTATCCTGTACCTGCCTTCTCTCCATACCCCCTGATCCCTTTAGCCTCAAGGGCCACATCTAACTCCCTCTTAAATATAGCCAATGAACTGGCCTCAACTACCTTCTGTGGCAGAGAATTCCAGAGATTCACCGCTCTCTGTGTGAAAAATGTTTTTCTCATCTCGGTCCTAAAAGATTTCCCCTTTATCCCTAAACTGTGACCCCTTGTCCTGGACTTCCCCAACATCGCAACAATCTTCCTGCATCTAGCCTGTCCAACCCCTTAAGAGTTTTGTAAGTTTCTATAAGATCCCTCCTCAATCTTCTAAATTCTAGCGAGTACAAGCCGAGTCTATCCAGTCTTTCTTCATATGAAAGTCCTGACATCCCAGGAATCAGTCTGGTGAACCTTCTCTGTACTCCCTCTATGGCAAGAATGTCTTTCCTCAGATTTGGAGACCAAAACTGTATGCAATACTCCAGGTGTGGTCTCACCAAGACCCTGTACAACTGCAGTAGAACCTCCCTGCTCCTCTACTCAAATACTTTTGCTATGAATGCTAACTTACCATTCGCTATCTGCACTGCCTGCTGCACCTGCATGACGCCACAATGCCTTTGCTCTGGCCATGGAGGAGGCCCATTGTTGCTTTACCTCTCCCCTCCACTCCATCCAAGGACCCAAGCAGTCTTTCCACCTGCACCTCCTCCAACCTCATCTAAAGCATCCGCTGTTCTAGGTGCCAACTGCTCTACATCGGTGAGACCAAGCGCAGGCTTGGCGATCGCTTTGCCCAACACCTTCGCTCAGTTCGCAATAACCAACCTGATCTCCCATGGCTCAACACTTCAACTCGTCAATGGCCAGAGTGAGTCCAACCGCAAATTGGAGGAGCAGCACCTCATATTTTGCTTGGGTAGTTCACATCCCAGCGGTATGAACATTGACTTCTCCAATTTCAGGTAGTCCTTGCTTTCTCCCTCTTTCCCCTCCCCTTCCCAGCTCTCCCACAGCCCACTGTCTCTGCCTCTTCCTTTCTCCTTCCCTCCCCCCCACCCCCACATCAGTCTGAAGACGGATCTCGACCCGAAGCATTCGCTCCATAGATGCCTCACCCGCTGAGTTTCTCCAGCATTTGTGTCTACTTCCAGCTTGATGGCATCTTTCCTATAGCCGTGCGAGGGGAACTGAATACAATTCTCAAAGTTTGGCATCACCAATGTCTTACAACACAGCACAGCACAGGATGCGGCTGTTCAGCCCACAATGTTTTTACCGATGATGATGCGAAGATGAACTCATCTCATCAGAATGAACTAGATCCAGATCCATCTACACCATACATGTGCATGTTCCTGCCCGAAAAACCCTTGAACGCCATAATCGTGTCGGCCTCCACCACCACCACGTTCGAGACACCCACCACTCTGTTTAAAACTTGCCTTGCACATTTCTTTTAGACCCCCCCCCCTCTCACCTTAAAGGGGGACGTGCCCCCCACCATGTTTTCTGAGGTGGGGCACAATCCCCCCCCCATGTTTTGTGAAACATGTATTTTGCAATCAGCTCCCATCCGACCGACCGCTGCGGAGTCGCGGCCGCATGCTGATGAGATGATCAGCTGTCTCAGACTCTGAAAAGAAAATACTCTGAAAATGTCATCCTTTGTTAATGATAAATGCTCATCCATTCCATATTCATTACAAGCTTTGTAAAGTATTGTGTCGGGTTTAATGAGTAGTGTATTGCAGAATGAATCGTTTATTACTTAATTCGTCTGACTGAGACGAAAACGATGTCACTGTTAACTGTCACTTTTAACTGCTACATCGATATGCATTCCTTAATCTTTAGTAAATATAATTGTGTTTAATACATCCAAGAATACATAGTTTCAGGCTGCTTATAATGCAGATTATTTATATATTGCTTGGTTTTAATAGCTTGGTTTCCTGTCTTGAAAGTGTCCTGTCCTATATTTTGTTGTCTAGCATGTTGTCCAGTGTATTTTAAATCTGTGGTACAGATCTGCACTAGTCAACTCATTCTAATGGCCCCATAGTAGAAGCGTCCACGACGCGGGGCTGGAAACGAGAAGAATCCTGAGCTAATTAACATCCACAGGACTTACGGCTGAAGCCAAGGAAGTACACCCTCCCATGCTTTGATAGCGATTTCTGCCCTGGAAACATCGTCTGTCTTTTCCCTCCACAGTTTTACTTTTCATTTATCTTACTTGCAACACCCCCCCAATTTATCTCCAGATGCTAACCCTTTAGTCCCCCCCCCCCCCCCCCAACCCAGGCGGGAAGTTGACTCATGCCTTTGATCATTCAGCCCTGTGGCTTTGACCAGGTCCGTTGATGCCCGCTGCCCATTGCCTCGCATTAACAGACCCGTCTTCATACGCAGTTGCCCCTCAACCCCCTCCTCCCGCTGTAGCTTCATGGGACACATAAACAGTATCGCACGTGAACAGGCCCACGTGAACACAATGCCTAGTTAAACTAATCTTCTCTGCCTGTACATGAGCCATATCCTTTGATTCCATGATTTTTCCATGTGCCAATCTAAAAGCCTCTCACACACTGCCTCCAGACTCGAGTCTGCCTCCAACACTACCTTTGGCAGCGCGTTCTCTGTTAAAACAATCTCCCACACATCTCCTTGAAACTGTCTCCGTCTCACGTAACGTTGTGTCCTCTGTGTCTTTGATATTTACACGCCCCTGGGAATAAGGTTTGTCTGTCTCCCCTATCTATGCCTCTTATAATTTTATGTACTTCTATCAGATGTCCCCTCAACCTCTAGTTTAGTTTAGTTTAGTAATACAACACGAATACAGGCCCTTCAGCCCACTGTACTCGGCCGACAGCAATCCCCGCACATTAACATTATCCTACACACACTATGAACAATTCTGTTTACACATACGCCCAGCCAATTAACCTACATACCTGTACATCTTTGGAGTGTGGGGGGAAACTGAAGATCTCTGAGAAAACCCACGCGATCATGGGGAGAACATATAAACTCAGCAGAGATAGTACACATGGTCGGGAATGAACCTGGGCCTCTGGTGCTGCAAGCGCTGTAAGGTAGCAAATCTACCGCTGTGCCACTCTGTATTCAAAAAGTTGTGAACACTGCCCATTCCATCACTGACTGTGATCTTCCCACCATCGAAGGGATTTACCGGAATCGCCGTCTCAAAAAGGCAGCCAGCATAATCAGAGACCCACACCACCCTGGCTGCACACTCACTTCACCCCTGCCATTGGGGAAAAAGGAACAGGAGCCTGAAAACTGCAATCTCCAGGTGCGGGAATAGCTTCTTCCCTATAGCCGTTCGGCTATTAAACACTACAACCTCAACTAAGCTCTGGACAACATAGACTATTATTGTTATTATTGCACTATTATTGTTTTTTTGCGTGCAAGTATGTGTGCATGTGTGTGTGTGTATATATATATATATATATATATCTACATGATCTGTATATATATATTATATATATATATATGTGTGTATTTGTGAGTATTGTGTATATATACACACTCGCTAAACTTTTTTTCTCTCGTTATTATATTTACAATGTACTAATTTTTTCACATTCTGTTGTGCTACTGCAAGTAAGAATTTCATTGTTCTATCTGGGGCATATGACAATAAAACACTCTTGACGCATGACCTTAACTACAGAATTGCAACTTACCTTCTCTCTGTTGGGTGGATGTGGAGGGCTGGCAGCTCAATGCCAGCAGGTAGAGCAGAATCACTCTGTGCAGGAATAAACAACATGATCAGAACCTGTCAGTTTCACTGGGTCCAGTGAGATCACGTCTCATCTCCAGGACAGTCTCTCAGCCCTGGCCCAGTCCCCAGCAACCCATGAATGTTCTTGTTTCCATCTCGGGCCAGATCTTCCCCAGTTGGTAGCAACGAATCAAACCTAAATCTCAATCTCATTTCACGTGTTTGAGAGCCCTTTGGCGATTGTCTGGAAGCTGTTCCCATCTTGGACAAGAGACTACAGAGAGTGTTGGACACTGCCCGGTCCATGACAGGCACCGACCACACCACCATCCAAGGGATATTTTGGGGGGGCTGC
Source organism: Malacoraja senta (assembly GCA_038087875.1). NCBI lineage: Eukaryota > Metazoa > Chordata > Chondrichthyes > Rajiformes > Rajidae > Malacoraja > Malacoraja senta. The sequence goes on along the minus strand of CM075995.1, from coordinate 10,692,640 downwards.
CTCCAAAAGGCAGCCAGCATCATCATCAAGTCACACCACCCTATCTCGCTGCTACCATGGGGAAGAAGGAACAAGAGCCTGAAAACTGTGATCACCATGTTACAGAGCAGCTTCTTCCCAGTAACCATTAGCCTCATGAACACTGCACAACACTAACCCCAGCAATTATGATCCTCTGTGGACATTGTCTTTTGATGCACTATGACTTTGGTTTTGCACCCGAAACGTCACTCATTCCTTCTCTCCAGATATGCTGCCTATCCCGCTGAGTTCCTCCACTTTTTTGTGTCCATCTTCGCATTACTGAATATTCATTTATTGTATTATAAAATATTAATATTAATTTATTGTATAATAGAATATTATTTATTTATCTCCACGTTATTGCTCTATATAATATCATTAGAGTGTTATCATTCTAAGACTATTGTGTTTGCAGGCCTGATTCTAGTAAGAATTTCATTGTTCCGTTTCCAGTACATAAAGTGTCATACAGCACTGAAATAGGCCCTCTGTCGCAACCCGTCCATGCCAACCAAGATGCCGTATCTAAACTAGTCCAATTTTCCCATTTGGTCCAAATTCTTCTAAACATTTTTCTATCACAAGTTCACGTTCACAAATTATAGGAGTTACATAGATACATAGATACATAGAAAATAGGTGCAGGAGTAGGCCATTCGGCCCTTCGAGACTGCACCGCCATTCAATATGATCATGGCTGATCATTCAACTCAGTATCCCGTACCTGCCTTCTCTCCATACCCCCTGATCCCCTTAGCCACAAGGGCCACATCTAACTCCCTCTTAAATATAGCCAATGAACTGGCCTCAACTACCCTCTGTGGCAGAGAGTTCCAGAGATTCACCACTCTCTGTGTGAAAAGGTTTTTCCTCATCTCGGTCTTCAAGGATTTCCCCCTTATCCTTAAGCTGTGACCCCTTGTCCTGGACTTCCCCAACATCGGGAACAATCAACCTGCATCTAACCTGTCCAACCCCATAAGAATACAAGTACAAGCCAAGTCTATCCAGTCTTTCTTCATATGAAAGTCCTGCCATCCCAGGAATCAGTCTGGTGAACCTTCTCTGCACTCCCTCTATGGCTATAATGTCCTTCCTCAGATTTGCTAGCGGTTCAATAATGAGAGCAAACAGCTGTGGTGATAATGAGCATCCTTGTCTATTTCCCCTTGATAGTTGAAATTTCGAGGATAATATGTTATTAGTAAGTATTCTAGCTGTAGGTTTGTTATATAGTAACTTAATCCATAAAATAAAATTCTCTCCCAGTTGAAATTTTTGTAATACTTTATCCATATAATTCCATTCTACTTGATCAAATGCTTTTTCAGCATCCAGCGAAATAATTGATAATTCTTGATCTTCAGATTTGTGTGAGTGCATTATGTTGAGTAGACGTCTCATATTATTAGAGGAGTATCTCTTAGGGATAAACCCTGTCTGATCTGGGTTTATTAATTTACTAATGTATTTACTTAATCTTCTGGCTAATGTTTTCGCTAATATTTTTTGATCTGTGTTTAACAATGCTATAGCTCTATATGAGCCAGGTTCTTCTAAATCCTTATTTTTCTTAGGTATTAATGTAATCGTTGATTCCGCTAATGTATCAGGTAGTATTCGTTTTTTAAAAGCGTATTGGTACATTTTTTGTAATCTTGGTATTATTTTATCATAAAAGCTTTTATAAAATTCATTAGTAAATCCATCAGGGCCTGGTGTTTTTCCATTTTTTAGTGAGTTTATTGAGTTTTGGAGACCAAAACTGTACGCAATACTCCAGGTGTGGTCTCACCAAGACCCTGTACAACTGCAGTAGAACATCCCTGCTCCTATACTCAAATCCTCTTGCTATGAAAGCCAACATACCATTCGCTTTCTTCACTGCCTGCTGCACCTGCATGCCTACTTTCAATGACTGGTGTACCATGACACCCAGGTCTCGCTGCATCTCCCCATTTCCTAATCGGCCACCATTTAGATAATAGTCTGCCTTCCCGTTTTTGCCACCAAAGTGGATAACCTCACATTTATCCACATTATACTGCATCTGCCAAACATTTGCCCACTCACCCAGCCTATCCAAGTCACCTTGCAGTCTCCTAGCATCCTCCTCACAGCTAACACTGCCCCCCAGCTTAGTGTCATCCGCAAACTTGGAGATGTTGCTTTCAATTCCCTAATCCAGTTCATTAATATAAATTGTAAATAGCTGGGGTCCCAGCACTGAGCCTTGCGGTACCCCACTAGTCACTGCCTGCCATTGTGAAAAGGACCCGTTTACTCCTACTCTTTGCTTCATGTTTGCCAGCCAGTTCTCTATCCACATCAATACTGTACCCCCAATACCGTGTGATTTAAGTTTGTATCCTAATCTCTTATGTGGTACCTTGTCGAAAGCCTTCTGAAAGTCTAGATACAACACATCCACTGGTTCTCCCCTATCCACTCTACTCGTTACATCCTCGAAAAATTCTATAAGATTCGTCAGACACGATTTACCTTTCGTAAATCCATGCTGACTTTGTCCAATGATTTCACCGCTATCCAAATGTGCTGCTATCCCATCTTTAATAACTGACTCTAGCAGTTTCCCCACTACCGATGTTAGACTAACTGGTCTGTAATTCCCCGTTTTCTCTCTCCCTCCCTTCTTAAAAAGTGGGGTTACGTTTGCTACCCTCCAATCCTCAGGAACTACTCCAGAATCTAAAGAGTTTTGAAAAATTATCACTAATGCATCCACTATTTCTGGAGCTACTTCCTTAAGTACTCTGGGATGCAGCCTATCTGTCCCTGGTGATTTATCGGCCTTTAATCCATTCAATTTACCCAATACCACTTCCCGACTAACCTGGATTTCACTCAGTTCCTCCATCTCCTTTGACCCGCGGCCCCCTGCTATTTCCGGCAGATTATTTATGTCTTCCTTAGTGAAGACGGAACCAAAGTAGTACATATCTATAAAAACTTTTGCAGTCAGTTTTTATGTTCCCTGCCAGTTTCCTTTCATAATCTATTTTCCCTTTCCTAATTAAGCCCTTTGTCCTCCTCTGCTGGTCTCTGAATTTCTCCCAGTCCTCTGGTATGCTGCTTTTTCTGGCTAATTTGTACACATCATCTTTTGCTTTGATACTATCCCTGATATCCCTTGTTATCCACGGATGCACTACCTTCCCTGATTTATTCTTTTGCCAAACTGGGATGAACAATTTTTGTAGTTCATCCATGCAGTCTTTAAATGCCTTCCATTGCATATCCACCATCAACCCTTTTAGAACTAATTGCCAGTCAATCTTGGCCAATTCACGTCTCATACCCTCAAAGTTACCTTTCTTTAAGTTCAGAACCGTTGTTTCTGAATTAACAATGTCACTCTCCATCCTAATGAAGAACTCAACCATATTATGGTCGCTCTTGCCCAAGGGGGCACGCACAACAAGACTGCTAACTAACCCTTCCTCATTACTCAATACCCAGTCTAGAATAGCTTGCTCTCTCGTTGGTTCTTCTACATGTTGGTTTAGATAACTATCCCGCATACATTCCAAGAAATCCTCTTCCTCAGCACCCCTGCCAATTTGATTTACCCAATCTATATATAGATTGAAGGCACCCATTATAACTGTTTTGTCTTTGTTGCACGCATTTCTAATTTCCTGTTTGATGCCATCCCCAACTTCACTACTACTGCTAGGTGGCCTGTACACAACACCCACCAGCGTTTTCTGCCCCTTAGTGTTTCGCAGCTCTACCCATACCGATTCCACATCCTCCAAGCTAATGTCCTTCCTTTCCACTGCGTTAATCTCCTCTCTAACCAGCAACGCTACCCCACCTCCTTTTCCTTTCTCTCTATCCCTCCTGAAAATTGAATATCCCTGGATGTTCAGCTCCCAGCCTTGGTCACCCTGGAGCCATGTCTCCGTGATCCCAACTATATCATAATCATTAATTGCTATCTGCACGTTCAACTCATCCACCTTATTACGAATGCTCCTTGCATTGAGACACAAAGCCTTCAGGCTTGTTTTTACAACGCTCTTACCCCTTATACAATTATGTTGAAAAGTGGCCCTTTTTTATTTTTGCCCTGGATTTGTCTGCCTGCCACTTTTACTTTTCACCTTGCTACCTATTGCTTCCGCTCGCATTTTACACCCCTCTGTTTCTCTGCTCACCCATTTAAGAACCCCACCACCTCTTATTCTCCGTTTATTATTGTTTTCTTCTTTCCCCCCTACATGTTGGGTCTGAGTGCTTTCCTTCTCTGCCTCCTGCCTCACACACTGTCTAATAGCATTCTCTATTTGAGTCCCTCCCCCCAACCATTCTAGTTTAAAGTCTCCCCAGTAGCCTTCAACAGTCAGTTGAATTAGGCAATCGAGTCTACTCCCGCATTCAATCATGGCTGATCTCTGCCTCCTAATCCCATTTTCCTGCCTTCTCCCCATAACCTTTGACACCCATTCAAATTAAGAACTTGTCTATCTCTGCCTTAAAATATCCACTGACTAGGAATCCACAGCCCTCTGTGACAATGAGTTCCACAGATTGACTACCCTCTGACTAAAGAAGTTGCTCCTCATCTCCTTTCTAAAAGAGTCATAGAGTTAAAGAGGCACAGAGTGATACAGTGTGGAAACAAGCCCTTCGGCCCAACTTGCCCACGCCAGCCAACAATGTCCCAGCTACACTATTCCCACTAGCCTGCACTTGGTCCATATCCCTCCAAACCTGTCCTACCCATCTACCTATCTAACTGTTTCTTAAATGACGAGATAGTCCCAGCCTCAACTACTGCCTCTGGCAGCTTGTTCCATAAACTCACCACGCTTTGTGTGAATAAGTTATACTCGGATTCCTATTAAATCTTTCCCCCTTTACCTTTAACATATGACCTCTGGTTCTCGATTCCCCTACTCTGGGTAAAAGACTCTGTACATCTACCAGATCTATTCCTCTCATGATTTTGTACAACTCTATAAGATCCCCCCTCATCCTCCTGCGCTCCATGGAATAGAGACCCAGCCTACTCAACCTCTCCCTATAGCTCACACACTCTAGTCCTGGCAATATCCTTGTAAATCTTTGCGGAACCCTTTCAAGCTTGACAATATCTTTCTTATAAAATGCTGCCCAGAAATGAACACAATATTCTAAATGCAGTCTCACTGACGTCTTATACAACTGCAACATGACCTCTCAACTTCTACACTCAATAGTCTGACTGTTGAAGGCCAAAGTGCCAAAAGCCTTTTTGACCACGTTATCAACGTACCTGCGACTCGACCTTCAAGGAACCATTCATCTGTACTGCTTGATCTCTCTGATCTACAGAACTACCCAGAGGCCTACCGTTTATGGTGTAAGTCCTGCCCTTGTTCAACGTCCCAAAATGCAACACTTCACTCTTCTCTGTATTACATTGTGTCAACCATTCCACTGCCCATCTGGCTAATCGATCCAGATCCAGATCCTGCTGCAATCCTTCACAACCATCTTCACTACCTGCAAAATCGCTTACTTTTGTATCATCAGCAAACTTGCTAATCTTGCACTGCATGTTCTCATCCAAATCATTGATGTAGATGACAAACAGTAACGGGCCCAGCACCGAAATCTGAGGCACACCACTAGTCACAGGCCTCCAGTCCAAGAAGCAACCTTCCACCATCACCTTCTGCTTCCTTCCAATGAGCCAATTTGCTATCCATTCTGCTAACTCTCTGTGGATCCCATGCGATCTAACCTTCCAGAGCAGCCTACCATGGCGAACCTTGTCGAATGCCTTTCTGAAATCAATTTACGCAACATCTACAGCTCTGCCATCATCAACCATTTTGGTCACGTCTTCAAAAAAATCAATCAGATTTGGGAGACGTCCTCTCACGTACAAAACCATGCTGACTATCCCTAATAGAAAATAGGTGCAGGAGGAGGCCATTTGGCCCTTCGAACCTGCACCACCATTCATTGTGATCATGGATGATCATCCACAATCAGTAGACCGTGCCTGCCTTCTCCCTAAATCCCTTGATTTCGCGAGCCGCTAGACCTCTGTCCAACTTTCTTTTTAATTAATCCAGTGAATTGGCCTCTACTGCCCTCTGTGGCAGAGAATTCCACAAATTACAACTCTCAGGGTGAAAAAGTTTGTTTTCTCATCTCAGTTTTAAATGGCCTCCCGTTTATTCGTAGACTGTGGCCCTTGGTTCTGTACTCCCCCAACATTGGAATTTTTTTTCCTATCTAGCTTGTCCAGTCCTTTTATAATTTTATACGTTTCTATAAGATACCCTCTCATCCTTCTAAATTCCAGTGAATACAAGTCCAGTCTTTCCAATCTTTCTTCATATGACAGTCCCGCCATCCCAGGGATTAATCTTGTGAACCTACGCTGCACTCCCCATATAGCAAGGATGTCCTTCATCAAATCAGGAGACCAAAACTGCACACAATACTCCAGATGTGGTCTCACCAGGGCCCTGTACAACTGCAAAAAGACCCCTTTACTCCTTTATGCAAATCCTCTAGTTATTTTTTATTTGTTTACAATTTTTTAATTAGTACATAATAAAAACATTTCATATATATCAATCATACATTGCAAATATTATCAATTATTTAATAACTCTGCTTCTATTATTTTTTTTTAAATATAGAAAATAATAAAGAGAAAGAAAAAAAAGCATGGTAAAAAAAGGAATGGAATAATTTACTAATACTACAACATTGGAGATAGGTTTGAAGATTATTAAGTATAACTTTTCATCTAATCCTGAGCTCGAGCTTCAGTCAGTTTTCTATGCCGAATCATAGATACATAGATACATAGAAAATAGGTGCAGGAGTAGGCCATTCGGCCCTTCGAGCCTGCACCGCCATTCAATATGATCATGGCTGATCATCCAACTCAGTATCCCGTACCTGCCTTCTCTCCATACCCCCTGATCCCTTTAGCCACAAGGGCCACATCTAACTCCCTCTTAAATATAGCCAATGAACTGGCCTCAACTACCCTCTGTGGCAGAGAGTTCCAGAGATTCACCACTCTCTGTGTGAAAAACTTTTTCCTCATCTCGGTCTTGAAGGATTTCCCCCTTATCCTTAAGCTGTGACCCCTTGTCCTGGACTTCCCCAACATTGGGAACAATCTTCCTGCATCTAGCCTGTCCAACCCCATAAGAATTTTGTACATTTCTATAAGATCCCCTCTCAATCTCCTAAATTCTAGCGAGTATACCTTACCAATTACCAATTACCAAGCACTTTATTTGTCCCCGAGGGGCAATTTAAACAAACAATACATTTAATCTGCACCGACCGGTCGACCGCATGAGCAGCGACCCGGCAATGGATTGGGTTGTCAGCAGCGATACAATAAAAGAACACACAAAAGGTAACACAAACATCCACCACAGCATTCATCACTGTGGTGGAAGGCACAAAAATTTGGCCAGTCCTCCTCCATTTCCCCCCCGTGGACAGGACCAGAGTCCAAGTCAGTCCAGGATCGGCTCTTTCTCACCGGAGACCGCGGCTTTAGATTGTTATGGGCCGCAGGCCGGCGTTCAAGATTTAAGGTTCCCTGCCGCAGCCAGAAGCACCGTAGACTGCAGGGCCGGCGGTCGAAGCTCCCCTCCAGGGGTGATGGTAAGTCCATGCCGGCCCCGCGGTAGAAGTTGGCCGCGGGCCGGCAATGATGGCTTCTTCTTCTTCCCCCGGGTCCCCCAAGAGGGATCCCGGGCTGTAGACGCCGCACCAGCTGGAGCTTTGCAGACCGCGGCTTCAGGCTGCGACTTCAGGCTGCCGGCTGCCCCGGGCCAGCGAAACGGAGCGCTCCCCTCCAGCGAGCCCCAGCGAGGGTTCACCCGCTCCACGCCGAGAGTCCACGCTGCGCCCGCCGCTGAAGCCCGGGCACGTCTCCGGGAAAGGCCGCGCCGATCCTTGATGTTAGGCCACGGGGGAGGCGACCTGGAAAAAGTCGCCTCTCCATGGAGGAGGCGACCGAAGCGGTTTCCCCCTTACCCCCCCACACCACCCCCCACACAAGACACACAAAGAAACATTAATTACACATTTTAAAACATACTAAAAATAAAAATTAAAGTTGAAAAAACTGACGCACTGCTGACATGGCTGCTGCCAGAGCAGCGCCCCCTACAGACTGTCTATCCAGTCTTTCTTCATATGAAAGTCCTGACATCCCAGGAATCAGTCTGGTGAACCTTCTCTGCACTCCCTCTATGGCAATAATGTCCTTCCTCAGATTTGGAGACCAAAACTGTACGCAATACTCCAGGTGTGGTCTCACCAAGACCATGTACAACTGCAGTAGAACCTCCCTGCTCCTATACTCAAATCCTCTTGCTATGAAGGCCAACATACCATTCGCTTTCTTCACTGCCTGCTGCACCTGCATGCCTACTTTCAATGACTGGTGTACCATGACACCCAGGTCTCGCTGCATCTCCCCATTTCCTAATCGGCCACCATTTAGATAATAGTCTGCCTTCCCGTTTTTGCCACCAAAGTGGATAACCTCACATTTATCCACATTATACTGCATCTGCCAAACATTTGCCCACTCACCCAGCCTATCCAAGTCACCTTGCAGTCTCCTGGCATCCTCCTCACAGCTAACACTGCCCCCCAGCTTAGTGTCATCCGCAAACTTGGAGATGTTGCTTTCAATTCCCTCGTCCAGATCATTAATATAAATTGTAAATAGCTGGGGTCTCAGCACTGAGCCTTGCGGTACCCCACTAGTCACTGCCTGCCATTGTGAAAAGGACCCGTTTACTCCTACTCTTTGCTTCCTGTTTGCCAGCCAGTTCTCTATCCACATCAATACTGAACCCCCAATACTGTGTGATTTAAGTTTGTATCCTAATCTCTTATGTGGTAACTTGTCGAAAGCCTTCTGAAAGTCCAGATACAACACATCCACTGGTTCTCCCCTATCCACTCTACTAGTTACATCCTCAAAAAATTCTATAAGATTCGTCAGACACGATTTACCTTTCGTAAATCCATGCTGACTTTGTCCAATGATTTCACCACTTTCCAAATGTGCTGCTATCCCATCTTTAATAACTGACTCTAGCAGTTTCCCCACTACCGATGTTAGACTAACTGGTCTGTAATTCCCCGTTTTCTCTCTCCCTCCCTTCTTAAAAAGTGGGGTTACGTTTGCTACCCTCCAATCCTCAGGAACTACTCCAGAATCTAAAGAGTTTTGAAAAATTATCACTAATGCATCCACTATTTCTGGAGCTACTTCCTTAAGTACTCTGGGATGCAGCCTATCTGGCCCTGGTGATTTATCGGCCTTTAATCCATTCAATTTACCCAACACCTCTTCCCGACTAACCTGGATTTCACTCAGTTCCTCCATCTCCTTTGACCCGCGGCCCCCTGCTATTTCCGGCAGATTATTTATGTCTTCCTTAGTGAAGACGGAACCAAAGTAGTTATTCAATTGGTCCGCCATATCCTTGTTCCCCATGATCAATTCACCGGTTTCTGACTGCAAGGGACCTACATTTGTTTTAACTAATCTCTTTCTCTTCACATATCTATAAAAACTTTTGCAGTCAGTTTTTATGTTCCCTGCCAGCTTCCTTTCATAATCTATTTTCCCTTTCCTAATTAAGCCCTTTGTCCTCCTCTGCAGGTCTCTGAATTTCTCCCAGTCCTCTGGTATGCTGCTTTTTCTGGCTAATATGTACGCATCATCTTTTGCTTTGATACTATCCCTGATTTCCCTTGTTATCCACGGATGCACTACCTTCCCTGATTTATTCTTTTGCCAAACTGGGATGAACAATTTTTGTAGTTCATCCATGCAGTCTTTAAATGCCTTCCATTGCATATCCACCGTCAACCCTTTTAGAACTAATTGCCAGTCAATCTTGGCCAATTCACGTCTCATACCCTCAAAGTTACCTTTCTTTAAGTTCAGAACCATTGTTTCTGAATTAACAATGTCACTCTCCATCCTAATGAAGAACTCAACCATATTATGGTCACTCTTGCCCAAGGGGGCACGCACAACAAGTCTGCTAACCAACCCTTCCTCATTACTCAATACCCAGTCTAGAATAGCCTGCTCTCTCGTTGGTTCCTCTACATGTTGGTTTAGATAACTATCCCTCATACATTCCAAGAAATCCTCTTCCTCAGCACCCCTGCCAATTTGATTCACCCAATCTATATGTAGATTGAAGTCACCCATTATAACTGTTTTGCCTTTGTTGCACGCATTTCTAATTTCCTGTTTGATGCCATCCCCAACTTCACTACTACTGCTAGGTGGCCTGTACACAACACCCACCAGCGTTTTCTGCCCCTTAGTGTTTCGCAGCTCTACCCATACCGATTCCACATCCTCCAAGCTAATGTCCTTCCTTTCCACTGCGTTAATCTCCTCTCTAACCAGCAACGCTACCCCACCTCCTTTTCCTTTCTCTCTATCCCTCCTGAATATTGAATATCCCTGGATGTTCAGCTCCCAGCCTTGGTCACCCTGGAGCCATGTCTCCGTGATCCCAACTATATCATAATCATTAATTGCTATCTGCACGTTCAACTCATCCACCTTATTACGAATGCTCCTTGCATTGAGACACAAAGCCTTCAGGCTTGTTTTTACAACGCTCTTACCCCTTATACAATTATGTTGAAAAGTGGCTCTTTTTGATTTTTGCCCTGGATTTGTCTGCCTGCCACTTTTACTTTTCACCTTGCTACCTATTGCTTCCGCCCGCATTTTACACCCCTCTGTTTCTCTGCTCACCCATTTAAGAACCCCACCACCTCTTATTCTCTGTTTATTATTGTTTTCTTCTTTCCCCCCTAAATGTTGGGTCTGAGTGCTTTCCTTCTCTGCCTCCTGCCTCACACACTGTCTAATAGCATTCTCTATTTGAGTCCCTCCCCCCAACCATTCTAGTTTAAAGTCTCCCCAGTAGCCTTTGCAGATCTCCCGGCCAGGATATCGGTCACCCTCAGGTTCAAGTGCAACACATCCTTTTTGTACAGGTCGAACCTTCCACAAAAGAGGTCCCAATGATCCAGAAATTTGAATCCCTGCCTTCTGCACCTGTCCTTCAGCCACGCATTTATCCTCCACCTCGCTCCATTCCTACTCTCACTGTCGCGTGGCACAGGCAGTAATCCCGAGATTGTTACCTTTGCTGTCCTTCTCTTTAACTCCCCTCCTAACTCCCTAAATTCTCCTTTCAGGACCTCTTCTTTTTTTTTACCTATGTCATTGGTACCTATATGTATCACGACCTCGGGCTCCTCTCCCTGCCCTTTCAGGATGTCTTGGACACGTTGAGACACATCACAGACCCTGGCACCAGGGAGGCAAACTACCATCCAGGTCTCCCGACTGCATCCACAGAATCGCCTGTCTGACCCCCTAACTATAGAGTCCCCTATTAATATTGCCCTCCTCTTCTTTTCCTTACCCTTCTGAGCAACAGGACCGGTCTCTATACCGGAGGCCCGGCCGCTGTCGCTACCCCCAGGTAGGCTGTCCACCCCAACAGTGCTCAAACAGGAGTACTTATTGTCAAGGTGTACAGCCACCGGGGTACTCTCTAGTCCCTGCCTGTGCCCCTTGCCTCTCCCAACCGTGATCCACTTGCCTGCCTCCTGTGGTGTTGGAGTGACCACATCCCTGTAACTCCTCTCAATGACTTCCTTGCTCTCCCTGACCAGACGGAGGTCATCGAGCTGCTGCTCCAGGTTCCTAATATGGTCCATTAGGAGCCCCATCTCGATACACCTGGCGCAGATGTGGACGTCTGGAGGGCTATCAGACTCCATGACTTCCCACATCTGACATCCAGAACAGTAAACTGCCCTGGCCCTCATACTCCCCTTACCCTGGATAGAATACAAATCAAACTGCTAGAATACAAAACAAACTGCTAGAATACAAAACAAACTGCTAGAATACAAAAACAAACTGCTAGAATACAAAATAAACTGCTAGAATACAAAATAAACTGCTAGAATACAAAACAAACTACTAGAATACAAAACAAACTGCTAGAATACAAAAACAAACTGCTAGAATACAAAACAAACTGCTAGAATACAGTACAATCAGCAGGGATCTGACTCCCAATCAGCTGCTCCCTCTTGTCTGCGTCCACCAATCAGCGGCTTCCTCAAACCCACTTGTTTTTGAAGTGGGACTTGGAACGTTACAGATTTGGGTTCCTTTTTATCTCCTACCGCTCGGGTGTAGCTCCTCCCTCTGCGATCTCTCCAACGGCTCTCGGGCCTCTGTAAGGAACAAGCCCCGCGCTCCTTTTTATCTCCTACCGCTCGGGTGTAGCTCCTCCCTCTGCGATCTCTCCAACGGCTCTCGGGCCTCTGTAAGGAACAAGCCCCGCGCTCCTTTTTATCTCCTACCGCTCAGGTGTGGCTCCTCCCTCTGCGATCTCTCCAACGGCTCTCGGGCCTCTGTAAGGAACAAGCCCTGCGCTCCTTTTTATCTCCAACCGCTCGGGTGTAGCTCCTCCCTCTGCGATCTCTCCAACGGCTCTCGGGCCTCTGTAAGGGACAAGCCCCGCGCTCCTTTTTATCTCCTACCGCTCGGGTGTAGCTCCTCCCTCTGTGATCTCTCCAACGGCTCTCGGGCCTCTGTAAGGAACAAGCCCCGCGCTCCTTTTTATCTCCTACCGCTCGGGTGTAGCTCCTCCCTCTGCGATCTCTCCAACGGCTCTCGGGCCTCTGTAAGGAACAAGCCCCGCGCTCCTTTTTAACTCCTACCGCTCGGGTGTAGCTCCTCCCTCTGCGATCTCGCCAACGGCTCTCGGGCCTCTCTCTATTTGAAGGAATCATGCTACCCCTTCAAATAGTCGATAAATGGAGACCATATTCTGAAAAAAGTTCTTGTTTGTCCATTAAGACATGTCTAATTCTTTCCAAATGTAAGGTCTCCGACATTTCCATAATCCACATTTTAATTGTGGGGGTTATAGGGCCTTTCCAAAATTTTAATATTAATTTTTTCCCAGTTATTATACTATAGTCGAGAAAGTTTATTTGGCTTGCAGTAACTGTTAGGCTTTGTTCTGATATTCCTAATATTATTAGTTTTGAGTCGGGATCCAATTGGGTGTTGACAACTTCCGAGATTATTTTAAAAATTTCCGTCCAAAATGTTTTAATTTTTATACAATTTACAAATGTGTGAGTTAAATTAGCCTCTAAATGCTGACATTTTATACAAATAGGTGATATATGTGAGAAGATTCTATTTAATTTCATTTTTGAGTAATGTAATCTATGTAATACTTTAAACTGTATTAAAGAGTGTCTGGCATTTAACGAGCATTGATGTATATGTTGTAAACTTTCATCCCAAATATCTTTCATTATTGGTTGGCCGTTCATTTTCCCAGGTTTGCCTATATAATTCCGTCGGTGGTACCTCACTATCTAGTAGGATATTATAGATATAAGATATTAATTTATCTGTATTAGGATGTTTATTCAAACATTCATCAAGAATTTCTGAGTCTCCAGTTCTGTAGTCTTGTGTATTTGATTTAACATAATCTCTAAGTTGTAGATATCTGAAATAGTCATTTGAGTGGAGTCCATAAGTTTGTTGTGAAATGAAAGAAAGGTACCTTTCCTATAGAGATGACCCATCTTCTTAATGCCTTGATTTTTCCATTGTGAAAATCCTTTGTCCAACATTGAGGGTTTAAATGTAGGGTTGTTTACAATGGGGAGAGAGAGTGATAAATTATCCAATTTTAAAGTCTTTTTTAATTGCTTCCAAATTCGTATACCACTGTATTTTAGGGTTTTCACTATAGGTTTTGTTGTTCAATTTTGTAGGAGCAAACAGAATCGAGCCAATTTCAAAAGGTAAACAGTCTTCCTTTTCCATATTTAACCAGTCTGGTTGCTGGTCCATTTCTTCCAACCAAAAGTTCATATTTTTAATGTTAACTGCCCAGAAATAATTCACAAAATTCGGTAAAGCTAAACCTCCATTTATCTTTGATTTACATAAATGTTTTTTGCTTATTCTGTGATTCTTATAATCCCAATTAAAGTTAGTAATGATGGATTCCACCTATAAAAACAAAAATTTGGAAGATATATCGGAATAGATTGAAAAAGGTACAATATTCAAATCATTAATATACAACGTGAAGAGAAGCAGCCCCAGCACCGACACTTGCGGAACTCCACTAGTCACTGGCAGCCAACCTGAAAAAGCGCCTTTTATTGCAATTCTTTGCCTTCTGCCATCCAGCCAACCCACTATCCATGCTAGTGTCTTCCTTTTAATACCATGGGCTCACATCTTCCCTAGCAGCCTGACGTGCGACGCCTTATCGAAGGCCTTCTCAAAATCTAGGTAAACAACATCTACAACTCTGTTTGTCCTGCTATTGACTTCCTCAAAGAACACCAGCCGATTCGCCAGGCAAGATCTTCCCTTCACAAAACCATGCTGACTTCGGCCTACTCTATCGTGATCTTCTAAGCACAGTGTAACCGTATCCTTTCTAAAATTGCCTCTAGAAACATAGAAACATAGAAAATAGGTACAGGAGGGGACCATTCGGCCCTTCGATCCAGCGCCGCCATTCATTGTGATCATGGCTGATCGTCCCCAATCAATAACCCGTGCCTGCCTTTTCCCCATATCCCTTGACTCCACTAGCCCCTAGAGCTCTATCTAACTCTCCCTTAAATCCATCCAGTGATTTGGCCTCCACTGCCCTCTGTGGCAGAGAATTCCACAAATTCACAACTCTCTGGGTGAAAAAGTTTTTTCTCACTGCAGTCTTAAATGGCCTCCCCTTTATTCTAAGGCTGTGGCCCCTGGTTCTGGACTCGCCCAACATTGGGAACATTTTTCCTGCATCTCACCTGTCCAGTCCTTTTATAATTTTACATGTTTCTATAAGATCCCCTCATCCTTCTAAACTCCAGTGAATACAAGCCTAGTCTTTTCGATCTTTTCTCATATGACATTTCCGCCATCCCAGGGATCAATCTCGTGAACCTACTGGCTCAATCACAAGGATGTCCTTCCTCAAATTAGGAGACCAAAACTGTACACAATACTGTACTAAAATCTTATCACCCACCGAAGTCAAGCTAACCGGCCGAAAGTTTCCGCTCTTTGCTCCCTTCTTGTACAGCGCGGTGATATTCACAATTTTCCAATCTTCAGGAACCACTCCTAATTCCAATGATTCTTGAAATATTACAACTAATTGCTTCACAGTCTATGCAGCCACCTCCTTCAGAACCACGTGGTGGGTCCATCCGGGTGCAATCCATCCAGTCCAGGTGATTTAACCACCCTCAGGCCTTTCAAATTTCCTAGCACCTTATCTCGTAATAGCCACTAACATTGCTGGGTATTTAACTCCTCTGCCATTTCTTGATTTCCCATTCTCACTTCTCCGGTATCATTCTTCAGCGGCACAACGTCCACTCTTGCCTCTTTTATATTCTTTATATATCTGTAGAAACTCTTGTAACCCTCTTTTATATTATTGGGTAGCTTACATTTGTACTTGTTTAAGAAGGAACTGCAGATGCTGGAAAAATCGAAGGTAGATAAAAATGTTGGAGAAACTCAGCGGGTGAGGCAACATCTATGCAGCGAAGGAATAGGTAACGTTTCAGGTCGAGCCTTCCTTCACTCCATAGATGCTGCCATACCCGCTGAGTTTAACATAGAAACATAGAAACATAGGAAATAGGTGCAGGAGTAGGCCATTCAGCCCTTCGAGCCTGCACCGCCATTCAATATGATCATGGCTGATCATCCAACTCAGTATCCTGTACCTGCCTTCTCTCCATACCCCCTGATACCTTTAGTCACAAGGGCCACATCTAATTCCCTCTTAAATATAGCCAATGAACTGGCCTCAACTACCTTCTGTGGCAGAGAATTCCACAGATTCACCACTCTCTGTGTGAAAAATGTTTCTACCTTACATTTGTACTTCATCGTTTCTCTCCGTATTGTCCTATTTGTTATATTTTGTTGTTCTTTAAAAACATGCCAATCCTCTGGCTTCCCACTAATCTTTGCAATGTTACATGCATTATCTTTTGCTTTTATATTGTCCGTGACCTCCCTTGTCAGTATTCATCATCTTCCTCTCCCCCTGGAATCTTTCTTTGGAATGAAATCATCCTGCACCTTTCGATTTATCCGCAGAAATTCCTGCCGCTCTACCGCCATTCCGACTGAAGCCCCTTTCCAGTCAATCTTTGCCAGCTCCACCTTCATGCCTCGGTAGTCCCCTTTGCCCAGCTGTCATACCGACACATCCGATTTCACCTTTTCCCTTTCAAATTGTAGGTTAAATCTTATATTGTGGTCACTACCTCCGAGTGGTTCCTTTACCTCAAGTTCTCTTTGTTAAATCTGGTTTATTGCACAACGCTAAATCTAGAATTGCCTTATCCCTGGTAAGTTCCACTACAAGCTGCTCTAAGAAACTATCTTGGAGGCACTCGACAAATTCTCTCTCTTGGAATCCAGTGCCAGTCTGATTCTCCCAGTCTGCCTGCATATTGAAATCTCCCATGACCACCTTTCCTGCATGCCAATTTCTTTTCCTCATGCAACTTGTACCCGAATCCTGGCTACTGTTTGGGGGCCTGTAAATAATCCCATTAGAGTCTTTTTAGCTTTGCAGTTTTTCAGCTCTACCCACAAGAACTCTACACCTAATCCTATTATGCCCTTTGCTAAGGACTAAATTTCATTCCTTACCATCAGTGCTACCCCACCCCCTCTGCCCTTCTGTCAGTCATTACGATAGGATGTGTAGCCTTGAATATTTAACTCCCAGTTTCAATCCTCTTATATCCTCTTATCCATAAACACGTGACAAT
Source organism: Malacoraja senta (assembly GCA_038087875.1). Lineage (NCBI taxonomy): Eukaryota > Metazoa > Chordata > Chondrichthyes > Rajiformes > Rajidae > Malacoraja > Malacoraja senta. Next base: position 10,675,702 of record CM075995.1, on the reverse strand, counting down.
GAAACTCTTGACTCTTGGGTCTTTTGACAAAACGTGACCTGATATTGTGGGAAAGGTCATTGTGATTATCCAAGATTAGGTGGAGAGCCAGTGGTACAGTGGGGAGGGAGCCTTACTCTGTACTCAAACATGCCATGAGGCTCACCAATGCCTCTACTTCCTTAGAGGTTTGAGGAGATTCGGTCTGTCGACAAATACTCTATCAAAATTCTACAGGCAACTGAATCATCCTACCACAACTAGAGGGCAGTCCTGGACTACTATCGGCCTCATTGGTGACCCTCAGACTATCAGTGATCGGACTTTACTAGTTTTACGTCGCACTAAACGTTATTCCCTTATCATATATCATACATCTATACATGTAAATGGCTCGATTGTAATCACGTATTGTCTTTCCACTGACTGGTTAGAGCGCAACAAAAACATTTCTCTATACCTCGATACACATGACAATAAACTAAACTGAACTACATGTGTACGATTGAGAGCACACTGACTGGTTGGCCTGGATCAACAACTCGAACGCCCAGGAACAAATAAAACTACAGAGAGTGGTGGACACTACCCAGCCCATCACAGGTTCTGACCTGCCCACCATTGGAGTAATCTGTACGAGGCGTTGGGATAAATCAGCAGCCAATATCACAAATACCCATACCACTCGGACACGCTCTGTCTCACTGTTACAATTGGGTAGAAGATACAGGAGCCTGAAAACCAAAACCTCCGGGTTCAAGAATGGTTTCTTCCCAACAATCACCGAGCTCTTGAATGCTGCATCACTAACAAGGGAAGAGCCTACACAGTGAATGGTAGGCCTTTGGGGAGAGTTGGAGAGCAGGTATCTAGGAGTGCCTTTTGACACATTGGCCTTCATCAGTCAGAGTATTGAGTATAAAAGTTGGGAGGTCATGTGGCAGTTGTATAAGACATTGGTGAGACTGCATTTCGAGTTTTGTGTTCAATTCTCGGCAGCATATTATAGGAAAGATATTGTCAAGTATGAAAGGATTCAGAGAAGATTTATGAGGATATTGCCAGGAATAGAGGGTCTGAGCTATAAGGAGAGGTTGAGTAGGCTCGGTCTCTATTTCTTGAAGCACAGGAGGATGAGGGGTGATCTTATAGAGGTGTATAAAATCATGATACGAATAAATCGGGTAGATGCACAGAGTCTCTTGCCCAGATTAGGGGAATCGAGGAGTAGAGGGCATAGGTTTAAGGTGAAGGGGAAAAGATTTAATAAGAATCTGAGGAGTAACTCATTCACACAAAGGGTCGTGGGTGTATGGAGCAAGCTGCTAGAGGAGGTAGTTAAGGCTGGGACTATCCCATCATTTAAGAAGTTGTTAGACAGGTACATGGATAGGAAAAGTTTGGAGGGATATGGACCAAACGCAGGCAGTTGGGACTAATGTAGCTGGGAGATGTTGGCCGATGTGCGCAAGGTGGGTCAAAGGGCCTGTTTTCGGACAGTATCACTCTACGACTCTGAAAAAGAACCTCCTCAGAGATGAATGAACACTCACTGCTTCGCCATGGCTCCGAGCTTCGGAAAACAACAGGCCCCGTTCAGCTCACACAGACATCTGCAGATGTCCACATTGCGAGCTTGATGCTTTATAAAGGCACTGGTATGGACTGATTCCAGGATGGTCATAATCAGCAAGTGGATGGAGGAATCAGCAAATGGGTGGAGGAGCCAAGAAAGTAATTGCATTCAATTGTAAATATCCCCACCACTAAAATCAATAACGCTGTATCTTGGGTGTATCTTGTTTGCTGTAACAACAAACTACAGAGACACAAGTAATGTCAGAGTAGAAATAACATTTGGGGAAGAGTGGGCGGGGAGTGTTCCATGGTAATGTCCGCTGGTTAAACAGAAACTGTGAAACAGTTGAGGGAGTCGCCTATCAGCCAGGCCAAACTTGGCCCAAGATCATGTCCATTCTGATCATGGCATCTCCCCATCTCCCTGCTTGTTCCCCATGTGCCAAATGTCTGGTACTGGTTGACATGAGGCCCAAGGCCACACTGGATGTCATCTGTGAATCCAACGTGACCTTGGCCTTTATGCCACATGGATTTAAGTCCAGATGTTGCACTGTGATTATACAGAGAGTAAGTGAAACCGTGCCATTTTTAGCAGCAAAAAATGACTGGGTTGTTACTTGGCATAGAATGTTTTCCACTGTAGGAGAGATTGAGAGGGGTTGGACTGTTTCCGGAATTGTGAAACAAGACCTATTTCCAATTTATAAAACTTTGGTTAGGTCATATTTGGAGTATTGTGTGCAGCTCTGTTCACCCTAGACAACAGGGTGACCACATTTTGACCACGTTTTGATTCCTTTTCTAAAGAGATTCTGCCTGATCCCCTGAGTTACTACAGCATTTTGTGCCTATCTACAATATTCCAACTGCCGCCACACCAAAGTCTTATACAATTGTATTATAACATCCCAGCTTACCATAACTGATGAAGGCCAGCATGCCAAAAGGTGATCTATTCTGTTGACCTACTGTTTAGTCTCTCTTCTCTGTCCATTTGCCCAACTTTTGTCCTCGCACAAGTATATTGATATTGGGCAACTCCAGCTTCTTCCTCTCAGTTATTAGACATATCAACAGTTCTTCCATAAACTAGGCTATAGTCCCACTGTTGCAGACATTGGATCCGTCTTCACTAAGGAGGACACAAACAATCTTCCTGATGTACTAGTGGCCAGAGGATTTGGGGTGATGGAGGAACTGATGGAAATCCACATTAGGCAGGAAATGGTGTTGGGTAGACTGAGGGGACTGAAAGCTGATAAATCCCCAGGGCCTGATGGTCTGCATCCCAGGGTACTTAAGGAAGTGGCTCTAGAGATCGTGGATGCATTGGTGATAATTTTCCAATGTTCTATAGAATCAGGATCAGTCCCTGTGGATTAAGGGTAGCTAATGTTATCCCACTTTTTAAGAAAGGCAGGAGAGAGATAGCAGGGAATTATAGACCAGTTAGCCTGACATCGGTGTTGGGGAAGATGCTGGAGTCAATCATAAAAGATGAAATAACGGCACATTTGGATAGCAGTAACATGATTGGTCCGAACAGCATGGATTTCCGAAGGGGAAATCATGCTTGACTAATCTTCTTATAATTAATATTTTTTTATTGGAGATGCGTACACAACCTAGTTACATCATTACAGTCTTACAGTCTTACATTTTTAAATTGATAATATTGTTAAATATTATTACAATGTCTCCAATACTTTTTGCTTTTTTTTAAAACTAAATAGAACTAAAGAGAAAGATGAAGTAAAGAAAGAAAAGAAAGAGAAGAGAAAAAAAAAAAAATAATAATAAAACAAAAAAAAAAAAACAAAAAAAAAATTGAGAAAAGATAGTTAAAGGAGAATGGAAAAATTTATTAAAATAGAAAACTTCATTCGAGATATATTCGTACATTTCTAGATATAGCATTTCATCCATTCTTTAGCCCGGGTGTTAGTCAGGTTCCTGTGCTGAACTGTTCTGACCCTTTAGGTAATCAATAAAAGGAGACCATGTTCCAATGAATAATTCCTGTTTGTCCAACAGGGAGAGTCTGATTCTTTCCACGTTTAAGGTCTCCGTCATTTCTATAATCCACATTTTGATTGTGGGGGTCGTAGGGCCTTTCCAAAATTTTAGAATTAATTTTTTTCCTGTTATTAAACTATAATCAATAAAGTTTCTTTGTGTTGTTCTAAATGTTTGATTTAATTCTAATATTCCAAGTATTATTAATTTTGGGTCTGGGTCCAATTGTGTGCTGGTTACTTTAGATATTATACTGAAAATATTTACCCAGAATTGTTTAATTTTTATACAGTTTGCAAACATATGAGATAAGGTAGCTTCTAAATGTTGACATTTATCACATATAGGTGAGATATGTTGAAAAATTGTATGTAGTTTTGTTTTGGAATAATGTAACCTATGTATTACTTTAAATTGTATTAGAGAATGTCTGGCGTTTAATGAACATTGATGTATGTGTTGCAAACTTTCTTCCCAAGTATCTTTCGTTATTATTTGATTTAATTCTTTTTCCCATGTTTGTCTGTGTAAGTCCGTCGATGGAATGTCACTGTCTAATAAGATATTATATATATAAGATATTAATTTTTCTGTATTAGGATGTTTGTTCCAACATTCATCAAGAATTTCTGAATTTCTAATTCTAAAATTTTGAGTATTTGATTTTACGTAATCTCTAAGTTGAAGATATCTGAAGTAATCATTTCCTCGAAGTCCGTAAGTCTGTTGCAACTCCTGAAATGTCAGAAAAGTGCCTTCCTTGTAAAGTTGTCCCATATTTTTAATTCCATAATTCTTCCATTGTGTAAAACCCCCGTCCAACCATGAAGGCTTAAACAAAGGGTTATTCACAATTGGAAGAAAAAGTGATAAATTATCTAATTTTAATGTCTTTTTTAATTGTTTCCAAATTCGTATAGCACTAAATATTATAGGGTTTTCCCTATAAATTTTTTTGTTTAATTTAGACGTAGCAAATAAAATCGAACCGATATCAAAAGGTAAACAATCTTCCTTTTCCATTTTTAACCAGTCTGGTTGATGATCTATTTCTTCCAACCAGAAATTCATATTTTTAATATTAACTGCCCAGAAATAAAACAAAAAGTTGGGTAAAACCAAGCCTCCATTTATTTTTGATTTACACAAATGTCTTTTGTTTATCCTATGATTCTTATAATCCCAGATAAAATCATTAACAATAGAGTCCAGTTTTTAAAAAAAGGTTTTTGCCAGATATATCGGTAATGTCTGAAACAGGTATAATATTTGCGGTAAAAAAATAATTTTTATGGCATTAATTTTGCCTACCATTGAGATAGGAAGTGTTTTCCAGTATTGAATATTCTTATGTAGTTTATTTAGTAATGGTGGAAAATTTGCTTTAAATAATGATGTATATTTCTTAGTTATATAAATACCTAGATATTTAAATTTTTCCTTTACTATTTTAAATGGATATTGTTGTATTATCTGTTTGTTATGTTCCCTTATTGGCATAATTTCACTTTTATTCCAATTTATTCTGTATCCTGAAAGTGAACCAAATTGGGTTATTAGCTTTAATAAGTTTGGAATACTAATTTCTGGTTTTGTAATATAAATTAATACATCATCTGCATATAGAGAAATCTTATTCACTGTGTCCTTTGTGTTATATCCGTGTATTTCCGGATGCCCCCTGACTCTTTCTGCAAGTGGCTCAATAGCAAGCGCAAATAATAATGGAGATAACGGGCATCCTTGTCTACAACCTCTAGATAGACTAAATTTAGATGACAACCTTTGGTTTGTAAATATTCTAGCCGTGGGATTTGTATATAACAGTTTTATCCATGTACAGAATTTCTCCCCTAACTGCATATTTTCCATCACCGAAAATAAATAAGACCATTCGACCTGATCAAATGCTTTTTCAGCGTCAAGTGAGATTATTGCTAGATCTTCATTAATATTTCTCTTGGAATATATAATATTAAATAATCTTCTTAGGTTATAATATGAGTACCGTTTCTGAATAAAGCCTGTTTGATCAGGGTGTATTAATTTATTCATCATTGTACTTAATCTATTCGCTAGTATTTTAGTTAATATTTTCTGATCTGTATTTAAAAGTGCGATTGCTCTATATGATCCCGGGTCTTCCAGATCTTTATCAGCTTTAGGAATAAGTGTTATTATAGATTCATTTAAGGTGTCTGGAAGTTTCTGTTGAGTATAGATATACTCATACAACCTTTGTAAACGTGGACAAAGCAAGTCATGAAATTTTTTATAAAATTCGGAGCCTAAACCATCTGGTCCTACTGCTTTCCCATTTTTTAAAGAGCCGATTGACTCCTCAATATCTTTTATGGTAATCTCCCTTTCTAATAATTCTCTATCGTTTGAATCTAAACCTTTTAAATTACATTTTAGTAAAAAATCTGCTATTCCTTCTGATTGTCCTACGGTTTTAGTTGAATAAAGGTTATGATAGTATTGGAGAAATCTATCATTTATGTCCTTGGGCATTTTTAATAATTCTCCTGTCTCTGTTCTAATTTTATGAATTATTTTTTCCCCTTCCATTTTTCGTAACTGACGTGCTAATAGTTTTTGTGGTTTGTCTCCAAATTCAAAATGTAATTGTTTGTTTTTTTGATAAAGTTTTATTACTTGTTCTGAATACATTTTATTTAATTTATATTTCAATACAGCAATTTTATTATGTTTTAAAATAGATGGCGTTCTCGCATTTTCTATATCTAGTTGCTTGATTTCCCTTTCCAATGTTTGTTGTTTAATCCTGTTCTCTTTATTATAAAATGCTTGAGCGGAAATTAATGTACCACGAACAAACGCTTTAAACGTTTCCCACATAAGAGAAGTAGGTGTGTCAGGGTTGTCATTTACCTCAAAAAATATTTGAATCTGTTTAATAATATATTCCTGGCATGATCTTTCGTTCAAAATTTGTGGGTTAAATCTCCAATATGTTTGTTTCTCGGACATTCCATTTAATTTAATCATGAATGTTACAGGTGCGTGATCTGAGATTATAATGTTATGGTATTTTGAATTATAAATAAATGGGATAAACCTAGAGTCAACCAAAAAATAATCTATTCTTGAGTATGTTTTATGTACTGGTGAGTAAAATGAGTATTCCCGTCCAGTTGGGTTTTCTATTCTCCAGACATCTTTAATATTAGTGGTATTAATAAATGAATTTAAAAATACACTTGATTGAGATTTTACTTTTTTTTGCCTTGAAGATCTATCTAAGTATGAATCTAATGTACAGTTAAAGTCTCCTCCAATTATTAATTTATATTGTGTAAATTCAGGAATTTTGTTAAATGTTTTATTAAAAAACATGGGGTTATCAAAGTTAGGCCCATATACATTAAGAAGAATCACTTTTTCTCCATTTAACTCTCCTACTAATATAATATATCTACCATCTATATCCACTATTGTTGAAGAGTTCGTAAAATGTATTCCTTTACGAATTAATATTGCAACTCCTCTGGATTTATGGGAAAAAGAGGAATGATATGATTCAGCGATCCACTTTGCTTTAAGTCTATGTTGGGATTCCTTTTTAAGGTGCGTTTCTTGGAGGAATATTATATCTGTTTTGATTAGGTTTAGATGTGCCAAAACTTTACCTCTCTTAATTGGTTCATTGATTCCCTTGACATTCCAGCTACAAAATGTTATTCCCTGACCCCCTCTTGTCATATTAACATCTTGCATATTGTTTCTAAGGTGGTCTATAGCCGAGCAGAGAGTACAACACGTAGAACCTGATCCTGCTACCGAGCTTCAGATAGATGAATATAAAATCATATACATCGCTCTTCCGAACACATCTCCTGTATTAGACTTGTTTTTCCATTCAAACGTTGAGTTATAAAAATATTTAAAGTGAAAGAAGTGATAGAGTTGATTAGTAAAGGGTGAAAGAAAAAGAACTACATCTACAATTAGTGTAGTTAGTGATAGCCACACTAACGTGGCTAGAATTCTAAAGACTTCCGTAGCCTTTGTAAAAAAAAAAATTCCCAGCTCCGTGCCCGAAGAAAAAAAAAAAGATTATTTCTAACATTCAAATAACTTCTTTGGGAGTAACAAACTTATATACATACCCATACCTACACACACACACCATACATACATATAAATATGTATATATACCCATGTGCGTACATTTACAAGCACGTATCCCTGCAGACAAACTCAAGAACAGCAAAAATTCACAACGTTATTGTTCTCTACATGTTATATTATTTTCTTCGCTAAATCTATACCAAGGGGAGGGGGAGAACGTTGTGTCGACATACCGTCCAAGTCGCACTCCTGATAACGTCACGCGGCAGGCAGCCTTTCAGATCGCGATCGCTGCAGGTAAGACCCGATTTTTCTCCCGTTTCAGTTTTCTTCGGCACGGAGCTAGTTGGCGCTGGACTCAAGCCTCCATAGCGCCACCGGAAGTCTCTGACTAATCTTCTTGAATTATTTGAGGATGTAACTAGGAAAATGGACAAGGCAGAGCCAATGGATGTAGTGTACCTGGACTTTCAGAAAGCATTTGAAAAGGTCCCACATAGGAGATTAGTGGTCAAAATTAGGGCACGTGTTATTGGGTGTAGAGTGCCGACATGGATAGAAAATTGGTTGGCAGACAGGAAACAAAGAGGAGGGATTAACGGGTCCCTTTCAGAATGACAGACAGTGACTTGTGGGGTATCGCAAGGCTCGGTGCTGGGACCACAGCTATTTAACCATATAACCATATAACCATTACAGCACGGAAACAGGCCATCTCGGCCCTTCAAGTCCGTGCCGAACACTTTTAAATTATTTTTTCCTTCTTTCTTCTTTCTTCCCCCTAGTCCCATCTACCTGCACTCAGAACACAACCCTCCATTCCTTTCCCGTCCATATACCTATCCAATCTATTTTTAAAGGATACAATTGAACCTGCCTCCACCACTTCCACTGGAAGCTCATTCCACACAGCTACCACTCTCTGAGTAAAGAAGTTCCCCCTAATGTTACCCCTAAACTTCTGTCCCTTAATTCTCAAGTCATGTCCCCTTGTTTGAATCTTCCCTACTCTCAATGGGAAAAGCTTATCCACGCCAACTCTGTCTGGATACAATATACATCTGATATAAATCTGATATTTACAATATACAATCAATGATTTAGATGAAGGGATTCAAAGTAACATTAGCAAATTTGCAGATGACACAAAGCTGGGTGGCAGTGTGAATTGTGAGGAGGTTGCTATGAGGATGCAGGGTGACTTGGACAGGTTGGGTGGGTGGGTGGATGCATGGCAGATGCATTTTAATGTGGACAAATGTGAGGTTATCCACTTTGGTAGCAAAAACAGGAAGGCAGATTATTACCTAAATAGTGTCAAGTTGGGAAAAGGGGAAGTACAACGGGATCTGGGGGTCCTTGTTCATCAGTCAATGAAAGTAAGCATGCAGGTACAGCAGGCAGTGCAGAAAGAGAATGGCATGTTGGCCTTCATAACAAGAGGAGTTGAGTATAGGAGCAAAGAGGTCCTTCTGCAGTTATACAGGACCCTTGTGAGACTACACCTGGAGTATTGTGTGCAGTTTTGGTCCCCTAATTTGAGGAAGGACATTCTTGCTATTGAGGGAGTGCAGCATAGGTTTACAAGGTTAATTCCCGGGATGGCAGGACGGTCAAATGCTGATAGAATGGAGAGGCTGGGCTTGTATACTCTGGAGTCCAGAAGGATTTAAGGTTTGGACATGCTGGAGGCAGGATGTTGGAGGAGTCCAGAACCAGGGGCCAATGTTTAAGAATAAGGTGTAAGCCATTTAGAACAGAGATGAGGAAACATTTTTGCACTCAGAGAGTTGTGAGTCTGTGGAATTCTCTGCCTCAGAGGGTGATGGAGGCCGGTTCTCTGGATACTTTCAGGAGAGAGCAAGATAGGGCAGTTAAAGATAGCGGAATCAGGGGATATGGGGAGAAGGCAGGAATGGGGTACAGATTGGGGATGATCAGCCATGATCACATTGAATGGCGGTGCTGGCTCGAAGGGACGAATGGCCTACTTATGCACGAATTGTTTATTGTCTATTGTCTATTTTCATCTGTAACCATAACGGGAAACTGTGTTCTGCACGTTGGTATTTTTCTCTTCGCTCTGCTTGTTGCACTTTTCTTTGGGGTGACTGTACTCGTGCATGGCGTTCTTTGATTTAACCGAATGACAGGCAACAAAAAAACTTTTTTCATTGTCCCTCAGTACTCGTGACAATAATAATCCAATAGCAATACAGTGAGCTGGAACGGTTTGTGACGACTGTTGAACAGTTGCTCATGACTGTGCACAAGATCAAAGATCACATGCCCCCTTGTTCCACTGTTTCATTCTTTGTTTCTTTTATTCCATAATTTGCATTTCAACATAGTGACTTCTCCATTGGGTGTGTTTTATCTCTGGGAACATTCTGCACCAGTCCCATTGAATTTAGATGATGTGCATGTTGATTATATGATAGCCGACGGAGCCGGAACTAGACTTAGAACATAGAGCAGCACAGGACCAGAATAGGCTCTTTGGCTCACAATGTCTGTGCCGAACATAAATGCAAGACCATCTCTTAGCTACCTGAATATAATCCAAAGGCCTCTTAAACGCCACTGTTGCATCTGCCTCACCACCACCCCTGGCAGCATTTTCCAAGCTCCCACAATTTGGGTAAAAAAAATGTTTGGCACATCTGCTCCAATGTTTGCCCCTCACACTTTAGCCCTCTTGTATTTAACTTTTCCATTCTGGGGATAAAGTTCAGGCTCTCCATCTTCTCTATGCCTGTCATTATTGTATATATTATCAGATTGGCCCAAAACTTGCGCCTTGTATCCAATTTAGACGCCGATTGTTGTGACTTGTGAAGTGAACTTCTCGAAGACCAAACTTGTCTGATTGTCTTTGTTCATCAACACGGATATACTTATAGGAGTAAAGCGGTCCTTCTGCAGTTGTACAGGGCCCTGATGAAACCACATCTGTAGTGTTGTGTGCAGTTTTGGTCTCCGGATTTGAGGAAAGACATCCTTGTTATTGAGTGCAGCGCACGTTCACGTTAATCCCCAGGATGGTGGGACTGTAATATGAGGAAAGATTGGTAAGACATGGCTTGTCTTCACTGGAATTTAGGATAAGAGGGCATCTTACAGAATCATATAAAATTATAAAAGGACTGAACAAACTAGATGCAGGAAACAATTTCACAATGTTGGGGGAGTCCAAAACCAGAGGGCATAGTCTAAGAATACAGGGGAGGCCATTTAAAACTGAGATGAGAAAAAACTTTTTCACGCAGAAAGTTGTAAATTTGTGGAATTCTCTGCCACAGAAGGCAGTAGAGGCCAATTGACCGGGTGAATTTAAAAGAGAGTTAGAAAGAGCTCTTGGGGTTAGCGGAATGAAGAGGTATGGGGAGAAGGCAGGCACGGGTTACTGATTGTGGATGATCAGCCATGATCGCAATGAATGTGAATGCGAAGGGCCGAACGGCCTCCTCCTGCACTTATTTTCTTTGTATCTATGTTTATTTATGGACACCCTCTCGATAGAATCTCCCAAACGCTAAGCACCTCATGTGTTTATACTTTTAAGGTTAAATATAACAGCAGGTGATTCACAACAATGTCAATAGCTACAATAAATTTGGTTACTTCAATACGTGAGTCTGATAAAAGGTTCCATTGAATGACATATAGAGTGGGAGCTCTCTGTAGCTACCAAGACTCCTCTGAATATTCCATCACCTTTCCAGGTTCAATGTAATTCATATGGATGGTGTAAAAGGCTCTGGGGACAAGGAATCCACACACCCAAAATCTAGTCTGACTCTTCAGTATATTCTATCCCGATTACTAATAGAGAAATATACCCCTGGCCATATTAGATGTGCCAAGTGTCAACATTAATCTGTTTAGGAGGTTTCCATAATCTCTATCACAATAGAGCATATATCAGTACAGCACAGGAAAATGAATTACTGCCCACAATGACCATGCTGAACACAATGCCAAGGGAGACACAAAATGCTGGAGTTACTCAGCAGGACAGGCAGCATCTCTGGAGAGAAGGAATGGGTGACGTATCGGGTCGGCCGCGCGGCTTCCCGAGGAGCCGCGGCTGTGGACTGGGAATGCAGCCGGAGGCCTTTAACGAGGCGCCGTGGTCTCAATGCCTCCCGGATCACCGCGTAGAAGCCCGGGTCGGGGCCCAGCCGGGACCTCGTGGGTAGAAGCCTGCGTCGGGCGAAGCGGCCAACGGAGCTCGCGGCCAGAACCCAGGTCGGCACCACGGAGGCGTCGACAGGGGTGAGGCATCGGTGGCGGCAGCGGTGAAGCCTCACGGTGGAGGAGGGGAAGAACAATGGACAATGGTGGGGGGCAAGGACAATGGTGATCCGGCATGGGGGGAACCACTGTGGTGGAGGGAAGGGGGGACAAAAGGGGGAGCCAGCGTGCTTTGTCACTTTGTCAGAGCCGTAGGTGGCTGCTAATTGTATACATTGTGTATCCAAGCAAAGAATCTCACTGTGCTCTGTCATGTGTGGCAATAAAGTATTCCTATTCCTATTCCTATTCTTCAGACTGAAGAAGGATCTCGACCCAAAACGTCACCCATTCCTTCTCTCCAGAGAAGCTGCCTGTCGCGCTGAGTTACTCCAGCATTTTGTGTCTACATCCGATTTAAACCAGCATCTACAGTTCTTTCCTACACATGATGGCAAGGGAAATGTTACCTGCCTGCATATAATCCATATGCCTCCATTACATGCATACCTTGTTAAATCCAAAATCTATTAAATGCCACTGTCATATCTGCCTCAAAAACCACCCCTGGCAGCACTGGGATAAGAGAGTAAGGCCAGGGCCAATTGCGAGAAGTGCGAGAGGGGAGGTGAATACCAAGGACAAATTGAATATGAATGCGCGAAGTACAAGAAATAGATTGGACGAGCTTGAGGCACAGTTAGAAATTGGCAAGTATGATGTTGTGGGAATTACAGAGACATGGCTGCAAGAGGGCCAGGGCTTGGAACTGAATATTCAAGGGTATACCTCCTATGGTAAAGACAGACAGGTGGGCAGAGGGGGTGGGGTAGCTCTTGGTCGGTGGGGGCGCGGCAAACCCTGTCAGCAGCGTGTCTGTTTTTTCCAACTTATTTAGTATTTTTACTATGTTTTAATGTATGTTTTTTAATGTTTCTTTGTGTGTCTTGTGTGGGGTTGGTGTGGGGGGGTAAGGGGGAAACCGCTTTGGTCGCCTCCTCCACAGAGAGGTGACTTTTTCCATGTCGCCTCCCCCGTGGCCTAACAACGAGGATTGGGCGGCCTTTCCCGGAGAGGCGCCTGGGGCTTCGGCGGCGTGCGCAACGCCGACTCTCGACGTGGAATGGGCAAGCCCTCACCGGAGGGGAGCGCTCCGTTTCGCTGGCCCGCGGCAGCCTGAAGCCGCGATCTGCAGAGCTCCAGCTGGCTCGACGTCCACAGCCTGGGATCCCTCGTGGGGGACCCGGGGGAAGAAGAGCTCCAACTACCAGCCCGCGGCCTACTTCTACCGCGGGCGCGGCGGGGACTTACTTACCATCAGGAGCGGGGTCCCTCGCCAGGGATCCCTGGAGAGGAGCTCCAGACCGCCGGCCCTGCAGTCCGCTTCTGGCTGCGGCGCGAACTTTAAATCTCCGACCGCCGGCCTGCGGCCTACACCAGCCTGAAGCCGCGGTCTCCGGTGCGGAGGCACCGATTCAGGACTTACCTCGACCTTTTACCTTGTCTGCACATCTGGACGCCTGCAGTGAATGCTGTGGTGGATGTTTGTGTTAAATTTTTAGTGTCTTTTTGTGTGTTCTTTATCATTGTACCGCTGCTGGCAAATTCATTTCACTTGCACTTTATGTGCAATGTGACGAATAAAACTGATTGATTGATTGAGGTGCTACATCTTAACCGGACAAATCAAAATAGGACATACATGGTAAATGGTAGCGAATTGAGGAATGCAGTTGAACAGAGGGATCTAGGAATAACTGTGCATAGTTCCCTGAAGGTGGAATCTCATGTAGATAGGGTGGTAAAGAAAGCTTTTGGTGTGCTGGCCTTTATAAATCAGAGCATTGAATATAGAAGTTGGGATATAATGTTAAAATTGTACAAGGCATTGGTGAGGCCAATTCTGGAGTATGGAGTACAATTTTGGTCGCCTAATTATAGGAAGGATGTCAACAAAATAGAGAGAGTACAGAGGAGATTTACTAGAATGTTGCCTGGGTTTCAGCAACTAAGTTACAGAGAAAGGTTGAACAAGTTAGGTCTTTATTCTTTGGAGCGCAGAAGGTTAAGGGGGGACGATAGAGGTCTTTAAAATGATGAGCGGGTTAGACAGAGTTGACGTGGATAAGCTTTTCCCATTGAGAGTAGGGAAGATTCAAACAAGGGGACATGACTTGAGAATTAAGGGACAGAAGTTTAGGGGTAACATTAGGGGGAACTTCTTTACTCAGAGAGTGATGGCTGTGTGGAATGAGCTTCCAGTGGAAGTGGTGGAGGCAGGTTCGATTTTATCCTTTAAAAATAGATTGGATGGGTATATGGACGGGAAAGGAATGGAGGGTTATGGTCTGAGTGCAGGTAGATGGGACTAGGGGGAAGAAAGAAGAAAGAAGGGAAAACAAAAAAAAAATGTTCGGCACGGGCTTGAAGGGCCGAGATGGCCTGTTTCTGTGCTGTAATGGTTATATGGTTATATGGTTGATTGATTGATTGATTGTGGAGGAATGAAATTCAGTCCCTTGCAAGGGGTGACATTGAAACAGGAGAGTCAGTATCAATAGAACTAAGGAATTATAAGGGTAAAAGGACCCTAATGGGACTTGTCTACATGCCCCCAAACAGTAGCCTGGATATTGGGTGCGTTGAAAGGAGTTAAAATTGGCATGTAATAAAGGTAATGCTACAGTTGTTATGGGAGATTTCAACATGCAGGTAAACTGGGAAAATCAAGTTGGTACTGGACCCCAAGAAAGGGAGTTTTTGGAGTGCGTCACTGATGGATTCTTAGAGCAGCTTGTACTGGAGCCTACCAGGGAGAAGACAATTCTGGATTTAGTGTTATCTAATGAACCGGATTTGATAATGGAACTTGAGGTTAAGGAGCCATTAGGTGGTAGTGATCAAAATATGGTGAGGTTTAATCTACAATTGGAGAGGGAGAAGTGTAAATCGGAGGTGTCAGTATAATAGTTGATTAAAGGGGACTATGGAGTCATGAGGGAGGAGCTGGCCAAAGTTGACTGGAAGATACCGTAGCAGGGATGACAGTGGAACAATGGCAGGTATTCCTGGAATAATACAGAAGGTGCAGGATCAGTTCATTCCGAAGAGGAAGAAAAATTCCAAAATTCCGTGGCTGACAAGGGATGTCAGGGACAGTATAAAAATAAAAGAGAAGAATTACAACGTAGCAAAGATGAGCGGGAAGCAAGAGGATTGGGTAATGTTTAAAAAGCAACAGAAGATAACCAAAAAGGCAATACGGGGAGAAAAGATGAGGTACGAAGGTAAGCCAAGAATATAAAGGAGGATAGTAAAAGTTTATTTAGGTATGTGAAGAGGAAAAAAATAGTTAAGGCAAAAGTTGGACCCATGAAGACTGAAAAAGATGAATTTATTATGGGGAACAAGGAAATGGCAGATGAGTTGAACAGATATTTTGGATCCATCTTCACTAAGGAGGACACAAACAATCTTCCTGATGTACTAGTGACCAGAGGATCAGGGGTGATGAAGGAACTGGAGGAAATCCACATTAGGCAGGAAATGATGTTGGGTTGACTGATGGGACTGAAGGCTGATAAATCCCCAGGGCCTGATGGTTTGCATCCCAGGGTACTTAAGGAAGTGGCTCTAGAAATCGTGGACGCATTGGTGATAATTTTCCAATGTTCTATATATTCAGGATCAGTTCCTGTGGATTGGAGTGTAGCTAATGTTATCCCACTTTTTAAGAAAAGTGGGAGAGAAAACAGGGAATTATAGACCAGTTAGCCTGACATCGGTGGTGTGGAAGATGCGGGAGTCAATTATAAAAGATGAAATAGCGGCACATTTGGATAGCAGTAACAGGATAGGTCCGAGTCAGCATAGATTTACGAAGGGGAAATCGTAGAAACATAGAAACATAGAAAATAGGTGCAGGAGTAGGCCATTTGGCCCTTCGAGCCTGCACCACCATTCAATATGATCATGGCTGATCATCCAACTCAGTATCCCCTGCCTGCCTTCTCTCCATACCCTTTAGCCACAAGGTGCAGCCACATCTAACATCCTCTTAAATATAGCCAATGAACTGGCATCAAATACCTTCTGTGGCAGAGAATAGTAAGATTAAACGAGAACTTACCAGTTTGAAGTTTGATCTTTATTTTATGAGGATTTACGATGAGCGATTACGTGAAGCCCGCAAGTCCGCATGCGTGTCAATCTTCAAAGCAGCGGTGTGAAATCACAGATAACAGTAGTCGAAGTGACATATTAAGATTTAGAGATGACTAGAACTACCAGATGACATTTATGATACGAGGGTTGGGAGCGGAGGGCACGTAATCGCTCATTGTAACTCCTCATAAAATAAAGATCAAACTTCAAACTGGTAAGTTCTCGTTTAATCTTACTTACTTCGGAGTCACGTGAGTGACTACGTGAAGATTTCAAAGCTCTGTGATTTCATGCCGTGGATACGAGTCCATGCGACACACTGCCTCAGTTGACACAGGATGAGTAATAATAAATAATGCATTCAAACATGATACAGACTTAAACATGTTGATGCTTTAATTAGCCAAAAAGAAGAAAAAAAACACGACCCCTCTCTCCCAGGGGGAAGCTATAAAACAGAATTTTAAATGGAGTGGGCAAATACTCCACCTATTTATAATATATATTAATGATTTGGACGAGTGAATTGAATGCAACGTCTCCAAGTTTGCGGATGACACGAAGCTGGGGGGCAGCATTAGCTGTGAGGAGGATGCTGGGGGGCAGTATTAGCTGTGAGGAGGATGCCAGGAGGCTGCAAGGTGACTTGGATAGGCTGGGTGAGTGGGCAAATGCATGGCAGATGCAGTATAATGTGGATAAATGTGAGGTTATCCACTTTGGTGGCAAAAACAGGAAAGTAGACTATTATGTGAATGGTGGCCGATTAGGAAAAGGGGAGATGCAACGAGACCTGGGTGTCATGGTACACCAGTCATTGAAAGTACGCATGCAGGTGCAGCAGGCAGTGAAGAAAGCGAATGGTATGTTAGCATTCATAGCAAAAGGATTTGAGTATAGGAGCAGGGAGGTTCTACTGCAGTTGTACAGGGTCTTGGTGAGACCACACCTGGAGTATTGCGTACAGTTTTGGTCTCCAAATCTGAGGAAAGACATTCTTGCCATAGAGGGAGTACAGAGAAGGTTCACCAGACTGATTCCTGGGATGTCAGGACTTTCATATGAAGAAAGACTGGATAGACTCGGCTTGTACTCGCTAGAATTTAGAAGTTTGAGGGGGGATCTTGTAGAAACTTACAAAATTCTTAAGGGGATGGACAGGCTAGATGCAGTAAGATTGTCTCCGATGTTGGGGAAGTCCAGGTCAAGGGGTCACAGTTTAGTTTTTTGTTGTTGTTTTTTTTGTTTATTTTATTAGAAGTTAATACAGTACAAAACAATACAGTGATACCTGTAGGTGCCAACTATGTCATAACGTAATACATTCTATGTACAACCTCTAGTTTTATGTTTTTGAAAAGGAAGTTAAAAAAACAAAAAACAGAGAGAAGAAAAAGAGGAAAAATAGATAGTAGAAAATAGAAAAACGTGAAGTGTGAGTATAAGAAAAGAAAAAGTAGAAAGTAGAAATAGGAGAAAAAGACCCTTAAAAAAGAAATTTTCAAATCTTTGTTCGGAGATGTAAATCTATCCACGACCTGACCTGAAATCAGTAATCTTTACGGTACTGCTGCATCACATGATTCCAAAAAGTCGATGAAAGGGGACCAACTCCTTAAGAATTGGTCATATTTATCTATTAGGCGGAGTCTCATTTCTTCAAGGTGTGCTATGTCCGTCATATTCCTAATCCACATTTTAATAGTTGGTATAGCTGTATTTTTCCAAAATTTAAGTTTCAATTTCTTTCCAATTATTAACCCATAATTAAAGAATACTTTTTGGTCTGTTTAAATTGATATCTTCTACTATTATTCCAAATATAATCCATTCCGTATTAGGTTCTATTCTTGAGTTAAAGAGCTTTGTAAATATATCAAATATATCGCTCCAAAATTTATTCAACTTTGTACATCCTATGAATGAATGTGTTATATTGGCATTTTGAAACAAACATTTATCGCATCTGGGAGAGACGTTTGGGTAGAATTTATTCAACCTCGTTTTTGAATAATATAGTCTATGTAATATTTTAAATTGATTTAAATTATGTCTTGCATTAATGGAACAATTATGTGTGTTCATCAGATACTTTTCCCATCTATCTTTCGGGATCTTTATCATTAGTTCATGTTACCAATGTTCTCTTAGTGCCTCTGTTGAGGGTAATTCTCTATCACAGTTTAAGGATAAAGGGGAAATCTTTTAGGACCGAGATGAGAAAAACATTTTTCACACAGAGAGTGGTGAATCTCTGGAATTCTCTGCCACAGAAGGTAGTTGAGGCCAGTTCATTGGCTTTATTTAAGAGGGAGTTAGATGTGGCCCTTGTGGCTAAAGGGATCAGGGGGTATGGAGGGAAATCAGGTACAGGATACTGAGTTGGATGATCAGCCATGATCATATTGAATGGCGGTGCAGGCTCAAAGGGCCGAATGGCCTACTCCTGCACCTATTTTATAAAAATTTAAAAAAAGACAGGGATGTTGCTGGAGCCCATTGGCGAAGCAGCGTGAGAATCACACTCACATCCCAGATCTCTGTGTGCCTGGGCCTGGGGGGTTACAGTTAAAACTACCCATCATGAACTGGGATATTAAAGGGTGAGACCCAACAGAGTGTTGTCCCGATCCCTGCCACAGGTAGGACGATAAGGCACTCCTGGCACTGTTGATGGCACTATAGCTCAGTCGCTCATCAAAATATAGTGTGGATGTTGTCACATTTCCTACACTTCCACTTTTTCCTTCACTTTCTTCTTTCTTTCAATCTTTTCCTTTTCTAGTGTAAAAAATAAATGGAGTACATTAATTGTAAGAAGATATAAATGACAAGTACTAATGTATGTGGTTGTAATGTAATGTACTTCTAATAAAATACAAATTAAAAAAAAATATATATATATAGTGTGGAAAGAAATTCCAACACATCAGGTATGCTTGCCGTGTGATATGATATGTTCGACTGCAAGCAGAACACCTCCCATTTCTTGATATGAGAGATGTATTGTTTTTTAGTACTATCCCTCCAGGCCACAGTAATCACATCCACCGTACGACCTGATAGTCCGAGCCCCAGGAACTGTGTCCTCAGAATCTGCAAATCAATAGATTAATACGGTCATGTAGTGGATGGTTCTCCCCAGTCACAGGGTGAACCAGCAGGTTACTGCATTTGGGGACAGCCATAAAAGGCTGTGTTATTAGTCTCAGAACGAGTGGGAACCATGGCTGTGTAGGCCAGTCGGGAACTACCAAAACGCCTGAGGCGGAGTCCTGCTCGATCTTAAGCAAGCACCAACTGATGAGGCAAAATGGGGGAAATGCATATAAACACATTCCACCCCAGTGTAGCGAGAATGCATCTACCGCTACTGCCCCTGGGTCTGGTTCCCATGAAACATACTTTGGTAGCTGGTGATTTAGTCTGGATGCAAACAAATCAATATCTGGTACGCCATACCGAGCGACAATATCATTAAATATTTCATGATTCAACATCCATTCTGTGTTGTCATTGAATTTTCGTGACCTGATGTCCGCCACCATGTTAAATCTACCTGGTAAGTAGATAGCTGAAATCCAGATGTTTCTTGTAATACACCAATGCCAAATAAGGTTAGCCAATTTATCACATGATACCGACTAGATTCCACCCATGTGATTAACGTATGCTACTGCTGTAGTGTTGTCAATCTAAAGCTGAACATGCAAGTCATGCATACTAGTACAATACGCCTTTAAGTCATAGATACATAGATACATAGAAAATAGGTGCAGGAGTAGGCCATTCGGCCCTTCGAGCCTGCACCGCCATTCAATATGATCATGGCTGATCATCCAACTCAGTATCCCGTACCTGCCTTCTCTCCATACCCCCTGATCCCCTTAGCCACAAGGGCCACATCTAACTCCCTCTTAAATATAGCCAATGAACTGGCCTCAACTACCCTCTGTGGCAGAGAGTTCCAGAGATTCACCACTCTCTGTGTGAAAACGTTTTTCCTCATCAGGATTTCCCCCTTATCCTTAAGCTGTGACCCCTTGTCCTGGACTTCCCCAACATCGGGAACAATCTTCCTGCACCTAGCCTGTCCAACCCCATAAGAATTTTGAACGTTTCTATAAGATCCCCTCTCAATCTCCTAAATTCTAGCGAGTATTAGCCAAGTCTATCCAGTCTTTCTTCATATGAAAGTCCTGACATCCCAGGAATCAGTCTGGTGAACCTTCTCTGCACTCCCTCTATGGCTATAATGTCCTTCCTCAGATTTGGAGACCAAAACTGTACGCAATACTCCAGGTGTGGTCTCACCAAGACCCTGTACAACTGCAGTAGAACCTCCCTGCTCCTATACTCAAATCCCCTTGCTATGAAGGCCAACATACCATTCGCTTTCTTCACTGCCTGCTGCACCTGCATGCCTACTTTCAATGACTGGTGTACCATGACACCCAGGTCTCGCTGCATCTCCCCATTTCCTAATCGGCCACCATTTAGATAATAGTCTGCCTTCCCGTTTTTGCCACCAAAGTGGATAAGCTCACATTTATCCACATTATACTGCATCTGCCAAACATCTGCCCACTCACCCAGCCTATCCAAGTCACCTTGCAGTCTCCTAGCATCCTCCTCACAGCTAACACTGCCCCCCAGCTTAGTGTCATCCGCAAACTTGGAGATGTTGCTTTCAATTCCCTCGTCCAGATCATTAATATAAATTGTAAATAGCTGGGGTCCCAGCACTGAGCCTTGCGGTACCCCACTAGTCACTGCCTGCCATTGTGAAAAGAACCCGTTTACTCCTACTCTTTGCTTCCTGTTTGCCAGCCAGTTCTCTATCCACATCAATACTGAACCCCCAATACCGTGTGATTTAAGTTTGTATCCTAATCTCTTATGTGGTACCTTGTCGAAAGCCTTCTGAAAGTCCAGATACAACACATCCACTGGTTCGCCCCTATCCACTCTACTGGTTACGTCCTCGAAAAATTCTATAAGATTCGTCAGACACGATTTACCTTTCGTAAATCCATGCTGACTTTGTCCAATGATTTCACCACTTTCCAAATGTGCTGCTATCCCATCTTTAATAACTGACTCTAGCAGTTTCCCCACTACCGATGTTAGACTAAAGGCTCTGTCTTACCTGTTTGCGGTCATCGGCGGAGGCTGTGGCAGTGGAAGTTTGACGCACGGCGCTCGAGCCACACTGGCGGCGGCCCGTGCGGGCGGCCGTGCCGCACTCGTGCATCACTGGTGGAGGTTGTGCGGTAAGAATATAATTTTCAACAGTGTAGGTTTTATTTTTGCACTGTGCGGTGTTGGGAACGCATGGCCCCGGAATTGTGCGTTCTCACGAGTGCGCGGTCTATGGCGGCAGATTCTTCCCGGTTCGCCACCAATGACCGCAGACTCGTGAGTCAGGCCTTTAACTGGTCTGTAATTCCCCGTTTTCTCTCTCCCTCCCTTCTTAAAAAGTGGGGTTACGTTTGCTACCCTCCAATCCTCAGGAACTACTCCAGAATCTAAAGAGTTTTGAAAAATTATCACTAATGCATCCACTATTTCTGGAGCTACTTCCTTAAGTACTCTGGGATGCAGCCTATCTGGCCCTGGTGATTTATCGGCCTTTAATCCATTCAATTTACCCAACACCACTTCCCGACTAACCTGGATTTCACTCAGTTCCTCCATCTCCTTTGACCCGCGGCCCCCTGCTATTTCCGGCAGATTATTTATGTCTTCCTTAGTGAAGACGGAACCAAAGTAGTTATTCAATTGGTCCGCCATATCCTTGTTCCCCATGATCAATTCACCTGTTTCTGACTGCAAGGGACCTACATTTGTTTTAACTAATCTCTTTCTCTTCACATATCTATAAAAACTTTTGCAGTCAGTTTTTATGTTCACTGCCAGTTTCCTTTCATAATCTATTTTCCCTTTCCTAATTAAGCCCTTTGTCCTCCTCTGCTGGTGTCTGAATTTCTCCCAGTCCTCTGGTATGCTGCTTTTTCTGGCTAATTTGTACGCATCATCTTTTGCCTTGATACTATCCCTGATTTCCCTTGTTATCCACGGATGCACTACCTTCCCTGATTTATTCTTTTGCCAAACTGGGATGAACAATTTTTGTAGTTCATCCATGCAGTCTTTAAATGCCTTCCATTGCATATCCACCGTCAACCCTTTTAGAACTAATTGCCAGTCAATCTTGGCCAATTCACGTCTCATACCCTCAAAGTTACCTTTCTTTAAGTTCAGAACCGTTGTTTCTGAATTAACAATGTCACTCTCCATCCTAATGAAGAACTCAACCATATTATGGTCACTCTTGCCCAAGGGGGCACGCACAACAAGACAGCTAACTAACCCTTCCTCATTACTCAATACCCAGTCTAGAATAGCCTGCTCTCTCGTTGGTTCCTCTACATGTTGGTTTATATAACTATCCCGCATACATTCCAAGAAATCCTCTTCAGCTCCCAGCCTTGGTCACCCTGGAGCCATGTCTCCGTGATCCCAACTATATCATAATCATTAATTGCTATCTGCACGTTCAACTCATCCACCTTATTACGAATTCTCCTTGCATTGAGACACAAAGCCTTCAGGCTTGTTTTTACAATGCTCTTACCCCTTATACAATTATGTTGAAAAGTGGCTCTTTTTGATTTTTGCCCTGGATTTGTCTGCCTGCCACTTTTACTTTTCACCTTGCTACCTATTGGTTCCGCCCGCATTTTACACCCCTCTGTTTCTCTGCTCACCCATTTAAGAACCCCACCACCTCTTATTCCCTGTTTATTATTGTTTTCTTCTTTCCCCCCCTACATGTTGGGTCTGAGTGCTTTCTTTCTCTGCCTCCTGCCTCACACACTGTCTAATAGCATTCTCTATTTGAGTCCCTCCCCCCAACCATTCTAGTTTAAAGTCGCCCCAGTAGCCTTTGCAGAACTCCACACCAGGATATCGGTCCCCCTCAGGTTCAAGTGCAACCCATCCTTTTTATACAGGTCGAACCTTCCACAAAAGAGGTCCCAATGATCCAGAAATTTGAATCCCTGCCTTCTGCGCCAGTCCTTCAGCCACGCATTTATCCTCGACCTCGCTCCATTCCTACTCTCACTGTCGCATGGCACAGGCAGTAATCCCAAGATTGTTACCTTTGCTGTCATTCTCTTTAACTCCCCTCCTAACTCCCTAAATTCTCCTTTCAGGACTTCTTCTCTTTTTTTACCTATGTCATTGGTACCTATATGTACCACGATCTCGGGCTCCTCTCCCTGCCCTTTCAGGATATCTTGGACACGTTGAGATACATCACAGACCCTGGCACCAGGGAGGCAAACTACCATCCGGGTCTCCCGACTGCGTCCATAGAGTGCTCCCAACAACTCTAAATAGTTAATACCATGTGATTGACGAATTAATGCCTCATGCACATTCCATCTGCCACCGCAGCTAGAGATGGTATCAGTAGCTCCCCATCCTAGAGCACTAACATCAGTTTGTAAAATAACTGAAGGTTTATCAATCAGAATTTTACTGGAGCAATGCCAAATATTCGCTATCCACCACTGTAACTCATCAATGGCTTCAGCTGGTAACCGCATGGGTTGATTGAAATGACCTGCATATCTATTGAGTGCCTGCTTCTTTGCACATTGTAAATTGTGATATCGTTATGGCCCAAACTGTACAGCTGGAAAAGCAGCCACTAATTTGCCAATTATACTAGCCACCTGTCGAATAGAAGATGGTTGCTCATCAACAAGATTGTTACAAGCTTCTATTAACTCTGATCTCTTGCCTCTAGGCAGAGTCACAGACATGTGAGTTGAATTAATGGGGAATCCCAAATAATCAATGACTCCAGATGGTATCAATTTGGATTTAACTCGAAGGATGAGAAACCCCAACCTCTCAAACATGAGTTTGGTAGCTGAAACAGATAATTCAGCTGATTTCCGAGTCTTGCCTATGATTAGGACATCATCCAAATAGGCCATTACTATATGATTCTGAGCCCGGAGTAGGCCCAACACAGGCTTTAACAACTTTGTAAATAATCTAGGAGCCGAAGTTAACCAATTAGGCAATGCTTTAAACTGCCATCGTTGCCTCATCCAGCTAATATCTCCGGTGATTGTAATGAATGGGTACTGAATAGTATGCATCTTTAAGATCTATGCATGCCATATAGCATCCTTTGGAAATCAGTTGTTTAGCAGTAACAAAAGTTTACATTTTGAAATGTTTATACTGCACATAGGAGTTAAGTCGAGTTAGATCAAGAATGATTCGACACCCACCATCCTTCTTTTGTCTAGGAAATATATTAGACACAAATTGGTGAGATTGATGAAACGACTTCTCAATTACCCCTTAGTTAGATAACGTTTCAATTTCAGCTTGTACATCTAAAGATTCTTGTTGTGAAAAAACCAATGTCCGGCTTGGTGTATGCTGTGTAGGTGGATGCAATTTGAAAAGGAATTCTATTTGGAACCCTTGTATATGTGCAGTATAAACAAATCTGATGTTATGCTACACCATTCATTGAAAAACTAGTGTAATCTCCCACCAACTTGTAACTGATCCATACATGACATGTTCTGAAAAGAACCAGATCCACCTACCTCCATGGTTGTCGGTGGAAACTTCTTCCCCCGAGTTCTGGAGGGGAAGAATGTTGGAGTGCGCCAATTGTGCATGGTTTGCAAGGCCGGACTTGGTCCTTGGCCTGAACCAGCTTCAGTGAACCGCTTGTAGGGGTGCTGCCGCCAAAGTGGAATTTTGCTAGTCGGTTGGGCTTTTATGAGGCCGACCCTTTTTGCCTCGTCGTCCAACTCTCTGACCCGTTTTGGTAGGTCATCACTGAACAGTAGATTCGGCAGCTGCACATTGCTAGATTTGTATAGTGCTGCAAACTTGGGGTTCAGAGTAGGACGGATAGCACTGTTTCTGAGACAGTTTATTTCAAAATGTGCATTGCACATTAGGGCCAGAGCATCCTTCTCCACCTCAGACAGGGGCCCTCCATCGACCGACCTAGCAAAAGCTGTAATGCCTGAAGCAAGCATCTTTAATATCTTCTTGAGCCTCACTTCCTGGGCTCTGATACCTACACCCATGTGACCCCAGGTAGCGTGGTTCACAGTCGGCATTTGATCGAGGCACAATTGGCGGGTGTCTTGTATTTTTTGGAAGTTTCTTCCAATGTGAGGTCTTGCAGCTGGCGTGAGGCCATGTAATTTATAGTCATAGCCAGGTCCGCATCCAGTGGTTCCACAGTTCCGGTCGGTATAGCAAATTTAGATGCCATGCTTGGCACCCCTGGTTCGCGGCCTTCTTGCCTTGAGGTATGCTCACCGGCTACACCTCCGAACTTGGAGTGAGAACAAAACTGACCCCATATGCTCTCCTCCTCCGAGAGGGAGACATTATGCAGCCCTTCAACAGGTGCCGCTGCCACAGGCCCCCGAGGAGACACGCGGATATAAAGCTCCTCTTGCTGGAGCATATCATGATGGAACATCCTCTCCATCAGGAGCTCCATCCTGGACAGACGTCCGAAGACGCTATCTATTGTGGGAGGGGAACCCTCCTGGCCCGACTCATCCGAGTCAATGGGCCTTACCGACTTCTTAGTGGCTTTCCGTCCCACCGGAGCAGCCATGGTGCTACAAACCGGCACCACGTCGGAAGCCACTGGCAGTGCCGCCAGTGACTTTGAAGGTGAGATCGACGGCCACCCGCTACCCGCACTATAGCTGCTCTCCCAGAGGCCCGCCTTGACCATTTCATTAGTCATTTTCTCCATGGTCCGACTTGCTCCTGCAACAAGACTTACCGACCGCAGAAAACGCCCTCAACTAAGTTTTTTAAGTTACCTGAGGGTTTTTAAAACTTACCGCTGGTGGAGCTACATGCCTGCCAGCCCATCGTTGCGCCATGCATCAGATGTAATGACGCGCATGCGGACTGGCGGGCTTCACGTAGTCACTGGATGGATTTAAGAGAGAGTTAGATAGAGCTCTAGGGCCTAGTGGAGTCAAGGGATATGGGGAGAAGGCAGGTATGGGTTATTGATAGGGGATGATCAGCCACGATCACAATGAATGGCGGTGCTGGCTCGAAGGGCCGAATGGCCCCCTCCTGCACCTATTTTCTTTGTTTCTATGTTTCTATATTTCTATGACTCCAAAGTAAAATTCCAGAGATTCACCACTCTCTGTGTGAAATTTTTTTTTCTCATCACGGTCCTAAAAGACTTCCCTCTTATCCTTAAACTGTGACCCCTTGTTCTGGACTTCACCAACATCGGGAACAATCTTCCTGCATCTAGCCTGTCCAACCCCTTAAGAATTTTGTAAGTTTCTATAAGATCCCTCCTCAATCTTCTAAATTCTAGCGAGTACAAGCCGAGTATATCCAGTCTTTCTTCATATGAAAGTCTTGACATCCCAGGAATCAGTCTGGTGAACCTTCTCTGTACTCCCTCTATGGCAAGAATGTCTTTCCTCAGATTTGGAAACCAAAACTGTACGCAATACTCCAGGTGTGGTCTCACCAAGACCCTGTACAACTGCAGTAGAACCTCTCTGCTCCTATACTCAAATCCTTTTGCTATGAATGCTAACATATCATTCGCTTTCTTCACTGCCTGCTGCACCTGCATGCCTACTTTCAATGACTGGTGTACCATGACACCCAGGTCTCGTTGCATCTCCCCTTTTCCTAGTCGGCCACCATTCAGATAATAGTCTACTTTCCTGTTTTTGCCACCAAAGTGAATAACCTCACATTTATCCACATTATACTGCATCTGCCATGCATTTGCCCACTCACCCTCTGGGGGACCTTGTTCATCAGTCTATGAAAGTAAGCTTGCAGGTACAGCAGGCAGTGAATAAAGGGAATGGCATGTTGGCCTTCATAACAAGCGGAGTTGAGTATTGGAGCAGAGGTCCTTCTGCAGTTGTACAGGGCCCTAGTGAGACCATACCTGGAGTATTGTGTGCAGTTTTGGTCCCCAAATTTGAGGAAGGACATTCTTGCTATTGAAGGAGTGCAGCGCAGGTTTACAAGGTTAATTCCTGGGATGGTGGGGATTGTGAAATGCTGAGAGAATGGAGCAGCTGGGCTTGTATTTCCTGGAGTTTAGAAGGATGAGAGGGTATCTTATTGAAACATATTAAGATTATTAAGGGTTTGGACACGCTAGAGGCAGGAAACATGTTCCCGATGTTGGGGGAGTCCAGAACTAGGGGCCACCGTTTAAGAATAAAGGGTAAGCCATTTAGAACAGAGATGAGGAAACACTTTTTCACACAGAGAGTTGTGAGCCTGTGGAATTCTCTGCCTCAGAGGGTGGTACAGGCCTCTGGATACTTTCAAGAGAGAGCTAGATGTGGCTCTTAAAGATAGCAGAGTCAGGAGATATGGGGAAAAGGCAGGAACGGGGTACTGATTGGGAATGATCTGCCATAATCATATTGAATGGCGGTGCTGGCTCGATGGACCGAATGGCCTACTCCTGCACCTATTGCTTATTGTCTATTGTCTATTGTCACACTCCAGGCACCCATCACCCCTCTCTGCAACAACTTGCCACGCAAATCTGCTTCAAACCTTTCCCCTTTCACCTTGAAGTGATGCCCCCCTGACATTTATTTTTTCCATCTTGGAAAGTGGTTGTGATTGTCTACCCTATCTATGCCTCTCTTAATTCTAAGTACTTCTATAAGGAATATTCTATCATTCTAGCTAAAATTCTGCTAATGCATGTATCATTCTGGTAAACCTCCTCAGCACCCACATTTCCAGCATCTTTCCTGTAATGGGGAGATCAGACTGCTCAAAACACTCCAGATGTGGTCGAGCCATAACTTATAGAGCTGCATTATCTCTTCTTGGCTATTAATGTCCGAACAATAAAGGCAAGCATATCATATGCCTTCTTTAATACTCTATCTACTTGTCTTGCACACTTTCAGGCAGCTGTGGACTTGGACCCCAAGATCTCACTGTACATCAATGCTGTTGCAGGTCATGTCATTTTATTGTCTATTTTCCCTTATATAGAATGATGAGAAATAACCTATGCTGAGGATTAGTGGTTTGATGTCGGCCAAGTAACAGACCCCATTGTTTTACATTCAGCTGATGTTTACCAGAACAGTTCACTGTCTTGCCAATGGACAGTATGTCTGTTTGCTCAGCTGCCTTTTACATTTTAAACTCGTCATTGCCTGTTTTAATGTACATTTGAACAGGTTTTATAAATATCAGTTCTTGTTTAAATTAATGACTGCTTTACCCATTTAACTGGAGAAATGCCGTATATTTCCCAGCAGGGCTGTAGGAATCTTCTAGCAACCGGTGTGGGAATTACCGAGCCTTCAATGAACGATTCAACAGAAGCAGAGGAAGGGGCGAGGGTTTGAAATAGGCACTAGGAAGGAGATCACTGGGCATATCGTCCTGGCTCAGATCTGTTGATCGGCATGGAGTGTTCTTTTCATGTGCAGGCAGGAGGAGCGAATAAATAGACACATTTCCAGCGTGGGAGCACTATGAATTGCTCGCTCAGAGGAACACAAGAACATCAGTGCAGAGAGTTATTCAAGTGGTAAAGGCTTTGCATACATTTTATTTCGGAGTCACGTGAGTGACTACATGAAGAGCTCGCCAGCCCGCATGCGCGTCATTACGTCTAACGCATTGCGTAATGACTGACTGGCAGGCGCGTTGCTCCTTCCAGCGGTAAGTTTAAACCTGCAGTTAAGTTTTGAACTTATCGCCAGGTTCTGTTTTTTCTTGCAGGAATCTCTTCTTACAGAGTTTTTCCTGCTGGATAATTTCGGGCCGAAGTCCGGACGGGCCGCGGGGAAACCGGTTATGGACCGTGGGGAGATCCCGGACCGGACCGCGGAAGCGCGGGTAGCCGGCAGGCATCTGGTTCGCTACCCAAGTCGCTGACAATGTGGTCAGCGGCTCCCAGACCGCTGTGGTTCCCCAGAAATGGGGTAAGGCCAAAAGTAAGTCGGTTTCGCCACCCGAGTCGCTGACAGTGTGGTCAGCGGCTCACAGACCGCTGTGGTTCCCCAGAAAGGGAGTAAATCCAAGAATAAGTTGGTCAGGCCTATGGACTCGGACGAGTCAGGCCAGGAGGGTTCCCCTCCGACATACCTGGGTGCGTCCACGGACGTTTAACCCAGATGGAGCATGGATTGAACCCTCGGGCGTTTATCCCACAAATGTGATGCTCCATCCTGATATAGGTCCGTAGGAGGGGCCGTATCAGCGCAGGTATCCTCAGGGGCCTGCAGCAGCACCTGTTTTCAGGGCTGCCTATGAATCTCCCTCTCTGTGGAGAGGAGTGCGAGTGGTCAGTGTGTAACTGACTTCAAATTCGAAAGAATGTCCGTGGAACATACTGGAGCACATGGATATGGCTTCAAGGGAATACTCGCAAACGAAGGTGTTGGTGCCGGAAGAGTTGGTTTCCAGCCGTTGGCAGAAAACCCGGAAGGGGCCAGAGTTCCCCTCATGCTACAAGTGCTGGCAGTGAACAGCGCTATCAGGGGTGACATTGGAGGCATGAAATCCAGGCAATGAAACCAGCCGCCGAATCTTTTCTTCAGGTAAGACTTATCCAACAGGTAATACCTGGATGAGGAAACAAAAGCTGTCGGACTAATCAAGGTACCGATGATGAGCAAAGCTTCATCGTTTCGGCAACGACACACCCCACCCCTTCATCGGCAGTAAGCGGTTCACTGAAGCTGGTGGCAGCTTGAAAGCTGGTGGCAGCTTGAAAGCTGGGCAGGCCAAGGCCCAATCTGGTCTCAGGAAAAATATGAAATCCACACACCCTACCAGTCCTACTCTCCAATCAAGGACGGAAATAGAACCCACATCACGGGCCTTTGGGCTAACCATAAGACCACCGGTAACCATGGAGGTAGGTGGGTCTGGTTCTTCTGAAACATGGGGTATGTGGACCATTTACAAGTTGGTAATATTTACACTTGTTTTTGTACAAATGACAATGATAACATGAGATTCAGATCCGTTTATAAACTAAAATGATAACATGTGATTAGTTTATACTGCACAGTATACAAGCGTTCCAAGCATGGCTTGGAATTGGGGCCAGAGTTGTCTTTCGAGGCAGGCTCAGTATTATGGCCAGGATTGCCTTCCGAGACAAGCTCGGAAATATGGCCAGAGTTGTCTTTCGAGGCAGGCCCAGTATTATGGGCAGGATTGCCTTTCAAGATAGGCTCGGAAATAAGGCCAGAGTTGTCTTTCGAGGCCGGCTCAGAATTATGGCCAGAGTTGTCTTTTGAGGCAGGCTCAGTATTATGGCCAGGATTGCCTTTTGAGACAGGCTCGGGTATCTGGCCAGAGTTGTCGTTCGAGTCGGGCACGGAATTATGGCAGGCGTGGCCTGTTCATTGTGAAAGATGGAGGATGAAGGTTCATCCTTGATTTAACTCGAATGTCTTTATGGCATGCATCGATCTCAAAGATACATACTATTCAGGTCCCATTCACAGGGATCACCGGAGACATTTGAAATTTATCTGGATGGGGCAATGATAACAGTTAATGCGTTGCAAAATGGGCAAACCTCAGCTCCCAGGTTATTTCCCAAATTACTAAAACCGGTGCTTGGACAGCTCAGAGCTCAAAAACACTTGTTATGGCTTAGCTGGATGATATTCTAAACACTGTATTTTGCTCAAATCAACTGTTTCAGCTGCAAAATATGTTTGAGAAATTTAGGTTCCTCATCCATCCAGTTAAATTTAAGTTGATACCAACTAGAGTTATTGATTATTGGGATTTACCTTTAACTATTAATTTGTCTGTGACTCTGCCCTGGGGCAAGAGATTGGAATTAATAGAAGCCTGTAACAACCTTGTTGTTATGAAGCAGCCTTCTATTCGTCAAGTGTAATTGGCAATATAGTAGCTGTGTTTCAGCTGTGCAAGTTGGGCCTTTGCATTATCAGAACTTACAACGTGCAAAGTAGTAACCTCTCAAGTGCCATGTAGGTCATTGTTAACAGACCTATGCTATTACCATCTGAAGCTACCAAAGTCACAATGGTGGACGAACAGTATTCAGCATTGCTCCAGTAGTTTTGGTCAGTAAATCTTCAGTTATATTACAAACTGATGCTAGTGCTCAAAGATGGAAAATTACGAATGCCATCTCTAGTCACGGAGGCAGATGGGATTTGCATGAATTACCTATTCTTCAGTTATTGGTATCAACTACCTATAGACACTAGGTGCTTTCTATGGGTTAAAGGGTTATTGTGCGAATATGCATAATCTGCATGCTCTATTCCAAGTTGATACACCGTGTTGGTGGCATATGTTAGTCACATGGGTCAATCAAGTCAAAGTATCCTGGGATAATTTACCTAACCTCATTTGGCGCTGGTGTATCACCACGTAAAATCAATGACAACTCAGAATGGATGTTGGATCACAAAGTATTTTATGACATTATGGCTCAATGGACCATCGAATATCGATATGTTTGCATCCAGGCTCATTCACCAGTTGCAAAAATATGTGGCATGACAGTGCCGAGAGATACATTCTCGCTACACGGGGGAGGAATGTTCTTTTATGTCTTTCCTCCATTTTGCCTCATCAGTCAGGTCTTGCAATAAATTCAGCAAGATCCTGCTTCAGATTTTTCATACTGTCTGACTGGCCTATGCAGCCAAGGTTCTCGCTTATGTTGGGAATTATAATAGAACCTTGTATGGTTATTCGAAACATAAAACTTTGCTGGTTCAGCCTGTGACTCAAGAAACCAGCCTCTGCATGATAAAATCAGTTCATTGACTTGCAGACTCTGAGACGACTGTTCCTGCGGCTCGGGTTGTCAGACCGATCCATGTGTGTGCTCACTGCAGAGTGCAGGGATAGCACCAAAAAAGCAATACATTGCCTCTTCAGGAGATGGGAAGCATTTTGTTTAAATGCTAATGTTACATGTAATTCGGCACGGACAACTGACGTCTTGGAGTTCATTTTCAAATGGGTCTTTGACAATAAATGTTACTTCGGAGTCACGTGAGTGACTACGTGAAGAACCCCGCCAGTGCGCCATTACGTCAGACGCATTGGCGTAAACGGACGTGAGCTCCTCTAGTGGAATTGTAGTTGTGAACTACCAAGGTAAATATAAACTTTTTTCGAAGTATTTCCGTGTCCGTTTGCTGTGGGTCTGTGGGGATTTTTTCCACAGGCGCCATGAAAAAAACGGGCAAGGGGAGGAGGCGAGCGGCACAGCCAGTAGAGAGTCGCGAGATTGCGGTCGGCGACCAGCCGCCTCTGACCCCAGTACAGTCGCCAGCGGAGAGTGTAGCGACTGTGGATTTGGGGCTGAAAAGAACGCAGTCAGCGCCAGTCGGGCGCAAGGCGAAGTTCAAATCCATACGGCCCACGGAGGAGGAGTCCGAGGAAATGGAGGTAACTCCAGGGCTGGATACTGCTTTTGAGCGGATATCACAAATGGAAAGCCTCATGCACAGGCTTTTGGAAAGAAACACACTCAGAGAAGAGTGTAGCAAAATCCAGGCTGCAGAAAGCAGCTCAGCAGCACCTAGCAAAGGGCTGTTGGAATGCACCCTCAGGGATGAGGCGCGTGCCCCGCGTCATGAGAGTTCAGACCCCGACTCTGACGGTGAGGCTGTCCAAGGCGAAGAATGGCAGCTGCCAGATATTCCACCTCTGGCAGTACGATTCGCTGCCCCGTCAGGGTCAGGAGAGCCATTAGGAGAAGAATTGGCCTCCCTAATAAATTACTTGGTTTCCCATCAGCTGGAACAGCTTGACATGGATGACACTTCAAGAAAGCATGAGACTCCAAGTAACTGTGTGTTGTTGAAAGCACCAGCAGAGAATCAAGTGATCTGGAGTCAGATGAGCATGACTATGAGAGGTCAAGAAGTAAAATTGCAGAGAATATTAAAGCTCCTGGGTTCTGGAATAACTGCTTTTGCCAGAATAACAGATAGAAGCCAGGAGATGACGGAGTTGCATCAGGAGGCACTGGGGTTGCTATGCAGCACCCACTTCGAGATCAATTGTCTGAGGAAGTGTGCTATTCGGCCTACTATCAATCCTAAATTCGCAGCACTCTGCAAACCAAGTAATATACAATTACCCAACTTACTCTTTGGAGAGGATCTCGGGAGACGTGTAAAGGAGTTGGAGGATGAAGCGAAAACAGCCGGATTGATGAAAACATCGATGGTTGGAAAGTCTGTAAAGAGGAGGTATCCTTTCAGACATCATACTGATGCTGGACCAGGACCAAGTCGCTCATCATCGCAGGGGCGTAGTTGGCGACCTGCAGTGGGAGCATGAACCAGCGTGGGTCCTCCTGGGAGAATCCAGGGACCACAGGTCACTCAAATGACCTGAGTTAGGTGGACCTGGTTCTCATGGGAACATACTAACTGTAGTAACCCCAAAAGTTGGGGGCAGATTACATCTCTTCTATAAAGATTGGAAGCAGATTACTTCAGACTTTGTAATTCTGAGTAGTATACAAGGATTCAATTGAATTCAATCCAAATTAAGATTTGCCTGTCCAGCATGTTCCTAGCAGAATTCTCCACTTTTTACAAAAAAAAGTGATGGAGGTTCAAGCTGCACTTGAAAACCTATATAAAAAAGGTGTTATTGAAAAATCAATTTACCAAACTCACCAATTTATGTCAAATGTATTCCCTCGACCAAAAAAGGATGGAGGATGTAGGATTATTTTAGACTTGACAAGTCTGAATCCTTTTGTTGAATTTAGACATTTTAAAATGGAGACGTTTGTGACTGCCAAGCAGCTTATTTCAAAAGCATGTTATATGGCAACTATAGATCTAAAAGATGCATATTATTCAGTGTCTGTTCATTTGGAAGATAGGTAGTATCTTAAATTTACCTGGATGAACCAGTTATGGCAGTTTAAAGCTCTGCCTAATGGGTTAACTCCAGCTCCCAGAATATTCACCAAATTGTTAAAACCAATTTTGGGGTTGCTGAGAAGCCAGGGGCATGTACTAATGGCATACTTGGATGATGTCCTGATTATAGGAAGGACAAAAGAGTCAACAGAATCACCTGTTTCAGTTGTGAAATCCACTTTTGAAAGTTTGGGGTTTCTAATTCATCCAAAGAAATCAAGGTTAATACCATGCACCTCAATTGATTATTTGGGGTTCACAATTGATTCAGTTCACATGAAAATTACTTTGCCCAGAGAAAAAAGGGTGGAGTTGATTGAAGATTGCAGTAATCTGTTAAACGAGCAAAAACCTTCAATCAGACAGGTGGCTAGAGTACTGGGTAAATTAGTAGCAGCATTCCCAGCAGTTCAATACGGGCCATTACATTATCAACAGCTGCAGAGAATTAAACAACAGACACTGAGGATGCATGCTGTCATTTTGATAGAACCATGCAACTAACAACAAATGCTGTTTCTGATCTGCAGTGGTGGATTCTACATGTCTCAAGCAGTTTCAGCAAAGTACTGATTGAACAACCTTCCATGATATCACAAACTGATGTCAGTGCACTAGGATGGGGTGCAACAGATTTGGCATCCAGCTGTGGAGGCAGATGGAATCAGGAAGAGTCATTGTTACTGCAGACATGGGGAATTAACTATTTGGAGCTTTTAGGATGTTTCTATGGACTCCAAGCTTACTGTTCTAACACAACTAATCTGCATGTTCAAGTTCAAGTTGATAACACAACAGCAGTTGCCTATATTAATCATATGGGTCGAATCAAGTCGGTGTCATGTGACAAAATGGCTAATCAAATCTGGTCTTGGTGTATCGAAAAGAATATTTGGATTTCAGCTATTCATCTACCAGGTAGATTGAACATTATAGCAGACACCAGGTCAAGAAAATTCCATGATAATAAAGAATGGATGTTGAATCGAGATGTATTCAATGACATAGTAATCAGGTTTGGAATGCCAGACATCGACTTATTCGCATCTAGACTAAATCATCAACTATCTAGATATGTGTCATGGGAACCAGATCCAGGAGCAGTAGCGATTGATGCTTTCTCGCTACATTGGGGTGTTATGTTTTTATATGCATTTCCACCTTTCTGCCTCATAAGCCGATGTTTGCTTAAAATCAGGCAAGATGCTGCTTCAGGGGTACTAGTGGTACCAGATTGGCCTACACAGCCATGGTTCCCCTTAATATTAGAATTAACGACACAGCCTTTGATGAAAGCCAAAAAGAAGGGATCTGCTGCTGCACCCGGTAACAGGGGAACAACATCCATTATATGATCGTTTGGATTTGTTAATTTGCAGGTTTTAAGAAGGCCTTTTCTGGGGCGAGGACTGTCTGTGCGTACTGTGGACATGCTTACGGCAGCCTGGAGGAAGAGCACTCAAAAACAGTACCTTTCTTATGTTAAGAAATGGGAAGAGTTCTGTGTACAAAAGAATGTTGAATATAGTACGGCAGATATTTCAAATGTTTTAAAATTTCTGTCAACACTTTATTTTGATGAAGGTTTGAGTTATAGTGCAATTAATTCAGCCAGAAGTGCATTGTCCTCATATTTGGTTGTGGAGTCAGAAAGAAATCCTATTGGGTCTCACCCACTTGTCTCCAGACTAATGAAAGGAATTTTTAATTCTAGACCTCCTAAACCTAGGTACATGAGAATCTGGGATGTGAGTGTGGTTCTTAAGGTACTTCGTGAATGGTCACCAAGCGTGTCTTTGCCTTTGGCCAAACTCAGTATGAAAGTGGTCATGCTTATGGAATTAGTGACAGCACAACGAGTGCAGACATTTCAAAGATTACAAATAGACAGGATGGAAGTAGCTGAAGATAATGTTACATTCTACATTTATGACCTACTAAAGCAAAGTAGGCCAGGTGTGACGGGATTTAAAATTGTGCTAACAGCATATCCAAATGATCCTTGTCTCTGTATTAAGGCATATTTGTTACAATACATTGAGGTCACAAAGGTTTTGAGAAATACGGAAACTGGGTTGTTTATCACACACAAGAAACCACACAAGAGAGTCTCAGTACAGACTATTTCAAGATGGCTAAAAGAAGTCTTAACAGCTGCTGGTATTAACACTAATGTTTGTACGTCTCACTCGACTTGGGCAGCAGCAACGTCGGCGGCCAGGGCGAAAGACGTCCCCGTCGACCATATTCTCGCAGTCGCCGGGTGGTCCAATGAGTTGATGTTTCAACAGTTTTACCATCGGCCTATTGTTAATGCGGGATTGTTTGCAGAAACTATTTTAAGTTCTGTATAAATTCCTCTGGTTTAAAAGGGGATCTGATTAATTTTCATTATTAAAATAAATGAATTACTGCATTTGTGGTACAAATGTTATTATTAATGCATTATTGATGATTTCTCGTTCCGAGTCAATCAATGCAGTGAGAAGCCGGGATTTGTTCTGCGGCATGAAATCACAAAGCTTTAAAATCTTCACGTAGTCACTCACGTGACTCCGAAGTAAAAAAGTAAGATTAAACGAGAACTTACCAGTTTGAAGTTTGATCTTTATTTTATGAGGAGTTACGTTGGTGATTACGTGCCCACCACGGCCCAACTCTCTATCATAAAGGTCAGATGGAAGTTCTTGAATTACTCGTTTTATTATGTAACTATATTACTTTGTTTGTTGTTTTTTTGTGATTTCACCCCGCTGCTTTGAAGATTGACGCGCAGGCGCACTGGTGGGGTTCTTCACGTAATCACCAACGTAACTCATAAAATAAAGATCAAACTTCAAACTGGTAAGTTCTCATTTAATCTTACTATTAAGTTATAGTGCCATTAACTGTGCCAAACGTGCCTTCTCATCACATTTGCTGCAGCGAGCGGGACCCACTCTGTCGGGTCTCACCCTCTGATATCCAGTTTATAAAGGATATTTTTAACACGTTCTCCCAGGCCCAAGTACATGGAAGTATGGGATATTGACATTGTGTTAACACTACTTCACCAGGGGACTCCAGCTACATCCTTATCTTTGGGCCGGCTCTCATAAGGTAGTTATCCTCATGGCGCTGATCTCAGCGCAACGGGTCCAGTCACAACATAAATTGCGACTGGACAGGATGGTTACATCTGCAAATAATATAATATTTTATGTTTATGATTTAGTTAAGCAGAGCAGCCCAGGGGCGTCAGGTCTCAAACTAGTTTCATGGCATACCACATGGACCTTCCGTTGTGTGTGGTCACACATTTACAACAATACGTCAAGGTTACCTAGAGCCTTAGAGGCTCTCATACTAGCAATTTTTGTTAGTTACAAAAAACCTCATAAGAAGGTATCAGTTCAGACCATCTCCAGGTGGATAAAACGGGGTTTTGGCTTATGCAGGAGTAGATACTAATATTTTCAAATCTCACTCCACCAGGGCTGCTACAACATCAGCAGCAAGGGTTATTTACGTTCCGCTGGACCACATCCTAGCGGCTGCAGGATGGTCTAATGAGCTTCCAAACATTTTATAATAATCCATTGCCAGACCGGGGGTATTTGCCAACTCTATTTTAGGTTCTATTTTATTGTTTCCTCCTGGATGAGAGGGGTTACTATTATTATTATTTGTTCATTAAAAAGCATCAGCATGTTTTAAATCTATATCATGTCTGTATGCATTATGAATGTTTCCCTTATCTGTGGTCAACTGATGCAGTTGTGCTTGTGTGGACTCGTTTTCACGGCATGAAATCACAGAGCTTTGAAAATAGTAAGATTAAACGAGAACTTACCAGTTTGAAGTTTGATCTTTATTTTATGAGGAGTTATGATGAGGGATTACGTGCCCTCCGCTCCCAACCCTCTCTCATAAAGTTCAGCTGGTAGTTCTAGTTTCTCGAATCTTCCTATATTCAGTTCAACAGCTGTTATCTGTGATTTCACACCGCTGCTTTGAAGATTGACGCGCATGCGGGCTGGCGGGATCTTCACGTAATCCCTCATCGTAACTCATAAAATAACGATTTTACTTCGGAGTGACGTGAGTGACTACGTGAAGAAGCCCCGTCCAGCCGCACACGCGTCATTATCGATCAGACGCATAGCGTTCATGACCGTGTGTGGAGGAGCAGGAGTTCCTCCAGCCGGTGAGTAAGACAAAAGTAAAAGAAGGTAAGTGGAGTTACTTTTCACTTACAGGAGCGTTTCCTTCCCGTTTAGACTTGTTGGTGGAGCTCCACACAAGTTTATTATAGAGAAATGGGAAGGAGAGGCCAGGGACGCACCGTAGTAAAACCCCAGATCCTAAGGGTAGCGGGCGTCAGTCAGAGGAGTCAGTGGCAGCAAAAAAATTGTCCCGACCTGTAGGGTCGGATGAGTCAGACCCGGAGGTATGCCCTCCTCAGGCAGGAAAGAGTATTACACTGCAAGGGTCAAAAACGTTTTAACTCCTTATGGGGCAGATGATTTGTAAAGAACCCCCACAGGAGGATTTAAGTCGGTGTTGGCCAATGAAGTATAGCACAGGAGGTGCCTTGGAACAGGCACAAGGGTGGCCTACAGGAGAGCCATCAGGAATGCCTGTGCAGAAACATTAAAGAGGTTGGCCTACAGGAGAGCCAGTGCCCAAAAATGCCAGAAAAAAGGCAAGTTATGTGTTGGCCTATTGGAGAGCCAGTACTAGAAATGCCTGAACAAAAGGCAGCACAAACGTGCAATGATAAATGTGCCAGCACCGACAAATATAAAGAGTAAAAATAATGAAGCGTTGGCCTAGAATTGAGCCAGCGCCAGCAGCACCTGAAGCAGGGCTGCCTGTCCGTGGGCCTACAAGAGAGCCCGCGCAGGGGAAATCTGGCAGAGACTTACCTAAAACAGGGGAGCCAGAAATTACCCAACATAAAAATGAATATCTAGATTTAGATGATGATTTAAATGAGGACAAGAGCCCATTATCAGAGCCAAAAATGTTCCAAGGCTGGCACAAAACTTTGCTGTTCCCAGAGTAACAGGGGAACCTTTGAGAGAGGAAATAGCTATGACTATAAATTATCTACTCTCCCATCAGCCCAGGAATTAACCATGGATGAGACTATCAAAAAATATGAGACCCGGGAAATTGTAGCAGTTACAGCAGTGAATAAACTTGATATGGGTAATTTGAGCAGTGGTTTACACTCACAAGAATTGAAATTACACAAGTGCTGAAATTTCTGGGGTCAGTGGTTTGGATGAAGGTTATATATCGTATTCACAACAAAATGTAGCACTCATGTGTAGTGTGCACTTTGAAATAAATTGTATTCATAAAAATGCAATAAGACCAAATATTCATCCTAAGTATGCAGGCTCTGCAAACCATGCAATATACAAATGCCTAAATCTGTTTTGGAGAAAATCTAGCAAAGAAACTAAAGGATCACCTATGCTGAGCAGAGCGGTGAGAAGGCAGTATCCCTACAGGCGAAATGTGGTGCTGGAGAAGGAACAATCCTATCATTCTCGTATACACGTTGACGTGCTGCACCGAGGATATGTGGAGGTTACAATGTGCCTACTAGAAGGGGACAACAACTGCCGGTGGCAAACCCCGAGGTTAGGGGGCTTGGTCTGGTAAGAAACACAACAAATGTTTCACACTCACAAATAGGGGGAAGGTTACGATTCTTCCTAAAAGAATGGCAATCAATAACAAATGATTCATTTATTCTATGTAGCATTGTAGGATTCAAAATTGAGTTCTCTCCATGTTTGGATCCTCCAATTCAGCATAATTCAAACTGGTCACGGATTTTCTCAAAGGAAGAGAATGGGTTGATCAAAGGAGAATTGAAAAAACTTTATACAGAAAAGGATGATATAAATGTCAGGAGAACAACACCATCAGTTTGTGTCAAATATTCTCCTAGGAATATTCTCCTAGAAAAGGGATGGTGGATATAGAATCATTTCCGATCTGACAAATCTTAACCTTTATGTACAATAGAAACATTTCAAAATGGAAACATTTACTAATGCCATTTAGCTAGTCACAAAGAATTGCTATAAGGTAAGCATAGATCTGCAAAATGCATATTATTCTGCTTGGTCTGATTTCAGCACCAAGATTATTCACTAAATTGCTCAAACCAAATTTTAGCTCTGTTAAGAGCTGAGGGCCATGTATTAATGGCTTATTTAGATGATATCCTCATTGTAGGGGACACTTTGGCTGCTGCAAAATTGTCAGTATCCAGAGTCAAATACATTTTGAGAAATTAGGTTTCATTATTCACCTACAAAAATCTAAATTGTTACCAAGCAAAAAGATTGATTACCTAGGATTCACAATTAACTCCGAACACATGGTAATCACTTTGCCAAAAGATAAAAAGCTGCAGTTAATTGAAGGTTGCATAAAACCCATTAACGAGGACACGCCTTCAATTAGAGAAGTGGCAAATTAATTGCAGGGTTTCCAGCGGTCACGTTTGGACCATTGCATTATCAATGTTTACAGAGAGCTAAGGTACAAGCGTTAAAAATGAATAGAGGGCATTTTGACAGGCCCATGAAATTAACAAATTCAATCCATTACAGAAATAGAATGGTGGATTAACAATGTTTCTAATACTTCCAGAAAAGTTCTGGTAGAAACACCTTCCGTCACTCTACAGACTGATGTAAGTGTGCTGAGTTGGGGTGCTACTAACATGATTTCCAGCTGTGGAGGTAGGTGGAATGTGAATGAAGTACCTTTGCTGGAAAATCTGGGAATCAATTATCTAGAGCTATTAGGCGCATTTTACGGCCTTAGAGCTTATTGCACTGATATGGGAAATGTGCATGTTCAGGTACAGGTTGACAATACTACAGCTGTAGCATACATAAATCACATGGGTGGTATAAAATCAGAATCATGTGATAAATTGGCAAATGAAATTTGGACCTGGGGTATTGCCAGAAAAATTTGGCTGTCAGCAATATATTTACCAGGTAAAAATTAATACAATTGCAGACAAAAGATCACGTAAATTTAATGATAATACAGAATGGATGTTAAATCGGAAAATATTCACACAAATTATCACACAATTTGGAATGCCAGAAAGTGATCTGGTTGCATCAAGATTGAACCACCAGTTGACTAAGTATGTGTCATGGGAACCTGATCCTGGAGCAGTAGTGGTGGATGCTTTCTCACTACATTGGGGTGGTATGTTTCTGTATGCTTTTCCATCATTGTGTTTAATCCACAAATGCATACAGAAAATTAAACAAGATTCAAGCCTCAGGGATTTTGGTAGTACCAGATTGGCCTACACAGGTATGGTACCCACTGGTGTTAAAAATGATCAAAAACCCCCTTATGGTTATTCCAAAGCAGATTGAACTGCTTGTACACCCTGTGACTAATGAATCACATCCTTTACATAATCGTATTGGTTTGTTGATTTGCAGATTCTAAGAAGGCATATCTTGGAAAAGGATTATCAGACCGTACGGTGGAGGTTATGACAGCAGCCTGGAGGAATAGTACCCAGAAGCAGTACATTTCCTATATAAAGAAATGGGAGGTGTTTTGTTCAGGAAAGAATATTGCATATAACACAGTAGAAATTTCAGATGTAATAGAGTTTCTTTCAACTCTACACTATGAATTGAAATTAAGTTATAGTGCAATTAATACTGCATGAAGTGCACTCTCTGCATATTTAAGCAGTGAATCAGAACAAACTCCAATTGGAGAACATCCTTGGGTCTGTAGGTTTATGAAAGGAATTTCAACTCTAATCCTCCCAGACCCAGGTATACAGAAATTTGGAATGTAAAAGATGTACTGATGTTCCTAAGGAGTTGGAATCCAGTTGAAACCCTGTCATTATCCAAAATTACCATGAAATTGGTTATGCTCATGGCATTAGTTTCAGCGCAGAGAGTTCAAACATTACAGAAACTCAGAATTGATAGAATGAAAGTAGGGCAAAATGCCGTGACATTCTATGTCTATGATTTTCTGAAGCAAAGTAGACCTGGGTCCACAGGATGCAAGTTGGAATTTTTAGCATTACCTACAGATTCACGACTGTGTGTAGTAACATATGTGAAATGTTACATAGAAACAACACAAGTTTTAAGAGGCGCCGAATTGGCATTTTTTATTAGTCATAAAAAGCCTCATAAGAAAGTATCAACACAAACAATTTCACGATGGTTGAAACAGGTGTTGAGATATTCAGGTATTGATACTGATAAATTTAAATCTCATTCCATGAGGGCGGCATCAACATCAGCGGCCAGGGATTCAGCGTGCCAATAGACCTTATTCTCGCGGCCGCAGGATGGGCAAGTGAACAGATGTTTCACAAGTATTACCACAAGGAGATTAAAGATCTCGGAGGGTTTGGTGATGCCGTGCTGGATACAGTATTAAATCCCCCATTATAAATGGGCCTAATTTTAGTTATTTTTATTAAAATAAATAAAACCATTAACTGATTACATTCAAATGTTGTGGTTATGCATTGTTGATT
The DNA here is from genome assembly GCA_038087875.1 of Malacoraja senta. Taxonomy (NCBI): domain Eukaryota; kingdom Metazoa; phylum Chordata; class Chondrichthyes; order Rajiformes; family Rajidae; genus Malacoraja; species Malacoraja senta. Next base: position 10,633,075 of record CM075995.1, on the reverse strand, counting down.
GTGCTTACTCAAATAGAGTCAATCGATGCAGTGAACACCTGGATTTGAATCCACGGTGTGAAATCACAGAGCTTTGAAATCTTCACGTAGTCACTCACGTGACTCCGAAGTAAAATAGTAAGATTAAACGAGAACTTACCAAGTTTGAAGTTTGATCTTTATTTTATGAGGAGTAACGTTGAGGGATTACGTGCCCTCCGCTCCCACCCTCATAAAAAGATCAAGCTGGTAGTTCTAAGTCTTTATGCATCTTACTATCATACTTCAGTAATTATCGTCTGTGATTGTCACTCCGCTGCTTTGAAAGATTGACGCGTGTGTGGCTGGACGGGGCTTCTTCACGTAATCCCTCAACGTTACTCCTCATAAAATAAAGGTCAAACTTCAAACTTGGTAAGTTCTCGTTTAATCTTACTATCAAACTTTAAACTGGTAAGTTCTCGTTTAATCTTACTATTAAAGTTAATTAAAACTTAGCGTCAGTCAGAACCTTCCAACAAAAACCTTCAGAGTGTTTCCTAACCAGAAGCCTTGGATGAACCATGCGATCCGCATTCTGCTTAAGACCAGATCCCGGGCATTCAGGTCCGGTGACGCAGAGGTTTATAAGAAGTCCAGATACGACTTTGAAAAGGCCATCAAAAAAGGCGAAAAGGGAATTGTCCCAAAAGGGAGGTGGATGTTTGGCAACTGTGGCAGGGCTTGAATACCATCACCTCCGACAAGGCGAAATCAGGAGGCAGCTCAAACGACAGCGAAGCATCACTCCATGACGAGCTCAATGCATTCTACGCACGCTTTGATAGGGAGAACACTGATGTGCCTTCCCGAGCCCCCATTCGCCCTGATGGTATTACAGTCACAATCACAGTGGCCGGTCAGAAGATCCTTCAGGGGGGTGCACACTCGGAAAGCGCCTGTCCCTGATGGTATACCCGGTCGATTTCTCAAAACCTGGCAGACCAACTGGCTGGAGTTCTTGCGGACATTTTAAACCTGAGGTCTGAGGTTCTCACCTGCTTTAAGAGGGCATCAATAAAAGCAGTGCAAAAGAAGAGTAAGGTGATGTGCCTCAATGACCATTGACCAGTGGCACTAATGTCTGTGGTGATGAAGTGCTTTGAGAAGTTGGTTACGGGGCATATCAACTCCTACTTCGACAAGTACCTCGACCTAATACAGTTCGCTTACCGCCACAACAGCTCAACGGAGGATGCGATCTCACTGGCTCTCCACTCCGCATTGGAACACGGACAATAAAACACTTACGTCAGGCTGTTGTTTAAAGACTACAGCTTGATGTTCAATATAATCATCCCCTACAAGCTGGTTACCTTCCGGTGTTGCCTTCCGGTCGCGAGGGGGGTCCCCGGTGGGTGTCTCTCTATGCAGGGATTCTTCCCCTCTACATTGGGGACCTGGGGTGGAGGGTATTGCACCGAGGTGTTGCCTGCAACCCGTTTCTCTCACGGTTCACAGACTCGCCAGCCGCCTGCCACTTTTGCGGGCTGGAAGAGTCTGTGTACCACGTGTACATGGAGTGCGTGAGGCTGCAGCCACTGTTTGAATACCTAAAGGGGCTGCTCCTTGCCTTCTGGCTGCACTTTTCGCCCACCATCCTCATCTTTGGATACCCTGTGCGTAGGGGAGAGGGTAGGGCTGAAGATGCCTGGTTGGGTTGCACCTGGGCCTGGCCAAGCTGGCCATCCGTGAGTACAGCACCAAGCGGTGGAGGGCGTTACCCGAGTTGGCTGCCTGCCCCTTTTCCGGGGTTACGTCCATGCCCAGGTGGGGTTAGAAAGGGAATACGCCCTGTCCACGGGCATCCTGGGGGATTTCCGGTATGCTGGGCTCCACAGGGTGTTGAATGCATTCTTGACAAGGAGTGTAAGATAATTGTACAGTAGTTTATTAAGGTTATTTGTTTGTATTGTATTATGGTGGTGGGATCTGGTTTGTTTTATTGTAGTGTAATATTATTTTATAATAATTGAATAATTTTTTTGGAAAAAAAAAGCTGGTTACCAAGCTCACGGAACTGGGTCTCTGCGCACCCCTCTGCAATTGGATCCTCATCTTCCTCATTCACTGAAACACATCATCCTCAGTAATAATCAGTATGGGAGCACCTCAAGGCTGCGTGCTCAACCCCCTGCTGTACTCGCTCTATACCCATGACTGCGTAGCCGGACATAGTGCGAACTCCATCATCAAGTTCGGCGACGTTGGACGAATTACAGATGGGGATGAGTCAGAGTATAGAAGTGAGATCGACTGATCGCCCAAATGGTGCCAACACAACAACCTAGCTCTCAACATCAGTAAAACCAAGGATTGTGGACATTGGGAAGGTTGAGGACCCACAGTCCTGTTTATATCAATGGGATAGTGGTGAATAGGATCAAAAACTTGAAAAATTCCTGGTCTTGCATATTTCCGAAGATCTTCCTGGACCCAGCACACTGATGCAATTATAAAGAAGCCATATCAGTGCCTCTACTTCCTGAGAAGATTACAGAGATTCGGTGTGTCAAAGATGATTCTCTTAAACTTCTACAGGTGCACAGTAGAGAGCATACTGACTGGTTGCATCGTGACCTGGTTCGGCAACTTGAATGTCCAGGAGCGAAAAAGACTTCAAAGTGTTGTGACCACTGCCCAGCCCATCACCGGCTCTGATCTCCCCACCACCGAAGGGATCTATCGAAGTCGGTGTCTCAAAAAGGCAGCCAACATCATCAAAGACCCACACCATCCTGGCCACACACTCATTTCACCATTGCCATCAGGAAGAAGGTACAGGAGCCTGAAAACTGTCTTCTTTCCTACTGCCATCAGACTATTAAACACGACAACAAATAAGCTCTGAAGTTCAACAGACTATTATTATTATTGCACTACATTTGTTTATTTATTGAGTATGTACGCATGTGTGTATATATATACACACTGAACTTTTTTTCGCCCGTTATCTATTATGTTTACATAATCTGCTGTGCTGCAGCAAGCAAGAATTTCACTGTCCTATCTGGGACATATGACAATAAACACTCTTGACTTGACTCTTGAATCACCTTCAGTATCACATTGAATCACCTTCAGTCGTCTGAGAGATTTGAACAGACATACAGACATTCAGAAAGTATTCAGACCTCTTCATTATATTTTCACATTTTGTTATGTTACAGCCTTATTTTAAAATGTATTAAAAAATTTTTTTATCAGCAATCTACACCCAATACCCCAGAATATATTTATATATATTTATATATATTTATATATATTTATATATATATTTATTTATATATATATTTATATATATTTATATATATTTATATATATATTTATATATATATTTATATATATATTTATATATATATTTATATATATATTTATATATATATTTATATATATATTTATATATATATTTATATATATATTTATATATATATTTATATATATATTTATATATATATTTATATATATATTTATATATATTTATATATATTTATATATATTTATACATATATACAGAAAGTATTCAGACCTCTTCATTATATTTTCACATTTTGTTATATATATTTATTTTTTGTAAGATGGCGGCGCACACAGTTGCAGCGGCTAAATGTTCTCCCGGTTGGTGTTTTGTGTTTTTCGTGTTCGCACATGTTGTCCTGCATACTTACTGTCGGGCGAACAACGTCTATAGCAAGCATGATCTCCTTAGGATTGGAGCTGGTCGCGAGCGGAGTGTGACAGCCGAGTTTGTCCGTTTACATAGGATCCCGGTGGACATAGCGAGGAGCCCCGGCTCTCCGTGGATTACCATCCCAGCGGGGAGGAGGCGAAGGCGGCGCAGAGAGAGAAGGAAAAAGCGAGGCGGCAGGGCCGGTGCGCTAGCCAGGCTACGGAGGCAGCCACTCAAACCACTGCTTCCCAGCCTGTTTCTCACGAACGCCAGATCCCTCGCTAACAAGATGGATGAACTAAGGCTACAAACTGCAGCTAACAACGCCGTGAAGGACAGCTGCATTCTGTTGATCACGGAGACATGGCTTCATTCACTCATTCCGGACTCTGCTATCGAGCTAACAGGCTACACCGCACAGCGTCATGACATGACAAAAGACTCTGGTAAGAGCAGAGGAGGAGGGCTCTGTGTGTACGTGAACAACAACTGGTGTACTAACACAGTGATTGTAGACAGTCACTGCTCCCCGGACCTGGAGTATGATACTGTTAAATGCAGGCCCATTTATCTCCCTAGAGAGTTTACTGTCGTCATAACCATATAACCATAACAGCACGGAAACAGGCCCTTCAAGTCCGTGCCGAACATTTTTTTTTTTTTTTAAATTAAAAATAAATACTCCCCCCTAGTCCCATCTACCTGCACTCAGACCATAACCCTCCATTCCTTTCCCGTCCATATACCCATCCAATCTATTTTTAAAGGATAACATCGAACCTGCCTCCACCACTTCCACTGGAAGCTCATTCCACACAGCCACCACTCTCTGAGTAAAGAAGTTCCCCCTAATGTTACCCCTAAACTTCTGTCCCTTAATTCTCAAGTCATGTCCCCTTGTTTGAATCTTCCCTACTCTCAATGGGAAAAGCGTATCCACGTCCACTCTGTCTAACCCGCTCATAATTTTAAAGACCTCTATCAAGTCCCCTCTTAACGTTCTGCGCTCCAAAGAATAAAGACCTAACTTGTTCAACCTTTCTCTGTAACTTAGTTGCTGAAACCCAGGCAACATTCTAGTAAATCTCCTCTGTACTCTCTCTATTTTGTTGACATCCTTCCTATAATTAGGCGACCAAAATTGTACTCCATACTCCAGAATTGGCCTCATCAATGCGTTGTACAATTTTAACATTACATCCCAACTTCTATATTCAATGCTCTGATTTATAAAGGCCAGCACACCAAAAGCTTTCTTTACCACCCTATCTACATGAGATTCCACCTTCAGGGAACTATGCACAGTTATTCCTAGATCCCTCTGTTCAACTGCATTCCTCAATTCGCTACCATTTACCGTGTACGTCCTATTTTGATTTGTCCTGCCGAGATGTAGCACCTCACATTTGTCAGCATTAAACTCCATCTGCCATCTTTCAGCCCACTCTTCCAAATGGCCTAAATCTCTCTGTAGACTTTGATAACTTTGGTATACATACCACCGGATGCTAATGCGAACTCGGCTATCGGACAATTGTATGGTAGCACTAGCAGCCATCAGAGCACATATCCTGACGCTGTTCACATCATAGCAGGGGACTTTAATCACGCGGACTTGAAGGCAATGCTCCCCAAATTCTATCAGCATGTTAAATGTGCTACAAGAGGAGCTAACACATTGGACAAGGTCCACTCCAAAATCAAGCTGGGCTACAGGGCTAGACCACTACCACACCTGGGCCAGTCTGACCATATGTCCCTGCTTTTAATTCCTGCATATGCCCCCCTCAGGAAAACTGCTCCTACCATTACAAAGACCATCACAACTTGGCCTGATGGCGCCTCTCAGCAGCTGCAGGACTGCTTCGACAGGACCAACTGGGATGTGTTTGATCACCAGGACCTGGAGATGTTCACATACAGTGTACTATGTTACATTAAAAACTGCATGGACACTGTCACAGTGGACAAATTCATCCAGGTCTACCCCAGCCAGAAGCCCTGGATGACCAGGGAGGTCCAGCGGCTGTTAAAAGAGAGAAACACCGGTTTTAGGTCTGGCGATAGGGCTTTATACAGCACGGCCCGAGCTAACCTGAAGAGAGGCATCAGAGAGGCCAAATCAGACTACAGAAGGAGGATAGAGGACCACCTGGACAGTAACAACAGCAGGCAGGTGTGGCAGGGGATCCAGTATCTCACCAACTACAAGAACAACCTTGGAGCTGCTGAAGGTGACGCCTCGCTGGCAGAGGAGCTGAACCTCTTCTTTGCTCGCTTTGAAGTGGAGCCACCAGAGACAGCCATATCACACCACATGGTCCACAGCAGCTTATCCCTCAAAATAGAGGAGCATGAGGTGAGGCGCACGCTGCGGGCCATTAATCCGAGGAAGGCTGCTGGACCCGACGGCGTTTCTGGACGCTTGCTGAAGGACTGCGCAGACCAGCTGGCTGGAGTCTTTACGAGGATTTTCAACCAGTCTCTGGCCCAGTCCACTGTCCCATCCTGTCTGGTCCTCCACCATAGTCCCCTTGCCCAAAAAACCCCACATTTCCAGTCTCAACGACTACCGGCCAGTCGCACTCACACCAGTGGTGATGAAGTGTTTTGAAAAACTGGTCCGGGGTCACATCACATCACTCCTGCCCCGAAGCTTTGACCCCCACCAGTTTGCGTATAGAGCGAATAGATCCACAGAGGATGCTGTAGCCACAGCCCTCCATGCTGCACTGTCACATCTGGAACGTGCGGATGCTCTTTGTGGACTACAGCTCTGCTTTTAACACCATCCTTCCCCACAAACTGGTGGACAAACTGGGGGACCTGGGACTTCCACACTCCACCTGCATGTGGATAAAGAGCTTCCTGTCGGGTCGCAGTCAGAGAGTCAGAGTGGGCCGTCACACATCTACGGCCCTCAGCCTCAGTACCGGCTCTCCACAGGGCTGCGTGCTGAGCCCCCTGCTTTACACCATCTACACATATGACTGCACCCCCGCCCACCACAGTAACACCATTGTTAAATTCGCGGATGACACCACGGTGGTGGGGCTCATCTCTGGGGGGGGATGAGTACGCCTACAGGGATGAGGTGGAGCAGCTGACAGGGTGGTGTGGAGAAAATAACCTGCTCCTCAACACCTCCAGTTTAAATTCCATTTGGAATATTTTGGAGGACCAAGAAACCAAGAACCAAGAACCTCAAAGACCAAGGAGCTCATAATTGACTACAGGAAGAAGAAAACGGACATTACACCACTAATCATCGATGGGGACTGTGTGGAAAGGGTGGCGGATTTCCGCTTCCTGGGAATCCACATTGAGGAGGACCTGACTTGGAGCGTGAACACCTCTGCGCTGCTGAAAAAGGTCCAGCAGAGACTGTACTTCCTGAGGGTGCTCAGGAAGAACAACATCACCCAGAGACTGCTGCTATCCTTTTATCGATGCTCAATTGAGAGCATCTTAACATACTGTGTATGCATGTGGTACACCAGCTGCACAGCGGCTAAGAGGAAAGCGCTCCAGAGGGCAATTGACAACGCCCAGAAGATTATCGGCTGCCCTGTCCTCACCTTGAAGGACCTACACAGTTCCTATTGTCTCAAAAAATCCAAGAAGATCATAAAGGACATTTTCCACTCCCTGTTTGTACTGCTGCCGTCAAGGCAGACGGTACAGATCAATGAGGACAAGGACAAACAGACTCAAAAACAGTTTTTATCCCACAGCAATAAATACACTTAATGTAGCCACCAAATGAGTACAGGTGCGCTACACACCAAAGGGACTGTGAAATCGACAGAAGAATGTGTTTTTTTTTCATGTTATTTATTTTAGTTGTTTATCTTAGACTTTTGCTCTAAGAAAATGTGTGCACTGACTGGTTGGCATTTCTAATTTCATTGTACATGTTTACATGTTATAATGACAATAAAGTATTCATTCAATAAAGAAGCGAAAATAGGTGTTTAGAAATTTTTGCAAAGTAATTAAAAATAAATTACTGAAATATCACATTTCCATAAGTATTCAGACCCTTTGCTATAACACTCAAAATTGAGCTTAGGTTCATCATGTTTCCATTGATTATCCGTGAGATGTTTCTACAACTTGATTGGAGTCCACCAGTGGTAAATTAAATTGTTTGGACATGACTTGGAAAGGCACACATCTGTCTATATAAGGTCCCTCAGAGCAAAAACCAAGCCATGAAGAAGGAATTTTCAGTAGACCTCCGATACTGCTCAGAGACACAGTCTCAAATTGTTTCGAGACACAGACCTGGGAAGGGTATAAAAAAATTTCTGCAGCATTGCAGGTCCCGAAAAGCACAATGGCCTATGTCATTCTTAAATGGAAGAACTTTGGAACCACCAGAACTCTCCATAGAGCTGGTTGCCCGGCCAAACTGAGCAATTGGGGGAGAAGGACCTTGTTCAGGGAGGTGACCAAGAACCTGATGGTCACTCTGATAGAGCTCCAGAGTTCCTCTGTGGAGCTGGGAGAACCTGCCAGAAGCAAGAGCAGAACTCGCTAACAAAACATGGAGGGGACGGGGGACACAATTTTTTGGCAGCCGCGCGCGCATGCGCACACTCACACACACGCGCGCGCTTGCGCACACTCACACAGCGTGCGCGAGGCTTCGGCGGCTCAATCCAGCGCTAAATGCAGCTCAACTCTGCCTGTCTCACCGGGTTAACTACAGCCCTGGCTGGACTGATGGGACACTAGCTCTGCATCTCCGCGCTGGCCATATTTCCCGCAAGCCCAGGCAGGTTCACCTGGTGGGACAGGCAGAGTTGAGCTGGGTTTAGCGCTGCTTCTCTGCGCTGGCTGTGAGCCTGGGGGTTCAGTGCGCGTCTGACTCCCGACCTCTCTGGCCACCCGTGGGGGGGGGCATTCGGGACAGCGCCGGAGACCCGGCCAGGATCGATCCTGCCTGCGGATGAGGCGCACGTCTGTGCCACGTCTCCCTCCTACAATCGCCGCACTCTATTCTCAGTCCCACCCCCCCCCCCACTCCTTCCTCCTCCAAACATCGAGCCCTCGATCATCAGTCCCACCCCCACTGTCTCGCGGAAAGCGGAGATTTTAAAATACGGATCACAAAAACTTGGGGGGGATGTCCCCCACCACTCAAAACATGGGGGGGGGACGTGTCCCCTCTGCACCCACCCCCCCCCGGGTTTTACGCCCCTGGCCAGAAGGACAACTATATCTGCAGAACTCCACCAATCAGGCCTTTATGGTAGAGTGGCCAGACTGAAACTACTCCTCAGTGAAAGGCACATAGCAACCCACTTGGAGTTTGCAAGAGGCATGAGAAACAAGATTTTCTGGTCTGATGAAACCAAGATTGAACACTTTGACCTGAATACCAAGCATCATGTCTGGAGGAAATCAGGCACCGCTCATCACCTGCCAATAGCATACCTACAGTGAAGCATGGTGGTGGTAGCATCATGCTGTGGGCATGTTTTTCAGCGACAGGAACTGGGAGACTATTCAGGATCGAGGGAAAGATGAATGACGGATAGTACAGAGAGATTCTTGAAGAAAACCTGCTCCAGAGCGTTCTGGACCTCAGACTGGGGCAGAGGTTCACCTTTCAACAGGACAACAACCCTAAGCACACAGCCAAGACAACGCAGGAATGGCTTCGTGACAAGTCTGTGAATGTCATTGAGTGGCCCAACCCCATCGAACATCTCTGGAGGGACCCGAAAATAGCTGTGCATCGATGCTCGCCATCCAACCTGACAGAGCTTGAGAAGATCTGCAGAGGAGAAATGGAGAAATTCCCCAAATACAGGTGTGCCAAGCTTGTGGCATCATACCCAAGAAGACTTGAGGCTGTAATCGCTGCGAAAGGTTGGTTTAATTTTAATTATTAATTTTTTTTTCCTCTCTCTCTCTCTCTCTCTCTCTCTCAATCTCCCTCTCTCCCTCTCTCCCTCTCTCCCTCTCTCCCTCTCTCCCTCTCTCCCTCTCTCCCTCTCTCCCTCTCTCCCTCTCTCCCTCTCCCTCTCCCTCTCCCTCTCCCTCTCCCTCTCCCTCTCCCTCTCCCTCCCTCCCTCCCTCCCTCCCTCCCTCCCTCCCTCCCTCCCTCCCCCTCCCCCCCTCTCTCTCTCTCTCTCTCTCTCTCTCTCTCCCTCTCTCCCTCTCTCCCTCTCTCCCTCTCTCCCTCTCTCCCTCTCTCCCTCTCTCCCTCCCTCCCTCCCTCCCTCCCTCCCTCCCTCCCTCCCTCCCTCCCCTCCCCCCTCCCCCCCTCCCTCCTCCTCTCTCTCTATCTCTATCTCTCTATCTATCTCTCTATCTCTCTCTCTATCTCTCTCTCTATCTCTCTCTCTCTCTATCTCTCTCTCTATCTCTATCTCTGTCTCTATGTCTCTATGTCTCTATGTCTCTGTCTCTATTTAGCTACAGAAAGCCCTACCACCTCACAGGCCGGCCCGGCCCTGTTTCTGGACACGGTCTCTGTAAAGTTGCCCACCTTCTGGACCACCCAGCCGCACATCTGGGTCCAGCAGGCGGAGGCCCAATTCAACCTGCGGGGCATCACAGTCGATGCCACCCATTTCTATTACCTGGTGGGGGCCCTCGACCAGGACACGGTTGAAGAGGTCACGGACTTCCTCGCAGCCGCCCCGGCCACCGATAAATACCTCGGCCTTAAGGAGCTCCTGCTCCAGATTTATGGACTCAGCAGGATGGAGCGTGCTGCCAGGCTCCTTCATATGGAGGGCTTAGGCGACCGACGACTATCAAGCCTCCTAAGGGAGATGGTTGCTCTCCTGGATGGGCACACGCTGTTTGAGTATACTTACCTCCATCTGCTGCCGGCCTACATCTGTCTTCAGCTCACAAACGCCTCCTTCGCCGACATCAGGGCCCTCGGGAGGTGTGCCGGCGTGCTGTGGATGGCGCGCCCTGATGACGTCAACGCGCTGGCCGTCAGCAGACACGGGGACGTGCTGAGGACGACGCGCCCTGATGACGTCAACGCGCTGGCCGTTGGCAGGCGCACCGATGATGTCATCCCGGCAGCTCACTCCTTCCACAGCTCCAGCCCGACGGCCCGTAAGATCGCCCCCCCCCCCCCCGCGGCCATGTTGGGTACTGCACATGCAGTCCAGCACCAGCAAGCTGCAAGTGCCACCAACAGGAGCCAGCAAGCTCCAAGTATCACCAACATAAGGCGCTGCTGCTACTGCCATCAGCGCTGGGGTGCTGCAGCACGACAATGCCGCCAGCCGTGCACGTTCCTGGGAAATGCCTGGGCCGGCTGCCAATAGTTCACGCGGCGGCCGGCCTAATTCACCGTCTCTTCGCCTGGGATCGGCGCTCCGGGCTCCGCTTCCTCGTTGATACTGGAGCGGAGCTCAGCGTCCTGCCCCCTTCGCTGGCCGACATTCGTTCCGGTAAGCGGGGGCCCGTCCTCACCGCGGCGAATGGCAGCCCCATCCGCACGTATGGAGCGCGCATGGTCCCGATCGTGTTCGGCTCCTGCCATTTCTCGTGGCGGTTCACCATTGCTGATGCTCCCAGCCGTTGCTCAGGGTCGACTTCCTCCGGGCGCATTCATTCCTGGTGGACGTCAGGCATCAGCGCTTGGTCAACGCCGCTACGATGGAGATGATCACGTTACATTTGGATCACCCGGTAGGACGCCCCCTGTCGTCCGTGGATTCCCGCTTCGCTCGGATCTTGGCCGCGTTCCCGGATATCCTGACCCCATAGTTTCGGTCATCGACCCCCAGTCACAGTGGTAAATTTTATACAAACTACCAGCCCACCTATCCACGCACGAGCACGGCGACTGCCGCTGGATAAACGGCGTCTGGCACGGCAGGAATTCCGCACGATGGAGTCCTTGGGGATCGTCCGCCCTTCAAGCAGCCCATGGGCATCCCCACACCACATGGTCCCTAAGGCAAGCGGGGGCTGGCGACTTTGCGGGGATTACCGGCGGTTGAATGCCGCAACAACCGCGGATCGATACCCGGTACCCCACATCCAGGACTTCACCGCCCATTTGGCTGGGGCTACAATATTTTCGAAAGTCGATCTGGTACGGGGTTATAACCAGATCCTGGTCCACCCGGAGGATGTACCCAAGACGGCGATCATCACGCCGTTCGGACTTTATGAGTTCACGCGGATGCCGTTCGGCCTCAAGGACGCTGCGCAGGCTTTTCAACACTTAATGGACGGGGTGTGTCGCGACCTCGATTTTGTCTTCGTTTACCTAGACGACATCCTGGTGGCCAACCGCTCACAGCAGGAGCACTGCGCCCACCTCCGGCAGCTCTGTCAGCGGCTCAGCGAGCATGGTTTGGCTATCAACCTCGCCAAGTGCCGTTTTGGGGTAACTGAGATCGACTTCCTCGGCCACCGTGTGACTTCACAAGGCGCAGTTCCCCTGCCGGACATGGCCGACGCCATCCGTCGGTTTCCACGCCCACACACGGTGCGCGGCCTGCAGGAGTTTGTTGGGATGGTGGCATTTTATCATCGTTTTGTGCCATCCGCGGCCCACATCATGCGGCCACTGTATCAACTTCTGGCGGGTGGGCAGTACAAGTACGTCAAATGGACCCACGAGGTGGTGGCTGCATTTGGCGACGCGAAGGAGGCCCTTGCTCGGGCCGTACTGCTGGTGCACCCGCGGGAAGATGCCCCGAATGCTCTCACGGTGGACGCCTCGGAGTCGGCGGTTGGTGCCGTGCTGGAGCAACTGACTGATGGAGGTTGGCGGCCCCTGGCCTTCTTCAGCCGGCACCTCAACCGCGCGCAGACCAAATACAGCACGTTCGATCGCGAGCTCCTGGCTCTGTACCTGGCAGTGCGCCACTTCCGCTACTTCCTGGAGGGCCGCCCATTCACACGGACTGCAAGCCGCTCACTTTCGCACTGGCAAATGTTTCCGAACCCTGGTCCGCACGACAGCAGCGGCAATTGGCATACATTTCGGAATATACCACATCCATCCGCGACGTCGAGGGGAAAGAGAACTGGGTGGCCGACGCATTGTCCCGCCCCGCTATCGACGCCATTTCCGAAGTGGCGCCCGGAATTTACTATTCTGCCCTGGCGGAGGCACAGCTCACGGACGGTGAGATGCCCGCCTACCGGACTGCCATCTCCGGCCTCCGCCTCGAGGATGTCCCTCTCAGTCCTGGAGGAGCGACAATCCTGTGCGATGTATCGTCCGGTCAGCCACGCCCCATCGTCCCTGCCGCCTGGGTTTTTGAGGTGATCCACGGGCTGTCTCACCCATCAATCCGTGCGACAACGGCACTAGTGGCCGCTCGTTTCATGTGGGACGGTCTGCGCAAGGAGTTCGGTCTACCTCACCGGCGATTCGACCATCTCCACGTAGACATTGTAGGGCCTCTTCTGCCGTCCCGGGGCATCACCCACCTCCTCACGATGGTGAACCGCTTCATGCGGTGGCCGGAGGCCATTCCGCTCTCCGACAATTCAACAGCTACATGCGCTCGTGCGTTGTCCGCACACTGGATTTCTCGCTTCGGGGTGCCTCGGACCGTGGGCCACAGTTCACCTCCGAGCTGTGGTCGGCCATGGCTCGCTTGCTCGGGGTGCGGCTGCACCACACCACGGCTTATCACCCGCAAGCTAACGATCTGGTGGAGAGGTTCCACTGGCAGCTCAAGGCAGCGCTGAAGCCACGACTCTCCGGCCACTCTTTTTATATCTGAAGAACCTTTTATTATCCTCTTTTATATAATTGTCTAGCTTTCTTACAGATTTCATCTTTTAGACACATAGAAACATTGAAAAATAGGTGCTGTAGGCCATTCAGCCCTTCGAGCCAGCACCGCCATTCAATATGATAATGGCTGATTATCTAAAATTATTACCCAGTTCCTGCTTTTTCCCCATATCCATGGATTCCTTTAGACCTAAGAACTAAACCTAACACCCTCTTGAAAACACCCAGTGAATTGGCACCACTGGCTTCTGTGGCAGAGAATTCCACAGATTTGCAACTCAATAGACAATATAGGTGCAGGAGTAGGCCATTCGGCCCTTCGTGCCACTCAATGTGATCATGGCTGATCATCACCAGTCAGTACCCATTTCCTGCCTTCTCCCCATATCCCCTGACTCCGATATATCTTTAAGAGCCCTATCTAGGTCTCTCTTGAAAGTATCCAGGGAACCGGCCTCCACCGCGCTCTGAATTCCACAGAATCACAACTGTCTGTGTGAAAAAGTGTTTCCTCATATCCGTTCTAAATAGCTTACCCCTTATTCCTAAACAGTGGCCCCTGGTTCTGGACTCCCCAAATATCAGGAACATGTTTCCTGCTTCTAGCATGTCGAAACCCTTAGAAAATAGATGCAGGAGGAGGCCATTCGGCCCTTTGAGCCAGCACCGCACATTCTACCTCACCTCACATTCATCGTGATCATGGCTGATCGTCCCCAATCAATAACCCGTGCCTGCCTTCTCCGCATATCCCTTGATTCCACTAGCCCCAAGAGCTCTATCTAACTCTCTCTTAAATCCATCCAGTGATTTGGCCTCCACTGCCCACTGTGGCAGGGAATTCCACAAATTCACAACTCTATGGGTGAAAACGTTTTTTCTCACCTCAGTCCAAAATAGCCTCCCCTTTATTCTAAGACTGTGGCCCCTGGTTCTGGACTCGCCCAACATTGGGAACATATTTCCTGCGTCTAGCTGATCCAGTCCTTTTATAATTTTATATGTTTCTATAAGATCTCCCCTCATCCTTCTAAACTCCAGTGAATACAAGCCTAGCCTTTTCAACCTTTCTTCATATGACAGTCCCGCCATCCCAGGGATCAATCTCGTGAACCTACGCTGCACGGCCTCAATCACAAGGATGTCCTTCCTCATATTCGGAGACCAAAACTGTACACAATACTCCAGATGTGGTCTTACCAGAGCCCTATACAACTGCAGAAGAACCTCTCTACTCCTACACTGAAATCCTCTTGTTCTGAAGACCAACATTCCATTAGCTTTCTTCACTGCCTGCTGTACCTGCACGCCAACTTTCAGTGATCCGTGTACAAGGAAACCCAGGTCTCGCTGTACCTCCCCCTTACCTAACCTAACCTAACCCCATTGCGATAATAATCTGCCCCCTTGTTTTTGCCACCAAAGTTGATAACCTCACATTTCTCTATATTATTCTGCATCTGCCACGCATCTGCCCACTCACTCAACATGTCCATGTCACCCTGCAACCTCCTAACATCCTCTTCACTGTTCACATTGCTACCCAGTGTGTGTCATCCGCTAACTTGCTAGTGTTGCTCCTAATTCCCTCTTCCAAATCATTAATATATATGGTAAACAGTTGCGGCCCCAACACCAAGCCTTGCGGCACTCCACTCGCCACTGCCTTCCATTCTGAAAAGGACCCGTTCACTTCTACTCTTTCTTCCTCTCTGCCAACCAATTTTCTATCCATGTCAACACCCTACCCTCAATACCATGTGCTCTAATTTTAATCACCAGTCTCCCGTGCGGGACCTTATCAAAGGCTTTCTGAAAGTCTAGATACACTACATCCACTGGCTCCCCTTCATCCATTTTACTTGTCACATCCTCAAAAAATTCCAGAGGATTAGTCAAGCATGATATTCCTTTCATAAATCCATGCTGACTAGGACTAATCCTTTTACTGCTATACAAATGCCCCATTATTACCTCTTTAATAATTGACCAGCCTTTCCCACCACCGATGTCAGGCTAACTGGTCTGTAATTCCCCGTTTTCTCTCTTGCTCCTTTCTTGAAAAGTGGGATAACATTAGCTGTCCTCCAATCCACAGGAACTGGTCCTGAATCTATTGAACATTGGAAAATGATCACCAATGCTTCCACTATTTCTAGAGCTTTAATAATCTCATATGTTTCAATAAGATACCCTCTTATCCTTCTAAATTCCAGAGTGTACATGCCCAGCCGTCCATTCTCTCAACATATGAAAATCCCGCCATTCCGGGAATTATCCTAGTGAACCTATGCTGCACTCCCTGAATAGCAATAATGTCCTTCCTCAAATTTGGAGACCAAAACTGCACACAATATTCGAGGTCTTGGCTCACTAGGGCCGTGTGCAACTGCAGAGGACATCTTTGCTCCTATACTCAACTCCTCTTGTTATGAAGGCCAACATGCCATTAGCTTTCTTTATTGCCTGCTGTACCTGCATGCTTACTTAAATTGACTGATGAACAAGGACCCCCAGATCCCGCTGTACTTCCCCTTTTCCCAACTTGTTACCATTTAGATAATAATCTACCTTCCTGTATTTGCTACCAAAGTGGATAACCTCACATTTATCCGCATTAAACTGCATCTGCCGGTACCCGGACGGGACGTGTATGGACGAGAAGCTGAAGCGAAGAAGTGGAAGCCAACGGACACAACGCCCAAAAGCCAAATAACTGAAAGGGCACGACGCCGAAAAACCAAATAACCGAACGGACATGACGCCGAAAAACCAAATAACCGAACAGACAAAAAACTAAAAGCCAAATAACGGAAAGGACACAATGCCTAAAAGCCAAATAATCGAAAGGGCATGACGCCTAAAAGCCCAATAACTGAAAGGTTTTCTCCCTCATGCCTCTGTAGTCACATTTGCTCAACAGGAACAGCTACACTAATCTTCTCCCTCTCAAATACCAGGAAAACATACAATTATGTCTTATTATTGCCTCCTAGTGGTTCCTTTACCTTAAGCTATCGAATTGTATATTGATACAATACCAAATCCATAATTGCCTTTTCCCTGGGAGGCTAGCCTGCAAGCAGCTCTAAGAAACCATCTAATGGTCAGTCCACAAATTCCCTCTCTTGTGGACCAGTACCACAGATGTTCCCAGTCTATCTGCATATTGAAATCCCCCATGACCACCATAACATTTCCTATCTTAAGGTTTTGGAGTAATAAATATTTCAGATTGGGACCCTTCTTCAGACTCCAAAGATCTGAGATGCTGCCCGAGTTACTCCAGTACTTAGTGTTTGTCTCTAGAATAAACCAGTACCTGCAATTCTTTGTTTCTATATTAAGAATAGGAAAATAGGGAAAGGTAATGGCGATCCCTTAGGGATAGAGCCATAGTTATAGCGTGATATAGTGTGGAAACTGGCCCTTCGGACCAAATTGCCCACACCGGCCAACGTGTCCCAGCTACACTAGTGCACCTGCCTATGCTTGGTCCACATACCAAACTAGTTCGATCCATATTCCTGTCTAGCTGTTTCTTGCGATAGACTCAGCCTGAACTACCTCATCTGGCAGCTTGTTCCATACACCCACCACCCTTTGTGTGAAAACGTTACCCTCAGATTCATATTAAATCCTTTCCCCTTCACCTTGAACCTATATGCTCTGGTCCTCAATTCCCCTGTTCTGGACAAGAAACTCTGTGGGGCTCTGTGACGCGCTCCCCCTCCTGGTCAATGTTATGTATTAACCTTTCTCTGTTTCTTTCCCGAGTGCAGGCTAAAAGGCTCCTGTAACCGATTGGCCAAGCTGCGTCAGGTGATGGGTGACTCATCTGAAGTATAAATAGCAGAGTTCCCAGAATCCTCTCTCTTTCGACGACGACCCTGCCTCGTGAGCCCATGCTGGTGTGAGCTGTGGAAGGCCTAGCCACATGGCACTGAACTTCGTGTAATTTCAACATTACGTAGTACCAAATATTGGATTGGGCTGTCCTTAGAGGTTTTCGGTCTTTTGTTTCAGGGATAGCTTTCTTTTAGGCAGGTTTAGAGCCTCGGGTTCGATGGTCCATCGCGTGGCTGGCCTGAGCAATTTTAAGTTGTTTGTTAATTCATTCATATCCTTGTCTAGGTTGTTTAAATCAGGTTGGAGTTTTGGTGTGTTATTAAATAATTAAACTATTTTTGAACTTAAACCTGGCTTTTGAACTGTGTTACGCGGCTCTGGATTGCCTGCTTTCGGGGAGTCGTAACAAAATGGGGGCTCGTCCTAAGCTTTGAGGACCCTAGACGTTTTGGGATTTTTTTTGGAAGGCTTCTGGTGACTGAAGAAGTCTGTGTGTGTTGTGAGGGAAATTTTTCTTCCCTGTTTGTGGTAGCAATGGTGCCCAGGGTTTAGCTGGTGCTTTGGCTACATTTGATATGGAGTCTAGATGGAAGGACTTTATTGAGGCTCCTAGTCGGGAGTCGTTTGATCGAGGTATAAGGGAGATGGAGCTTGAGTCACAGAGGATGGTGTTCGCCTTACAAAAGGATGAACTCATGCATGCTCATGTTCTTGAAATGAAACGGCTTGAGCTTGAGGAGGAAACCAAAAGGGTTCTTGAAACCAAGAGGGCAATGTTGAGGCTGCGGGAGAAAGAATTAGATAGGATTATGGAAGACTTTGGGGATTGTCTCCCTTAGAGGGTTACTACTTACCTTAATGAGCAGAAGGTGAATGAGGTGTCTAAGGCCGCGGTGTTGGCAGATGAGTATGTATTGACTCATAAAACTGATTTTGTTGGGCGCTCCTATAGTTTTGGTGCACGGCCGGTTGATCGTGGTGGTGTCGCCGGTGGCAGTGTCAAAGGTGTTTCTGTGCCTGCAAGTGGCAGCACGTTGATACAGGAGGAAGTCCGAGCTGATAAGGTTGACGCAAATTGGAGGACTAACGAAGGTACTGTGTGCTTCTATTGTAAAGGGAAAGGGCACATTTTAAGGGCGTGTCCCATTCTGAAGCAGAAAAAAGCAAAGACTGTGGTTTTGGTGGGTACACAGAAGGCACCTGTGGTACCTGGGGTGCCTGAGTCTGATCAGTGTAGGGATTATTCTGCGTTAATCATGAATGGTTGTGTTTCTCTGAAGGATGGGGGTGATAGAGTTCCAGTATCCATCTTGCGAGATACTGGTGCTACTCAGTCCTTTAAAGTGGATAGTGTACTGCCATTTTCTGCGGAATCATCGGTTGTGTCAAGTGTCCCTGTGGTAGGATTCGGGATGGATGACATGGTAGTGCCTGTGCATACCGTGAGTCTCGAGTCCGAGTTGGTTTCAGGCCGGGTAACTGTTGGGTTACGGCCGTGTTTTCCCATTGAGGGAGTTTCAGTAATTTTGGGGAATGACTTGGCAGGAGATGGAGTTTTGGTTACTCCTGAGGTAATGGCAGTTCCGATGGTGCAGAGTCTGGATGGGTTGGATATGCAAAATCCGAAGGTTTTCGCAGCTTGTGCTGTCATGAGGGCTTTGGCTGAGAGCCAGGCGAAATTTGAGGATGTAGTGGACCTGAGTGAGAGCATTTTTGGAGATCAGGATGAGGGATCCTGTGTGTTGAAGGGTGTTTCTACATCTCAAGAGGGGATAGTGACTGAAAGTGGGCCAGTGTCGCTGTCACGTGACCGGCTGGTTGAGGAGCAAAAGAGTGATCCAAGTTTGTCTGAGCTGTTCGACCGCGCGGTGCCTGAGGGGGACATGGATTCCACAGCAAAGGGGTGTTTTCTAAGGGAGGGATTACTGATGCGAAAGTGGTCTCCCTTGGATGTATCTGGGCATGATGATTGGAGCGTGGTTGATCAGATTGTAATACCTCGTCGGTATAGGGACGAGATATTCTGTACGGCTCATGATGGTCCTCTGGGTGGACATTTGGGAGTCAATAAGACGAATGAGCGTATCTTACGGAATTTTTTTTGGCCAGGGTTGAAAAAGGACGTGAAACAGCAGTGCAGGTGTTGTCACATTTGCCAGGTGGCAGGAAAGCCAAACCAATCGATTGTTCCTGCGCCTTTATATCCAATCCCTGTGGTCAGTGAGTCGTTTGAGCGGATTCGAGTTGATTGTGTGGGTCCTCTACCTCGGACAAAGGTGGGCAACAAGTTATTGACAATTATGTTCGTTGTTCGGTTTGCCCAAGGTGGTGCAGAGTGACCAAGGTTCCAACTTCATGTCGAAGGTTTTTGGTCAGGTAATGGGTAATCTTGCTTCTGCTCAGTCTAGGATGAAGGGGTGGTTCGACAGGAAGGCTTCTAGTAGGAATTTTTCTGGTGTTGTTGCCTATTCCTGGTTCGAGTCTGCAGGCTCGGTATAGCGGTCCCTATCAGGTGGTTAAGAAGGTTGGTGAAAGGGATTATGTTATAGGTACCCCTGATCGAAGGCGAAAGACTCAGCTCTGTCATGTCAACATGATGAAGCAGTACCATGAGCAGGAGCCTGTGGAGGTGGATGGGGAGGTGCTGTGTCCTTCGATTTCCTCTAAGCCTGTTTTGGCTGCGGTGGTGCTGCCCCCTGACACGGGTGGTGATGTGGGTGCGACACGGTTGTCGGTGGCAGTGACGCAGGGAAGGCTGTGTAACTCTGAGGCTTTGGAGTCGCTTCCCTTGCGGCTGGCGCATTTGACTGAAAGTCAGCGCGGTGATCTGCTTGATTTGGTGGAGTCCAATGGGTCACTGTTCTCGAATGTGCTTTCTCAGACGTCTGTGCTGCAGCATGACATTGACGTGGCTGGTGCTGCACCAATTAAACAGCATCCGTATCGGGTCAACCCTGACAAGCGTCATCGTCTAGGACGTCAGGTTGACTATATGCTGCAGCATAACATTGCTGAACCTAGTTGTAGTCCATGGAGTTCTCCGTGTCTACTGGCTATGAAGGCTAATGGGGAGGACAGGTTTTGCACGGACTTTCGGAAAGTAAACGGTGTAACTAAGCCAGATTGCTATCCTCTCCCACGAATGGAGGATTGCGTGGATCGTGTGGGAAGTGCATCGTTTGTGTCCAAATTGGACTTGTTGAAAGGGTATTGGCAAGTTCCCTTGACTGGGCGGGCGAGGGAGATCTTTGCGTTCGTTACGCCTGATAACTTTCTGCAGTACAGAGTAATGGCATTTGGGATGCGCAATGCGCCCGGCAAACCTTCCAACGGTTGGTGAACATTGTATTGTCTGGTTTGACCTTCTGTGAGGCATACCTTGATGATTTGGTTGTGTGCTCCAGGTCGTGGATCGAACACATCGGTCATCTGAAGGAGGTATTTCATCATCTAGCGGAGGCAAAGCTAACTATCAATCTGGGGAAGTGTGAAGTTAGCCAGGCCACGGTAACGTATCTGGGTAAGGTGGTGGGCCGGGGTCAGGTTCGCACTCTCAAGGAAAAGGTGGAGCATATTGTCGCATTTCCTGCTCCAACCTCGAGGACTGAACTCCGTAGGTATCTGGCTATGATTGGGTACTATAGCGGATTCTGTCCAAACTTCTCTGCGGTGGCTGCCCCTTTGACGGATTTGCTGAGTCCAAAGGTAGCTTTTGTGTGGTCCGCAGAGTGTCAACAAGCCTTTGCTCATACTAAAAGTCTTCTGGTGCGCGCACCTGTGCTTGCGGCACCTGATTTTGAGCTTCCATTTAAGCTGGCAGTCGATGCTAGTGATCGAGTGGTTGGGTGAGTTCTTCTACAGGATGATTCAGATGGGGTGGAGCATCCAGTTTCGTACTTCTCTAAGAAGTTTAATCGACATCAGAAGTGGTACTCCACCATTGAGAAAGAGGTCCTTGCTATGTTGATGTCTCTGAGTCGTTTCGAGGTTAAGTTGGCTCCTCGAATGTCCCTGTCATCGTACTCACGGATCATAATCTGTTGGTTTTTTAAAATAATATAATGTCCATACCATAACATAACAGCACGGAAACAGGCCATCTCGGCCCTTCAAGTCCGTGCCGAACATTTAAATTTTTTTTTTTATTTTTTTTTTTTAAATTAAAAATAAAATACTTCCCCCTAGTCCCATCTACCTGCACTCAGACCATAACCCTCCATTCCTTTCCCGTCCATATACCCATCCAATCTATTTTTAAAGGATAACATCGAACCTGCCTCCACCACTTCCACTGGAAGCTCATTCCACACAGCTACCACTCTCTGAGTAAAGAAGTTCCCCCTAATGTTCCCCCTAAACTTCTGTCCCTTAATTCTCAAGTCATGTCCCTTGTTAGAATCTTCCCTACTCTCAATGGGAAAAGCTTATCCACATCCACTCTGTCTAACCCACTCATAATTTTAAGGACCTCTATCAAGTCCCCTCTTAACCTTCTGCGCTCCAAAGAATAAAGACCTAACTTGTTCAACCTTTCTCTGTAACTTAGTTGCTGAAACCCAGGCAACATTCTAGTAAATCTCCTCTGTACTCTCTCTATTTTGTTGACATCCTTCCTATAATTAGGCGACCAAAATTGTACTCCATACTCCAGAATTGGCCTCACCAATGCCTTGTACAATTTTAACATTACATCCCAACTTCTATATTCAATGCTCTGATTTATGTCTTGGCTGACGCCTTGTCGCGCCAGTGGAGTTTAGCTCCTGAATAGTTTCAGGGATTTGGTGGTGTTTTTTCTCTCTTCTTCCGAAACTTATTCAGTATCTTTGGGTGGAGGTGTGACGCGCTCCACCTCCTGGTCAATCTTATGTATTAACCTATCTCTGTTTCTTTCCCGAGTGCAGGCTAAAAGGCTCCTGTACCCGATTGGCCAAGCTGCGTCAGGTGATGGGTGACTCATCTGGAAGTATAAATAGCAGAGTTCCCAGAATCCTCTCTCTTTCGACGACGACCCTGCCTCGTGAGCCCATGCTGGTGTGAGCTGTGGAAGGCCTAGCCACATGGCACTGAACTTCGTGTAATTTCAACATTACGTAGTACCAAATATTGGATTGGGCTGTCCTTAGAGGTTTTCGGTCTTTTGTTTCAGGGATAGCTTTCTTTTAGGCAGGTTTAGAGCCTCGGGTTCGACGGTCCATCGCGTGGCTGGCCTGAGCAATTTTAAGTTGTTTGTTAATTCATTCATATCCTTGTCTAGGTTGTTTAAATCAGGTTGGAGTTTTGGTGTGTTATTAAATAATTAAACTATTTTTGAACTTAAACCTGGCTTTTGAACTGTGTTACGCGGCTCTGGATTGCCTGCTTTCGGGGAGTCGTAACAAAATGGGGGCTCGTCCCAAGCTTTGAGGACCCTAGACGTTTTGGGATTTTTTTTGGAAGGCTTCTGGTGACTGAAGAAGTCTGTGTGTGTTGTGAGGGAAATTTTTCTTCCCTGTTTGTGGTAGCAATGGTGCCCAGGGTTTAGCTGGTGCTTTGGCTACATTTGATATGGAGTCTAGATGGAAGGACTTTATTGAGGCTCCTAGTCAGGAGTCGTTTGATCGAGGTATGAGGGAGATGGAGCTTGAGTCACAGAGGATGGTGTTCACCTTACAAAAGGATGAACTCATGCATGCTCATGTTCTTGAAATGAAACGGCTTGAGCTTGAGGAGGAAACCAAAAGGGTTCTTGAAACCAAGAGGGCAATGTTGAGGCTGCGGGAGAAAGAATTAGATAGGATTATGGAAGACTTTGGGGATTGTCTCCCTTAGAGGGTTACTACTTACCTTAATGAGCAGAAGGTGAATGAGGTGTCTAAGGCCGCGGTGTTGGCAGATGAGTATGTATTGACTCATAAAACTGATTTTGTTGGGCGCTCCTATAGTTTTGGTGCACGGCCGGTTGATCGTGGTTGTGTCGCCGGTGGCAGTGTCAAAGGTGTTTCTGTGCCTGCAAGTGGCAGCACGTTGATACAGGAGGAAGTCCGAGCTGATAAGGTTGACGCAAATTGGAGGACTAACGAAGGTACTGTGTGCTTCTATTGTAAAGGGAAAGGGCACATTTTAAGGGCGTGTCCCATTCTGAAGCAGAAAAAAGCAAAGACTGTGGTTTTGGTGGGTACACAGAAGGCACCTGTGGTACCTGGGGTGCCTGAGTCTGATCAGTGTAGGGATTATTCTGCGTTAATCATGAATGGTTGTGTTTCTCTGAAGGATGGGGGTGATAGAGTTCCAGTATCCATCTTGCGAGATACTGGTGCTACTCAGTCCTTTAAAGTGGATAGTGTACTGCCATTTTCTGCGGAATCATCGGTTGTGTCAAGTGTCCCTGTGGTAGGATTCGGGATGGATGACATGGTAGTGCCTGTGCATACCGTGAGTCTCGAGTCCGAGTTGGTTTCAGGCCGGGTAACTGTTGGGTTACGGCCGTGTTTTCCCATTGAGGGAGTTTCAGTAATTTTGGGGAATGACTTGGCAGGAGATGGAGTTTTGGTTACTCCTGAGGTAATGGCAGTTCCGATGGTGCAGAGTCTGGATGGGTTGGATATGCAAAATCCGAAGGTTTTCGCAGCTTGTGCTGTCACGAGGGCTTTGGCTGAGAGCCAGGCGAAATTTGAGGATGTAGTGGACCTGAGTGAGAGCATTTTTGGAGATCAGGATGAGGGATCCTGTGTGTTGAAGGGTGTTTCTACATCTCAAGAGGGGATAGTGACTGAAAGTGGGCCAGTGTCGCTGTCACGTGACCGGCTGGTTGAGGAGCAAAAGAGTGATCCAAGTTTGTCTGAGCTGTTCGACCGCGCGGTGCCTGAGGGGGACATGGATTCCACAGCAAAGGGGTGTTTTCTAAGGGAGGGATTACTGATGCGAAAGTGGTCTCCCTTGGATGTATCTGGGCATGATGATTGGAGCGTGGTTGATCAGATTGTAATACCTCGTCGGTATAGGGACGAGATATTCTGTACGGCTCATGATGGTCCTCTGGGTGGACATTTGGGAGTCAATAAGACGAATGAGCGTATCTTACGGAATTTTTTTTGGCCAGGGTTGAAAAAGGACGTGAAACAGCAGTGCAGGTGTTGTCACATTTGCCAGGTGGCAGGAAAGCCAAACCAATCGATTGTTCCTGCGCCTTTATATCCAATCCCTGTGGTCAGTGAGTCGTTTGAGCGGATTCGAGTTGATTGTGTGGGTCCTCTACCTCGGACAAAGGTGGGCAACAAGTTATTGACAATTATGTTCGTTGTTCGGTTTGCCCAAGGTGGTGCAGAGTGACCAAGGTTCCAACTTCATGTCGAAGGTTTTTGGTCAGGTAATGGGTAATCTTGCTTCTGCTCAGTCTAGGATGAAGGGGTGGTTCGACAGGAAGGCTTCTAGTAGGAATTTTTCTGGTGTTGTTGCCTATTCCTGGTTCGAGTCTGCAGGCTCGGTATAGCGGTCCCTATCAGGTGGTTAAGAAGGTTGGTGAAAGGGATTATGTTATAGGTACCCCTGATCGAAGGCGAAAGACTCAGCTCTGTCATGTCAACATGATGAAGCAGTACCATGAGCAGGAGCCTGTGGAGGTGGATGGGGAGGTGCTGTGTCCTTCGATTTCCTCTAAGCCTGTTTTGGCTGCGGTGGTGCTGCCCCCTGACACGGGTGGTGATGTGGGTGCGACACGGTTGTCGGTGGCAGTGACGCAGGGAAGGCTGTGTAACTCTGAGGCTTTGGAGTCGCTTCCCTTGCGGCTGGCGCATTTGACTGAAAGTCAGCGCGGTGATCTGCTTGATTTGGTGGAGTCCAATGGGTCACTGTTCTCGAATGTGCTTTCTCAGACGTCTGTGCTGCAGCATGACATTGACGTGGCCGGTGCTGCACCAATTAAACAGCATCCGTATCGGGTCAACCCTGACAAGCGTCATCGTCTAGGACGTCAGGTTGACTATATGCTGCAGCATAACATTGCTGAACCTAGTTGTAGTCCATGGAGTTCTCCGTGTCTACTGGCTATGAAGGCTAATGGGGAGGACAGGTTTTGCACGGACTTTCGGAAAGTAAACGGTGTAACTAAGCCAGATTGCTATCCTCTCCCACGAATGGAGGATTGCGTGGATCGTGTGGGAAGTGCATCGTTTGTGTCCAAATTGGACTTGTTGAAAGGGTATTGGCAAGTTCCCTTGACTGGGCGGGCGAGGGAGATCTTTGCGTTCGTTACGCCTGATAACTTTCTGCAGTACAGAGTAATGGCATTTGGGATGCGCAATGCGCCGGCAACCTTCCAACGGTTGGTGAACATTGTATTGTCTGGTTTGACCTTCTGTGAGGCATGCCTTGATGATTTGGTTGTGTGCTCCAGGTCGTGGATCGAACACATCGGTCATCTGAAGGAGGTATTTCATCATCTAGCGGAGGCAAAGCTAACTATCAATCTGGGGAAGTGTGAAGTTAGCCAGGCCACGGTAACGTATCTGGGTAAGGTGGTGGGCCGGGGTCAGGTTCGCACTCTCAAGGAAAAGGTGGAGCATATTGTCGCATTTCCTGCTCCAACCTCGAGGACTGAACTCCGTAGGTATCTGGCTATGATTGGGTACTATAGGGGATTCTGTCCAAACTTCTCTGCGGTGGCTGCCCCTTTGACGGATTTGCTGAGTCCAAAGGTAGCTTTTGTGTGGTCCGCAGAGTGTCAACAAGCCTTTGCTCATACTAAAAGTCTTCTGGTGCGCGCACCTGTGCTTGCGGCACCTGATTTTGAGCTTCCATTTAAGCTGGCAGTCGATGCTAGTGATCGAGTGGTTGGGTGAGTTCTTCTACAGGATGATTCAGATGGGGTGGAGCATCCAGTTTCGTACTTCTCTAAGAAGTTTAATCGACATCAGAAGTGGTACTCCACCATTGAGAAAGAGGTCCTTGCTATGTTGATGTCTCTGAGTCGTTTCGAGGTTTAAGTTGGCTCCTCGAATGTCCCTGTCATCGTACTCACGGATCATAATCTGTTGGTTTTTTAAAATAATATAATGTCCATACCATAACATAACAGCACGGAAACAGGCCATCTCGGCCCTTCAAGTCCGTGCCGAACATTTAAATTTTTTTTTTTATTTTTTTTTTTAAATTAAAAATAAAATACTTCCCCCTAGTCCCATCTACCTGCACTCAGACCATAACCCTCCATTCCTTTCCCGTCCATATACCCATCCAATCTATTTTTAAAGGATAACATCGAACCTGCCTCCACCACTTCCACTGGAAGCTCATTCCACACAGCTACCACTCTCTGAGTAAAGAAGTTCCCCCTAATGTTCCCCCTAAACTTCTGTCCCTTAATTCTCAAGTCATGTCCCCTTGTTAGAATCTTCCCTACTCTCAATGGGAAAAGCTTATCCACGTCCACTCTGTCTAACCCACTCATAATTTTAAAGACCTCTATCAAGTCCCCTCTTAACCTTCTGCGCTCCAAAGAATAAAGACCTAACTTGTTCAACCTTTCTCTGTAACTTAGTTGCTGAAACCCAGGCAACATTCTAGTAAATCTCCTCTGTACTCTCTCTATTTTGTTGACATCCTTCCTATAATTAGGCGACCAAAATTGTACTCCATACTCCAGAATTGGCCTCACCAATGCCTTGTACAATTTTAACATTACATCCCAACTTCTATATTCAATGCTCTGATTTATGTCTTGGCTGACGCCTTGTCGCGCCAGTGGAGTTTAGCTCCTGAATAGTTTCAGGGATTTGGTGGTGTTTTTTCTCTCTTCTTCCGAAACTTATTCAGTATCTTTGGGTGGGGGTGTGACGCGCTCCACCTCCTGGTCAATCTTATGTATTAACCTATCTCTGTTTCTTTCCCGAGTGCAGGCTAAAAGGCTCCTGTACCCGATTGGCCAAGCTGCGTCAGGTGATGGGTGACTCATCTGAAGTATAAATAGCAGAGTTCCCAGAATCCTCTCTCTTTCGACGACGACCCTGCCTCGTGAGCCCATGCTGGTGTGAGCTGTGGAAGGCCTAGCCACATGGCACTGAACTTCGTGTAATTTCAACATTACGTAGTACCAAATATTGGATTGGGCTGGCCTTAGAGGTTTTCGGTCTTTTGTTTCAGGGATAGCTTTCTTTTAGGCAGGTTTAGAGCCTCGGGTTCGACGGTCCATCGCGTGGCTGGCCTGAGCAATTTTAAGTTGTTTGTTAATTCATTCATATCCTTGTCTAGGTTGTTTAAATCAGGTTGGAGTTTTGGTGTGTTATTAAATAATTAAACTATTTTTGAACTTAAACCTGGCTTTTGAACTGTGTTACGCGGCTCTGGATTGCCTGCTTTCGGGGAGTCGTAACAAAATGGGGGCTCGTCCCAAGCTTTGAGGACCCTAGACGTTTTGGGATTTTTTTTGGAAGGCTTCTGGTGACTGAAGAAGTCTGTGTGTGTTGTGAGGGAAATTTTTCTTCCCTGTTTGTGGTAGCAATGGTGCCCAGGGTTTAGCTGGTGCTTTGGCTACATTTGATATGGAGTCTAGATGGAAGGACTTTATTGAGGCTCCTAGTCAGGAGTCGTTTGATCGAGGTATGAGGGAGATGGAGCTTGAGTCACAGAGGATGGTGTTCACCTTACAAAAGGATGAACTCATGCATGCTCATGTTCTTGAAATGAAACGGCTTGAGCTTGAGGAGGAAACCAAAAGGGTTCTTGAAACCAAGAGGGCAATGTTGAGGCTGCGGGAGAAAGAATTAGATAGGATTATGGAAGACTTTGGGGATTGTCTCCCTTAGAGGGTTACTACTTACCTTAATGAGCAGAAGGTGAATGAGGTGTCTAAGGCCGCGGTGTTGGCAGATGAGTATGTATTGACTCATAAAACTGATTTTGTTGGGCGCTCCTATAGTTTTGGTGCACGGCCGGTTGATCGTGGTTGTGTCGCCGGTGGCAGTGTCAAAGGTGTTTCTGTGCCTGCAAGTGGCAGCACGTTGATACAGGAGGAAGTCCGAGCTGATAAGGTTGACGCAAATTGGAGGACTAACGAAGGTACTGTGTGCTTCTATTGTAAAGGGAAAGGGCACATTTTAAGGGCGTGTCCCATTCTGAAGCAGAAAAAAGCAAAGACTGTGGTTTTGGTGGGTACACAGAAGGCACCTGTGGTACCTGGGGTGCCTGAGTCTGATCAGTGTAGGGATTATTCTGCGTTAATCATGAATGGTTGTGTTTCTCTGAAGGATGGGGGTGATAGAGTTCCAGTATCCATCTTGCGAGATACTGGTGCTACTCAGTCCTTTAAAGTGGATAGTGTACTGCCATTTTCTGCGGAATCATCGGTTGTGTCAAGTGTCCCTGTGGTAGGATTCGGGATGGATGACATGGTAGTGCCTGTGCATACCGTGAGTCTCGAGTCCGAGTTGGTTTCAGGCCGGGTAACTGTTGGGTTACGGCCGTGTTTTCCCATTGAGGGAGTTTCAGTAATTTTGGGGAATGACTTGGCAGGAGATGGAGTTTTGGTTACTCCTGAGGTAATGGCAGTTCCGATGGTGCAGAGTCTGGATGGGTTGGATATGCAAAATCCGAAGGTTTTCGCAGCTTGTGCTGTCACGAGGGCTTTGGCTGAGAGCCAGGCGAAATTTGAGGATGTAGTGGACCTGAGTGAGAGCATTTTTGGAGATCAGGATGAGGGATCCTGTGTGTTGAAGGGTGTTTCTACATCTCAAGAGGGGATAGTGACTGAAAGTGGGCCAGTGTCGCTGTCACGTGACCGGCTGGTTGAGGAGCAAAAGAGTGATCCAAGTTTGTCTGAGCTGTTCGACCGCGCGGTGCCTGAGGGGGACATGGATTCCACAGCAAAGGGGTGTTTTCTAAGGGAGGGATTACTGATGCGAAAGTGGTCTCCCTTGGATGTATCTGGGCATGATGATTGGAGCGTGGTTGATCAGATTGTAATACCTCGTCGGTATAGGGACGAGATATTCTGTACGGCTCATGATGGTCCTCTGGGTGGACATTTGGGAGTCAATAAGACGAATGAGCGTATCTTACGGAATTTTTTTTGGCCAGGGTTGAAAAAGGACGTGAAACAGCAGTGCAGGTGTTGTCACATTTGCCAGGTGGCAGGAAAGCCAAACCAATCGATTGTTCCTGCGCCTTTATATCCAATCCCTGTGGTCGGTGAGTCGTTTGAGCGGATTCGAGTTGATTGTGTGGGTCCTCTACCTCGGACAAAGGTGGGCAACAAGTTATTGACAATTATGTTCGTTGTTCGGTTTGCCCAAGGTGGTGCAGAGTGACCAAGGTTCCAACTTCATGTCGAAGGTTTTTGGTCAGGTAATGGGTAATCTTGCTTCTGCTCAGTCTAGGATGAAGGGGTGGTTCGACAGGAAGGCTTCTAGTAGGAATTTTTCTCCAGGGTCAGGGTCCTGGTGTTGTTGCCTATTCCTGGTTCGAGTCTGCAGGCTCGGTATAGCGGTCCCTATCAGGTGGTTAAGAAGGTTGGTGAAAGGGATTATGTTATAGGTACCCCTGATCGAAGGCGAAAGACTCAGCTCTGTCATGTCAACATGATGAAGCAGTACCATGAGCAGGAGCCTGTGGAGGTGGATGGGGAGGTGCTGTGTCCTTCGATTTCCTCTAAGCCTGTTTTGGCTGCGGTGGTGCTGCCCCCTGACACGGGTGGTGATGTGGGTGAGACACGGTTGTCGGTGACAGTGACGCAGGGAAGGCTGTGTAACTCTGAGGCTTTGGAGTCGCTTCCCTTGCGGCTGGCGCATTTGACTGAAAGTCAGCGCGGTGATCTGCTTGATTTGGTGGAGTCCAATGGGTCACTGTTCTCGAATGTGCTTTCTCAGACGTCTGTGCTGCAGCATGACATTGACGTGGCCGGTGCTGCACCAATTAAACAGCATCCGTATCGGGTCAACCCTGACAAGCGTCATCGTCTAGGACGTCAGGTTGACTATATGCTGCAGCATAACATTGCTGAACCTAGTTGTAGTCCGTGGAGTTCTCCGTGTCTACTGGCTATGAAGGCTAATGGGGAGGACAGGTTTTGCACGGACTTTCGGAAAGTAAACGGTGTAACTAAGCCAGATTGCTATCCTCTCCCACGAACGGAGGATTGCGTGGATCGTGTGGGAAGTGCATCGTTTGTGTCCAAATTGGACTTGTTGAAAGGGTATTGGCAAGTTCCCTTGACTGGGCGGGCGAGGGAGATCTTTGCGTTCGTTACGCCTGATAACTTTCTGCAGTACAGATTAATGGCATTTGGGATGCGCAATGCGCCGGCAACCTTCCAACGGTTGGTGAACATTGTATTGTCTGGTTTGACCTTCTGTGAGGCATGCCTTGATGATTTGGTTGTGTGCTCCAGGTCGTGGATCGAACACATCGGTCATCTGAAGGAGGTATTTCATCATCTAGCGGAGGCAAAGCTAACTATCAATCTGGGGAAGTGTGAAGTTGGCCAGGCCACGGTAACGTATCTGGGTAAGGTGGTGGGCCGGGGTCAGGTTCGCACTCTCAAGGAAAAGGTGGAGCATATTGTCGCATTTCCTGCTCCAACCTCGAGGACTGAACTCCGTAGGTATCTGGCTATGGTTGGGTACTATAGGGGATTCTGTCCAAACTTCTCTGCGGTGGCTGCCCCTTTGACGGATTTGCTGAGTCCAAAGGTAGCTTTTGTGTGGTCCGCAGAGTGTCAACAAGCCTTTGCTCATACTAAAAGTCTTCTGGTGCGCGCACCTGTGCTTGCGGCACCTGATTTTGAGCTTCCATTTAAGCTGGCAGTGGATGCTAGTGATCGTGGGGTTGGGGGAGTTCTTCTACACGATGATTCAGATGGGGTGGAGCATCCAGTTTCGTACTTCTCTAAGAAGTTTAATCGACATCAGAAGTGGTACTCCACCATTGAGAAAGAGGCCCTTGCTATGTTGATGTCTCTGAGTCGTTTCGAGGTTTAAGTTGGCTCCTCGAATATCCCTGTCATCGTACTCACGGATCATAATCCGTTGGTTTTTTAAAATAATATAATGTCTTGGCTGACGCCTTGTCGCGCCAGTGGAGTTTAGCTCCTGAATAGTTTCGTGGATTTGGTGGTGTTTTTTCTCTCTTCTTCCGAAACTTATTCAGTATCTTTGGGTGGGGGTGTGACGCGCTCCTCCTCCTGGTCAATGTTATGTATTAACCTTTCTCTGCTTCTTTCCCGAGTGCAGGCTAAAAGGCTCCTGTGCCCGATTGGCCAAGCTGCGTCAGGTGATGGGTGACTCATCTGAAGTATAAATAGCAGAGTTCCCAGAATCCTCTCTCTCTCGATGACGACCCTGCCTCGTGAGCCCATGCTGGTGTGAGCTGTGGAAGGCCTAGCCACATGGCACTGAACTTCATGTAATTTCAACATTACGTAGTACCAAATATTGGATTAGGCTGTCCTTAGAGGTTTTCGGTCTTTTGTTTCAGGTATAGCTTTCTTTTAGGCAGGTTTAGAGCCTCAGGTTCGACGGTCCATCGCGTGGCTGGCCTGAGCAATTTTAAGTTGTTTGTTCATTCATTCATATGCATGTCTGGGTTGTTTAAATCAGGTTGGAGTTTTGGTGTGTTATTAAATAATTAAACTATTTTTGAACTTAAACTTGGCTTTTAAACTGTGTTACGCGGCTCTGGATTGCCTGCTTTCGGGGAGTCGTAACAGATACATATACCTGTCTAGCTGTTTCTTGCGATAGTCTCAGCCTCAACTACCTCATCTGGCAGCTTGTTCCATACACCCACCACCCTTTGTGTGAAAAAGTTACCCTCAGATTCATATTAAATCCTTTCCCCTTCACCTTGAACCTATATGCTCTGGTCCTCAATTCCCCTGTTCTGGGCAAGAAACTCTGTGCACCTACCCGATCTATTCCTCTCATGATTTGGTACAACTCTATAGGATTACCCCTCATCCTCCTGCGCTCCAAGGAATAGAGACCCAGCCTACTCAACTTCTCCCTATAGCTCACACCCTCTAGTCCTGGCAACATCCTCGTAAATCATATCCGAACCATTTCAAGCTTGACAAAATATTTCCTATAACACGGTGGCCAGAAATAAACACAATATTCTAAATGCGGTCTCACCAACGTCTTATACAACTGCAAAATGACCTCCCAACTTCTGTACTCTATATTCTGACTGATGAAGGCCAATGTGCTAAAAGCATTTTTGACCACCTTATCTACCTGCTACTCGACCTTCAAGGAACCATGCACCTGCACTCTAGATACCTCTGCTCTACAAAACTACTCAGTTTGCACCCCAGCGTTATGAACATTGACTTCACTAATTTCAGTCTTTACTTTCTCCTCCCCTTCGCAGCTCTCCCTCAGCCCTCTGGCTCCACCTCTTCCTTTCTTCCTCCTGCCCCCCCACCCTCACATCAGTCTGAAGAAGGGTTACGACCCGAATCGTTGCCTATTTCCTTCGCTACATAGACGCTGCCTCACCCGCTGAGTTTCTCCAGCATTTTTGTCTACCTTATCCACCTTCTGCCTTTCAGTGTCCCAAGCACATTCTTCTTTGTGATAACCACTCCACTAACTTCCACCCCCTGACTCTCTTGAGTTGTTGGTGTGAAGAGACAGCGAAGACTGATGCAAAAAACGTATTTAATTCATCTGACATCTCTCCTGCGGCATCATTTTCCAGTGATCCAACTTCCACTCTTGCCTCTTTTTTACTCTTTTTATATCTGAAGAAACTTTTATTATCCTCTTTTATATAATTGGCTAGCTTTCTTACAGATTTCATCTTTTAGAAACATAGAAACATTGAAAAATAGGTGCAGTTCTTCGAGCCAGCACCGCCATTCAATATGATATCTGATTATCTAAAATTATTACCGTTCCTGCTTTTTCCCCATATCCATGGATTCCTTTAGAACTAAGAACTAAACCTAACACCCTCTTGAAAACACCCAGTGAATTGGCACCACTGGCTTCTGTGGCAGAGAATTCCACAGATTTGCAACTCAATAGACAATAGACAATAGGTGCAGGAGTAGGCCATTCGGCCCTTCGTGCCACTCAATGTGATCATGGCTGATCATCACTAGTCAGTACCCCTTTCCTGCCTTCTTCCCATATCCCCTGACTCCGATATATCTTTAAGAGCCCTATCTAGGTCTCTCTTGAAAGTATCCAGGGAACCGGCCTCCACCGCCCTCTGAATTCCACAGAATCACAACTGTCTGTGTGAAAAAGTATTTCCTCATATCCGTTCTAAATGGCTTACCCCTTATTCCTAAACAGTGGCCCCTGGTTCTGGACTCCCCAAATATCAGGAACATGTTTCCTGCCTCTAGCATGTCGAAACCCTTAGAAAATAGATGCAGGAGGAGGCCATTTGGCCCTTCAGAGTCAGCACCGCCATTTATCGTGATCATGGCTGATCGTCCCCAATCAATAACCCGTGCCTGCCTTCTCCCCATATCCCTTGATTCCACTAGCCCCTAGAGCTCTATCTAACACTCTTAAATCCATCCAGTGATTTGGCTTCCACTGCCCTCTATGGCAGGGAATTCCACAAATTCACAACTCTCTGGGTGGAAACGTTTTTTCTCACCTCAGTCCTAAATGGCCTCCCCTTTATTCTAAGACTGTGGCCCCTGGTTCTGGACTCGCCCAACATTGGGAACATATTTCCTGCGTCTAGCTTATCCAATCCTTTTATAATTTTAAATGTTTCTATAAGATCTCCCCTCATCCTTCTAAACTCCAGTGAATACAAGCCTAGCCTTTTCAACCTTTCCTCATATGACAGTTCCGCCATCCCAGGGATCAATCTCGTGAACCTACGCTGCACGGCCTCAATCACAAGGATGTCCTTCCTCAAATTCGGAGACCAAAACTGTACACAATACTCCAGATGTGGTCTTACCAGAGCCCTATACAACTGCAGAAGAACCTCTCTACTCCTATACTGAAATCCTCTTGTTATGAAGGCCAACATTCCATTAGCTTTCTTCACTTCCTGCTGTACCTGCACGCCAACTTTCAGTGATCCGTGTAAAAGGACATCCAGGTCTCGCTGTACCTCCCCCTTATCTAACCTAACCCCATTGCGATAATAATCTGCCCCCTTGTTTTTGCCACCAAAGTTGATAACCTCACATTTATCTATATTATTCTGCATCTGCCACGCATCTGCCCTCTCAATTAACCTGTCCATGTCACCCTGCAACCTCCTAACATCCTCTTCACAGTTCACCTTGCCACCCAGTGTTGTGTCATCCGCTAACTTGCTAGTGTTGCTCCTAATTCCCTCTTCCAAATCATTAATATATATGGTAAACAGTTGCGGTCCCAACACCGGGCCTTGCGGCACTCCACTCGCCACTGCCTTCCATTCTGAAAAGGACCCGTGCACTCCTACTCTTTCTTCCTCTCTGCCAACCAATTTTCTATCCATGTCAACACCCTACCCTCAATACCATGTGCTCTAATTTTAGTCACCAGTCTCCCGTGCGGGACCTTATCAAAGGCTTTCTGAAAGTCTAGATACACTACATCCACTGGCTCCCCTTCATCCATTTTACTTGTCACATCCTCAAAAAATTCCAGAAGATTAGTCAAGCATGATTTTCCTTTCATAAATCCATGCTGACTAGGACTAATCCTTTTACTGCTATACAAATGCCCCATTATTACCTCTTTAATAATTGACCAGCCTTTCCCACCACCGATGTCAGGCTAACTGGTCTGTCATTACCCGTTTTCTCTCTCTCGCTCCTTTCTCGAAAAGTGGGATAACATTAGCTATCCTCCAATCCACAGGAACTGATCCTGAATCTATTGAACATTGGAAAATGATCACCAATGCGTCCACTATTTCTAGAGCCTTAATAATCTCATATGTTTCAATAAGATACCCTCTCATCCTTCTAAATTCCAGAGTGTACAAGCCCAGCCGTCCATTCTCTCAACATATGAAAATCCCACCATTCCGGGAATTAACCTAGTGAACCTATGCTGCACTCCCTCAATAGCACTAATGTCCTTCCTCAAATTTGGAAACCAAAACTGCACACAATATTCGAGGTGTTGTCTCACTAGCGCCGTGTGCAACTGCAGAAAGACATCTTTGCTCCTATACTCA
Source organism: Malacoraja senta (assembly GCA_038087875.1). Taxonomy (NCBI): domain Eukaryota; kingdom Metazoa; phylum Chordata; class Chondrichthyes; order Rajiformes; family Rajidae; genus Malacoraja; species Malacoraja senta. The sequence goes on along the minus strand of CM075995.1, from coordinate 10,597,676 downwards.
ACTCCTCTTGTTATGAAGGCCAACATGCCATTAGCTTTCTTTATTGCCTGCTGTACCTGCATGCATATTTAAATTGACTGATGAACAAGGACCCCCAGATCCCCTTTTCCCAACTTGATACCATTTAGATAATAATCTGCCTTCCTGTATTTGCTACCAAAGTGGATAACCTCACATTTATCCGCATTAAACTGCATCTGCCGGTACCCGGACGGGACGTGTATGGACGAGAAGCTGAAGCGAAGAAGAGGAACCCAACGGACACAACGCCTAAAAGCCAAATAACTGAAAGGGCACGACGCTGAAAAAACAAATAACTGAACGGACACGAAACTAAAAGCCAAATAACGGAAAGGACACAATGCCTAAAAGCCAAATAACCGAATGGGCACGACGCCTAAAAGCCAAATATCCGAAAGGTTTTCTCCCTCATGCCTCTGTAGTCACATTTGCTCAACAGGAACAGCTACACTAATCTTCTTCCTCTCAAATACCAGGAAAACATACAATTATGTCTTATTATTGCCTCCTAGTGGTTCCTTTACCTAAGCTATCGAATTATATATTGATACAATACCAAATCCATAATTGCCTTTTCCCTGGGAGGCTAGCCTGCAAGCAGCTCTAAGAAACCATCTAATGGTCAGTCCACAAATTCCCTCTCTTGGGGACACAGATGTTCCCAGTCTATCTGCATATTGAAATCCCCATGACCACCATAACATTTCCTCTCTTAAGGTTTTGGAGTAAAATAAAGCTTTTATGATAAAATAATACCAAGATTACAAAAAATGTACCAATATGCTTTTAAAAAACGAATACTACCTGATACATTAGCGGAATCAACGATTACACTAATACCTAAGAAAAACAAAGATTTAGAAGAACCGGGTTCATATAGAGCTATAGCATTGTTAAACACAGTTCAAAAAATATTAGCGAAAACATTAGCTAGAAGATTAGGTAAATACATTAGTAAATTAATAAACCCAAGATCAGACGGGGTTTATCCCTAAGAGATACTCATCTAACAATATGAGACGTCTACTCAACATAATGCACTCACACAAATCTAAAGATCAAGAATTATCAACTATTTCGCTGGATGCTGAAAAAGCATTTGATCAAGTAGAATGGAATTATATGGATAAAGTATTAGAAAAATTCCAACTGGGAGAGAATTTTATTCTATGGATCAAGTTACTATATAATAAACCTACAGCTAGAATACTAACTAATAACATATTATCCTCGAAATTCCAACTATCACAGGGAAATAGACAAGGATGCTCATTATCACCACAGCTGTTTGCTCTCATTATTGAACCGCTAGCAGGAAAAATTAGAATACACCCTGATATCCATGGATATAATACTAAAGACTCATATAATAAAATATCTTTATACGCGGATGATATATTACTGTACATTACAAAAGCTCAAATCACTATACCAATATATTAAATTTAATTGAAGACTTTGGAATCTTTTTCTGGATATAGAATAAATTGGAATAAAAGTGAAATTATGTCAATAAAACCGAAAGATTCAACATCTTTTAAATTCCCTTTTAAAATAGCTACAGAAAAATTTAAATACTTGGGAATCGAAATTACTAGAACATATCAAGGTATGTTTAAGGCAAATTTTGATCCCCTACTTAATAATTAAAACACTAATTAAATTATGGAAAACGCTCCCGATGTCTTTAATAGGCCGAATAAATGCAATAAAAATGATCTTTCTACACAAATTTTTTACCTATTTCAATCGATTCCTATATACTTACCAAATTACACATTGGGATAGACTAGGAATTAAAACGCTCGGTGACTTGTATGAAACTGGAAAATTACTTTCATTTCAACAATTACAAATAAAATATAAACTCGGAAATAATCAATATTTTAAATATTTTCAAATATGCGACTATTTGAAAAATATACAAAAGATCATTATAATAACCCAGCAGATGTATTGGATGAGGCAATGCAGATAAAAGCTGAATCAGCAAACTTAATATCATATTTGTATAATATTATCTTAAATGTACAAATACCATCTACGGAGGGTATCAGAAGAGACTGGGGAACAAGAGTTAGCTATTTGGAAAGGCCCTACGTCCCCCACAATCAAAATGTGGATTATAGAAATGACGGAGACCTTAAACGTGGAAAGAATCCGATTTTCCCTGTTGGACAAACAGGAATTATTCGTTGGAACATGGTCTCCCTTTATTGATTATTTAAAGGGTCAGAATGGTTCAGCACAGGAACCTGACTAATACTCGGGCTAAAGAATGGATGAAATGCTATACTCTGAAATGTACGAATATATTTCGAATGAAGTTTTTTATTTTAATACATTTTTCCATTCTTCTTTAACTATCTTTCTCTTTTTTTTTTCTTTTTTTTACCCTTCTTTTTTTTCCTCTCTTTTTCTTCTCTCTCTTTTCTTTCTTTACTTCATCTATCTTTTTAGTTCTATCTAGTTTTTAAAAACAAGGCAAAAGGTATTGGAGACAATGTAATAATAATTGATAATATTATCAATTTAAAAATGTAAGACTGTAATGATGTTAATAGGTTGTGTACTTTTCTCCAATAAAAAATATTTTCCAAAAAAAAAAAAAAAAAAAAAAGAGTTAGCTATTAAAATTTCAAAGGAAAGTTGGAATGAACACTTATTAAAAGTGCATAAATGTTTGATTAATGTAAGACACACTTTAATACAATTTAAAATTTTACATAGATTATATTATTCGAAAACCAAAATTCATAAAATTTTCCCAAATGTATCATCTATTTGTGATAAATGTCAATCCCAAGAAGCTACTATAGCGCACTCATTCGTTTTCTGTACAAAAATTCAAAAATTTTGGAATGAAATTTTCGAAATCTTTACAAAGTTATTTAAAATAAGACTGATACCAAAAGCAGAATGGATTATCTTCGGAATAACGGAAGATGGTCCAGAACTAAATGTGTTTCAAAAGAAACTAATAGACTATGGGTTAATAACTGGAAAAAAGCTAATTCTAAAATTTTGGAAGAAGGCTCCAATACCAACTATAAACATGTGGATTTCAAATGTGGATTTCGAAACATTACACCTAGAAGAGATAAGACTCCTCCTAGCAGGTAAACCAGATCACTTCCACCTGATGTGGTCTGCATTTATAGAATTATTACAAATATAGGGTGCAAAGGTACCTTTAAAAACAAAATTGAGGTCAGGTAAGGGGGGATGATAGTTGAAGAGTTGGTATGTCCCATTTGTTCTTATAGGGTCTTTGTCCTTTTTTGTTGTCACATTTTCTACACTCTCACTTTTTCCTTCACTTTCTTCTTTCTTTCAATCTTTTCCTTTTCTAGTGTAAAAAATAAATGGAGTACATTAATTGTAAGAAGACATAAGTGATGAGTACTAATGTATGTGGTTGTAATGTAATGTACCTCTAATAAATAAAAAAAAATTAAAAAAGAAAATTAAAAAAAAGTTTTGGAGTAATAAATATTTCAGATTGGGACCCTTCTTCAGACTCCAAAGATCTGAGATGCTGCCCGAGTTACTCCAGTACTTAGTGTTTATCTCTAGAATAAACCAGTACCTGCAATTCTTTGTTTCTATATAAAGAATAGGAAAATAGGGAAAGGTAATGGCGATCCCTTAGGGATAAAGCCATAGTTATAGCGTGATATAGTGTGGAAACTGGCCCTTCGGACCAAATTGCCCACACTGGCCAACATGTCCCAGCTACACTAGTGCACCTGCCTATGCTTGGTCCACATACCTCCAAACTAGTTCTATCCATATACCTGTCTAGCTGTTTCTTGCGATAGTCTCAGCCTCAACTACCTCATCTGGCAGCTTGTTCCATACACCCACCACCCTTTGTGTGAAAAAGTTACCCTCAGATTCCTATTGAATCCTTTCCCCTTCAACTTGAACCTATATGCTCTGGTCCTCAATTCCCCTGTTCTGGGCAAGAAACTCTGTGCATCTACATGATCTATTCCTCTCATGATTTGGTACAACTCTATAGGATTACCCCTCATCCTCCTGCGCTCCAAGGAATAGAGACCCAGCCTACTCAACTTCTCCCTATAGCTCACACCCTCTAGTCCTGGCAACATCCTCGTAAATCATATCTGAACCATTTGAAGCTTGACAAAATATTTCCTATAACATGGTGGCCAGAAATAAACACAATATTCTAAATGCGGCATCACCAACGTCTTATACAACTGCAACATGGCCTCCCAACTTCTGTACTCTATATTCTAACTGATGAAGGCCAATGTGCTAAAAGCATTTTTGACCACCTTATCTACCTACCTGCTACTCGACCTTCAAGGAACCATGCACCTGCACTCTAGATCGCTCTGCTCTACAAAACTACTCAGAGGCCTACCATTCACTGTGTATGCATTGTCCTTGTTAGACGTCCCAAAATGCAACACCTCACACTTCTCTGTATTAGATTGCATAAACCATTCCTCAGCCTACCTGGCCAATCGATCCAGATCCTGCTGCAAACGTTCACAACCATCTTCACTATCTGCAAAACCACTAACTTTTGTATAATCAACAAACTTGCTAATCTTACCCTGTATTTTCTCATCCAAATCATTGATGTAGAAGAAAAACAGTAACGGGACCAGCACCGAAACCCGAGGCACACCAGTCGTCACAGTCCTCCAGTCTGAGAAGCAACCTTCCACCATCACCCTCTGCTTCATTCCATAAAACCAATTTTCAATCCATTCAGCTATATCTCCTTGGATACCATGCAATCTAACCTTCCAGAGCAATGTACCATGCGGAACCTTCTCGAATGCGTTGTTGGCCATACATTCAACATCTACACCTCTGCCCCCATCGACCTTTTTTGTCACATCTTCAAAAACCTCAATCAGATTTGTGAGGCATGACCTCCCATGTGCAAAACCATGCTTCAGCCATGTTTACATTGAATGGTGATGCTGGCTCGAAGGGCCGATTGGCCTACTCCTGCACCTATTGTCTATTGTCTATTGTCATGCTTACTATCTCTAATCAGCCCTTGCCTGTCTAAATGCCTGTATAACCTATCCCTCAGAATCCCTCAGTTTATATCTAAAATCGTGCTGGACGAATTTAAAACATATGAAGTACGATTAATTTCTAGGGTTTGATGAGGTCTCTCCAAGAACAGTGTAGGAAGAAGAGAATCCATAGTGAGAATCCTGGCTGAGATGAAGGCTTTATTATTCGCCATGGGTGTAGTTCCCGATGACAGAGGGTGGCTAATATTGTGTCTTTATTCAAGACTCCGAGACTAAGTCCCATGAGTTGATGGGGCATACAAATGTATTTGCAGAACAACCTGTCCTTCCAGGCCATTCTAGATGCTCTGGGTGAGACTAGTGGCAGGGAAGCCATAGTCCCAGGCGCGGTGGTCAGTGGGAAGTTTGAATGTATACTAAAGACTGAACAGGCGGTGGCTCTAGCTCTGGAAAGGGGGGTAAGGGCAGGCGGGAATTTCACGGTGGTGGACCCATGGCGGGGAGGGGGGGGGGGTCCCGTGATGCCGGTTATTCTGTCCAATGTTCCCACTTTTATCTCAGATGAGCTCCTGGCCTCACATCTAAACAGGCTAGGGAAGGTGCAGTCGGGGCTCACCAAACTGTTGTACAGGTTTGACGCTCCTAGATTGCGGCATATATATACTTTTAAGCGCTGCGTATATATACAGATGGCACAGGGGACAGACACAGAGGGGAGGTTCAATGTGGAATTGGATGGTTTCTCCTATAGTGTGTTCTGGATCTCGGGCCAATTGCGATGTCATGCTTGCAAAGAGGTGGGACATTTTTGCAGGAATTGTCCCAGATCCCGGGAAGCCAGTTCTACCACGGTGGCCCAGGAAAGCACTGCTGGGCCATCTGGGGCTGCCAGTTCTACACAGTGGGCTGGAATAGCTCCCTTACCCACCCCCCCCCCCTCCACCCCGGCTTCCCCCTCCCCCATGTCCTGTAATGGTCACGGCGGATGCCGGTGAAGTGCGTGGGGCGGACGAGGGGGAGGGATGGGTGCGTCAGCAGGGGAGGAAAGCTAAGAAAAAGTAGAAGCACCTCCAAGCGAGACCCGTAGATAAACTCGTGCTCACCTCTGAGCCTAGCCCAGGGAAGCATGTACCCTAAGGTCCGACGGGGAGCTGGAGAGGTTGAGCAGGTAGACGGTAGTGCGGAGGCCATGGCTTCCACAATGGAGTTCACTGTACCACAGCACGCCAGTGGCTGGAAGAGGAGGAGGCATGGGTCCTCCGAAATGGATTGCGGACAGGGGCAACCTGAAGGTGGGCCTTTACCCCCTGTCATGGTGGAGTACTCAGGGCACGCTTCCTCTAAGCTGGAGGATGCCTCTGTAGTACAGGGACCACTGGAGTGCTGTGGTACAGTGAACTCCATTGTGGAAGCCATGGCCTCCGCACTACCGTTCTATACGGCTATTCCTCCAGAGTAAGCGTCCCCTAGCTCAGAAAATGACCTGGGGCAGCCTGAAGGGGGAGACTTGAGTGTGGGGGTGGGGGTGGGTCCCAAGATTGTGCTCCCGTTGAGGCAACAAGCCCAGATGAGGTGTGTGCTGCCCAGCCGGCTGAGGGAATAAGGGAGAATCCAGGAAAATCGGCCCCTGAGGGCCACAGAGAGGCGATTCCCCTGGTGGTGGAGGACATGGACTCTCTGGGTGACGGTGCTGGGGCGGGTACCCTGGGTGCGGAGGTGAGCAGGATAATTTCGGATTGTGACCTCCAGATGGACTCCAGACAGGCTCGCTCACTGCCAGCCCCGGAGATATCCTCCAACTTCAGTTCCCAATCCGGTTACAGAGACTGGCCATTTATCAGGAAGCTTGTCGCAGTCAGAGGTACCGGTACCTGCTCCTGTCGCTGATCCTGGGGGTGGGATGGTGACGGAGGAGGGACCGTGTGATGTGGCCGGCACTCCCATCTCACAGGGAGGGGTGAGCGAGGCAGCTGAGAGTAGGAATCATCTGGACTCAGACTCGGACATTGTGTGCGTGGATGAGAGTGACGCGGACTATGTCAACAGTACCCTGCCCGCAACCCCGTGCCTTGACTTGTTAAAGTCTGGGAAATCCAGAAGTTCTTAAAGGACTCCAGAGGGAGTAGGATTAAGGCAGAGTTGGCTGCAAACTGCTGGTCGGACCTGACGGGACCCATGCAGTCCATTTAAGCCATCCTTCAAAAGAAGGGGAAGGAGGCGGGTCTAACAAAAAATGAGCAGCGCCAGTTCCAAGATCTTTGCAAGGCCCTAAAGAGAGGGCAGAAGGCTAGGGGCGGCTCGACTCCGTCATCGGGTGCTGGCAAAAGATCTAGTGTAAATTCACTAAGATCACTATAGCCAGCCTGAATGTCAATGGGGGCAGGGGTTCTCTCCGCAGGTTTCACCAGAACTCTCGGTGCTCAGGGACGGGAGGTACGCGGTGAGCTTCTTGCAGGAAACACACCTTGTGGCTAATGATGAAATCACCTGCCTCCTGGAATGGGAAAGGGAGGTCTACATGAGCCATCTTAACTCCAATTTGAGTGGAGTAGCTTTCCCGTTGGCCCCATCTTTCCAGCTGGAGATCCTCAGTGTGCAGGAAATTGTACCAGGCTGTATCTGGCCGTGCACCTGGATGGCGTGCCTAACCCGGGAGGTGACTATTTTGTTAAATACCATTGACCGTGGGGAGTGTGTTTTCCTGGGGGAGATTTTAATTGTACCCTCGAGGTGAGAGAATGCTCTGGTGTTCAGCATGACCCAGCAGCAGTGAAGACATTAAGGGAGCTGGTAGAGTCTTTATGGCTGGTTGATGCGTGGCGGAATTTATATCCCGACTCTAGTGCTTTCTCGTACAGGTTTGAGGGTGGTGGTTCCCATATTGATCGCTTGTACGTTTCCAATGCCTATGTCTCTTGTCTCTCGGCAGCCTCCATGCAGCCGGTGCGGTGCTCGGACCACTGCCTGGTGTGTGTGGACTTTATCTCAGTGCAGGGTCCGTGAACTGGCATTTTAATAACCTACTGCTGGAGGATCGCCGATTCTGGGATTCTTTCAGGCAGTTCTGGGTGAAGTGGAGAGAGAGGCAGGGGTGTTTCCATTCGCTAAGGCAGTGGTGGGATGTGGGGACGGCCTACGTCTGTCTGTTTTGCCAGGACTATGTGAGGGGGTCGATTTAGCAGTGATTGCAAATAGGTTTATGAAGTGAAGGAGTTAAACTGGATTATTTTCCCCTCGATATTTCCTCAGTAAATAATCCAGTTTAACTCCTTCACTTCATAAACCTATTTGCAATCACTGCTAAATCAACAAGTTTATTTGTCACTCCGGGGGACTTACTCTGCTCTCTTGAGGTTCCAAGTGTTCCCTAGAGCAAGTAATTTGCAATAGGCATAGTACAAATATACAAGCAGTGGCAAGCAGAAGCAATTTGGCACGCTTTCTTGGTCCTTCAATCAATCATATCATATCATGACATGGTGTAAAGGCAAAGGTCAGGTTCCTTAAGACAATTGACAAGTACGCGCATGATCTCATTATCACCAATGATCAGGTTAAATGACTCGAACAATTAACTCGCACATCATCACCAAAATGAATGACTAATTCATTATCACAGCTGCAACAGAACCCAACACTTTTCCACCCAATGCTGTAATTTTCCACGAATTTACACAGCAAAAACCAAACTCGTCATAGGTGTTTGATGAAGACCGTCATTCTTGGTTTATCGGTCAGTCTGTTCAGCGTGATGGCAGGTTGTTGTTTGTTACTTCCCTTGATCCGCTGTATCTGGTACGACCATCTATATAACTAAAAGGTGGGGGACCGGCATTCTGGCAGGCAGGTTTGCCACTGTGACACAGGTGGATTTAAACTAAATAAGGGGGGGGGGGGGGGGGAGTCAAATGGGATAGTCAAGGACGGAGTTCAAGGGAAAGGGAGTAAAGGGATAGTTAATAACCCCAGAATTAACGGGAAAGAAAGCTCACAAAGGGATAGGAGAATTTGGCCAAGTGTAATAGGGATCGATGTGAATGGTGAGATGCGTAAGGAATTAAAAGTATTGTATTTGAATGCGCGAAATATAAGAAGTAAAGTAGATGAGCTTGAGGCTTCAGTTAGAGGTTGGTAGATATGACATTGTGGGGATTACCGAGACGTGGCTGCAGGAGGATCGGGCCTGGGAAATGAATGTTCAGGGTTATACATCCAATAGAAAGGACAGGCAGGTGGGCAGAGGAGGGGGGGGTAGCTCTTCTGGTGAGGAATGGAATTCAGTCCCTTGCGAGGGAAGCCATACGGACTGATGAGGTAGAGTCACTGTGGATTGAGTTGAGGAATTGCAAAGGAATAGTAGCCCGGATGTAGGGTGTAAGTTGCAGCAGGAGTTATACATCCAATAGAAAGGACAGGCAGGTGGGCTTTACTGTACCATTATACTGTTGTGCGGTGTCTTTTTAAAAATTACTGATTTTTTCTTTTTTCCTCCCACAAATATGTAATATGCGAATATGTGATTCTGTTCCATTCTGTTTTGTAGTTTTTGTTTTTGTTTTTTGCACAATCCGCGAGCATTGCCACTTTTCATTTCACTGCACATCTTGTATGTGTTTGTGAAGAATAAACTTGACTTGACTTGATTTGAGTTAAAACTGGCATGTAACAAAGGTAATGTCACTTTGGTGATGGGGGATTTCAATATGCAGGTAGACTGTGAAAATCAGGTTGGTTCAGGACCCCAAGAAAGAGAGTTTGTAGAGTGCCTCCAAGATGGATTCTTAGAGCAGCTTGTAATGGAGCTGACCAGAAAAAAAGGTAATTCTGGATTTAGTGTTGTCCAATGAACCAGATTTGATAAGAGAACTGGAGGTAAAGGAATCACTTGGAGGTAGTGATCATAATATGATTAGTTTTAACCTGCAATTTGAGAAGGAGAAGGTTAAATCGGATGTGTCAGTGATGTAGTTGAACAAAGGGGACTATGAAGGCATGAGAGAGGAGCTGGCCAAGATAGACAGGAAAGGGATCCTAGCAGGAATGACCGTGGAACAGCAATGGCAGAAATTTCTGGGCATAATCCAGAAGACGCAGGATCATTTCATTCCAAAAAGAAAGAAAGATTCTTAGGGGAGTAGGAGGCAACCATGGCTGACAAGAGAAGTTAGGGATAGAATTAAACTAAAAGAAAAATGTATAACACAGCAAAGAGTAGACGAAAGCCAGAGGATTGGGAACAGAAGGAAACAACACGGGCAATACGGGCTGAAAAGATGAAGTACGAGGGGAAGCTGGCCAGGAATGTAAAGAAGGACAGTAAAAGCTTCTTTAGATATGTTAAGGGAAAAAGAATAGCAAAGTCAAATGTGGGTCCCTTGAAGGCAGACAAGGGTGAAATTATTATGGGGAACAAGGAAATGGCAGAAGAGTTGAACAGTTGCTTCAGATCTGTCTTCATTAAGGAAGACATAAACAATCTCCCAGAAGTACTGGAGACAGAGGATCTAAGAGGATCTAAGGCAAGAAATAGCTAATGGGACTGAAGGATGATAAACCCCTGGGCTTGATGGTCTGCATCCCAGGGTCCTCAGGGAGGTGGCTCTAAAAATAGTGGACGCATTGGTGATCATTTTCCAATATTCAATAGATTCAGGATTAGTTCTTGTGGATTGGAGGATAGCTAATGTTATCCAACTTTTGAAGAAAGGAGCGAGAGAGAAAATGGGGAATTACAGACCAGTTAGCCTGACTTCGGTGGTGGGAAAGATGCTAGGGTCAATTATTAATGAGGTAGTAATGGAGCATTTGGATAGCAGTAAAATGATTAGTGTAAGTCAGCATGGATTTATGAAAGGAAAATCATGCTTGACTATTCTTCTGTAATTTTTTGAGGATGTGACAATTAAAATGGATGAAGGGGAGCCAGTGGATGTAGTCTATCTAGACTTTCAGAAAGCCTTTGATAAGGTCCCACACGGGAGACTGGTGACTAAAATTAGAGCACATGGTATTGGGGGTAGGGTGTTGACATGGATAGAAAATTGGCTGGCAGACAGAAAGCAAAGAGTAGGAGTGAACGGGTCCTTTTCAGAATGGCAGAGAGTGGCGAGTGCTGCAAGGCTCGGTGTAGGGGCCGCAACTTTTTACCATATATATTAATGATTTGGAAGAGGGAATCAGGAGCAACACTAGCAAGTTTGCGGATGACACAAAGCTGGGTGGCAGTGTGAACTGTGAAGAGGATGCTAGGAGGTTGCAGGGTGACCTGGACAAGTTGAGTGAGTGGGCTGATGCGTGGCAAATGCCGTATAATATAGATAAATGTGAGGTTATCCACTTTGGTGGCAAAAACTAGGGGGCAGATTATTATCTCAATGGGGTTAGGTTAGGTAAGGGGGAGGTACAGCGAGACCTGGGTGTCCTTGTACACGGATCACTGAATGTTGGCGTGCAGGCAGTGAAGAAAGCTAATGGAATGTTGACCTTCATAACAAAAGGATTTCAGTATAGGAGTAGAGAGGTTCTTCTGCAGTTGTATAGGGCTCTGGTAAGACCACATCTGGAGTATTGCATACAGTTTTGGTCTCCTAATATGAGGAAGGACATCCTTGTGATTGATCCTCGTTGGTTCACGACATTGATCCCTGGGATGGCGGGACTGTCATATGAGGAAAGATTGAAAAGACTGGGCTTGTATTCATTGGAGTTTAGAAGGATGAGGCGGGATCTTATAGAAACATATAAAATTATAAAAGGACTGGACAAGCTAGATGCAGTAAAAAAATTCCCCAATATTGGGCGAGTCCAGAACCAGGGGCCACATTCTTAGAATAAAGTGGAGGCCATTTAAGACTGAGTTGAGAAAAAACGTTTTCACGCAGAGAGTTGTGAATTTGTGGAATTCCCTGCCACAGAGGGCAGTGGAGGCCAAATCACTGGATGGATTTAAGATAGTTAGATAGAGCTCAATGCGCTCGTGGAATCAAGGGATATGGGGAGAAGGCAGGCATGTGTTATTGATTGGGGAGGATCAGCCATGATCACAATGAATGGCGGTGCTGGCTCGAAGGGCCAAATGGCCTCCTCCTGCACCTATTTTTCTATGTTTCTAAGGCTCATCTTGATCACTTCCTGTCTGTGCTCTATATTGATTTTTGAAAAAATGGTACCATATAACGCTGATTTTTGGCCATCTTACTCACAGTCCTCGAGTAAGGCAGCCCCAAGGATGAAAAATAGAAAAGCTAGGAGTGTTTAAAATATCTTGAGATCAGCTGATTGGTCCTCTCGACTGTCAATCACCACAATGAAGGTATGGCCCCTTCCGGTGGGGGTGGGGGGGGGGGGGGGTGGGAAGGACTATAAAACCCCGGATGCCTGGACCTGGGTCAGTCACACTGGAAGATCATGAGGGAGAGTCCACGATGGTGATTCTAAGCTGTAAATCAACTGAACTGTGAGTCTGCAAATGTACTTGCAATAAATGATTTGTTAGCCTTTAATGACAATGTAATGAGTTGTTTGGCAATTTGGTGGCCTGCACTCTGCTTGAAATGCTATGAAATTGAATTTTGGGGCCTGCACTCTGCTTGAAATGCTATGAAACTGAATTTGGTGGCCTGCACTATGCTTGAAATGCTATAAAACTGAATTTGTTGGCCTGCACGCTGCTTGAAATGCCTTGAAACTGAACTTGGTGGCTTATACTCTGCCTGAAATGCTATGAAACTGAATTTGGTGGCCTACACTCTGCCTGAAATGCTATGCAACTGAATTTGGTGGCCTGAACTCTGCCTGAAATGTTATGAAACTGAGTTTGGTGACCTGCACGCTGCTTGAAATGCTATGAAACTGAATTTGGCGGCTTGCACTCTGCTTGAAATGGAATTTCAAGGAATAGCCACCAGCCCCGAGTGACTGAACTGCCAGCCCACGAGCCCTGAGTGTCTGAGCTGCCAGCCCACCAGCCCCGAGTGACTGAGCTGCCAGCCCACCGGGCCTGAGTGACTGAGCTGTCAGCCCAAGAATCCATTCGTCCCACAATGTCCATACTAGACATCTGGAAACCAGTCCCTTCAGCCCACAACACCCATATTAGCACTCCAGAATGACCCCCCCCACACTGGCCACCAATATTGGAACCTGTTTATGGAGGCCCAGCCAGACAAACCTGTCCGCCACCAACAGAGAAATCGCCCGGATGGAAGGATGGGCCAGACCATGGATGGCGTCAAATACACACGCCGCCGCCAAACCACGGGGACGATAGGGCGTGGTCTCCCGGTGAACACGTTGCAGAGGACCGACACACCTGCTGGACCGAACGGGATATCAGGCCAAGGTCAACCCCAACACAGCCATTCGGTAAACGTCCATTTCGCCATCCTCGCATTGCGCGGCGGCCAGCCCCGAATAATCCACACTAATGGAATAGTCCATAGATGCTACGGCTGACACCGCAGGGCGGAGCAAAGCATCTGCAACTAGGTTCAGCTTGCCTGCCACGTGCTGAACGTCGGTGTTGAACTCCGACACGAACGCCATGTGCTGTTGTTGCCGAACTGTCCAGGGGTCGGACACCTTGGTAAAGGCGAACGTAAGGGGCTTGTGGTCCGTGAAGGCCGTGAAAGGTATGCCCTCGAGGAAATAACAGAAATGGCAGACAGCCAAATAACGGGCCAGGAGCTCCCGGTCGAAAGCGATGTAGCTTCGCTCCGGGGGTCGCAGGTAAGTAGGCCCCTCTTGGTCATGACTGACCATGGGTGATGCATCCTGGTCGAATGCAAGCCTGGGCGATATCATATGGAGGACAGGCTGCTGCCCATGCAGCACGTCCCTCTTCTCCTCGTCGCTGATCGATCCAAAGGAACAGCTTGTCCGGCGGGAGCCTGCGCACCCATGCATGCAGTGGGGGACCGGTGGTAGGGATGTGATGTACCACCACGTGCTTAAGAGCGGCTGCGTGAAAATGGGGTGTCAGAAGCTCTGGGAATTCGTGGAGCAAGGAGATATATGGCCCCTCCCCGTCTGCAACCGATCCCAGCTGCAGGCTGGAAGGATCCACGGGCCTAGGGGCCTCCGGAGGCACGAGGCGCCGGCCCCGCACGTCCAGCATTAACGAGAAGGCCCGCAGGAAATCGGCGGCCAGTAACGGCTGGGAAAAGTCTGCGACGGTGAAAGTCCAAGAGTACGGGTGGGAGTACTCGAGTCCGAGTGCTTTAAGTGCGAATGGGGCTAATGTTGATGGCGGTCAGTACGGGGCCACGCTTACCAGCATGGTTATCGAGTCCCAATGGAGGAAGGATGCTCAACGAGGAAGCGAAGCCTGGAACGGCGATCCCGACGTAGAGGCAATGATTCTGACTGACTCTGCTGGCGATTGGCCGAGGCATTTCCCAGAAACGAGCAGGGGGCGCGGCAATGACGGGCCTCTGCACCCCAGCGTTGGTGGTAGTTGCACCACTGGTGCTTACCACGGTCTCCGGCGGGCTGCTGCGGTGCGGCGATGGCAGCGGAGGGCTGTACGTCCATGCGAGGCTGCTGGTGCGAGGGCGCGGACACCCGGTTGATGGATCCACTGTCCTGCTGCTTGGCGAGACACAGCTTGTCGGCCCGTTCAGCGAGTTACAGGGGGTCGGTAAAATCTGATCAACCGAGGAGCAGGCGAATGTCGTCGGGCATCTGCTCCAGAAAAGCCTGTTTGAAAAGCAGGCATGGCTGGTGGCATCTCGCTCATCAGCGTGGACGGCTTACGATCGCTGAGGCCATCATTATGCAGAAGGCGATCACGGCGATTGCGACGACAGAGCCCAAAAGTGCAGAGCAGCAGGACATTGAGGCCCTCGTATTTACCCGACGCAGGCGGATTTTGCAGATATGGCAACAATCGGGGCGGCAGTCTCTTGACTGAGCGCCCCAACCACGTAAAAGTAGCGAGCAGCATCCGCGACGATATTGGGCCTCAATGTGGGTGAAACAAACTTGAGGCTGAACAGCCCAGAAAAGGGAAGTTTTAGGGCAACCGCATTTTGCTGGGCGGGCTGGGCGTCGAGGTTTTCAGTGGCATTCGTTGTCGGGATCCGAAATCACAATCGGACCGGCGGGGCACCACTTTCGCGAGACAGGCAGGTTGAGTATAACAAATCTTTATTTGTAAACGACAAACAAAGAGAAGTATACGAAAACCGCGTGCTGGGTCAGCCAAATATATAATATCGCCTGCTACACGGGAGCCCGAGAAAACACACCCATGATCACGTGATGGCGCCAGCCAATAGCGAGGGTTTGCATCGCCCCAAACCACCACTAGGTGCCGCTACAGTATCAGGTTTCTTCACATTTGTTGTTATATTTCACGTTATTGATATTTTAGGTTTAAAAAAAGCCAACTTTGAAAATAATAACTGCCTGTGAGAGTGAGACATGTCTGGCAGCTTCTAATGATAACGTCACAATGGCATCTCACAGTCATCCCATCACAATGGGATCTCATTTACACAAGGTGCCGTGAACATTCCGACAACCGAAAATGACATCACAATGTGATCTCTGTTGCCAATACACAAGCTATGAGAGTTGATGGAGTGGGGGATGGGAGAAGAAATGTTATTTAAGCAGGGTCTTTAATCCGGTAGTGCAAAAGGGGAGAGGTGAGGGAGGGAGTAAACATAGAAACACCAAGCCGCTGAGGACTTTCCACCCGATGCCGGTGTTACAGCTTCCCGGCAGGTGGGCCTACAACATCGGGCTGCCGTTGCGGCGACTGGCTGCGGAGGCCTCAAACTGGCCCCGACCTCGGGTGGACTAGGAGGAGGACTGGACATTTTGGTGCCTTTCCCTCACAGTGGAGAGTGTCGACTCTGCTGTGGGGGGATGTTTGCGTTGAATCTCTAATAGTGTTTCGTGTCTTTTTTTTCTACCTCTTTTTTTCATTTATTTTGGATAATTTTCTCTGTAAAGCACTTTGGCTTCAGTGATTGTATTGATTGAAAGTGCTATATAAATAAAGTTACTTTACTTTACTTTACATAGAAACATAGAAAATAGGTGCAGGAGTAGGCCATTCGGCCCATCGAGCCTGCACCGCCATTCAATATGATTATGGCTGATCATCCAACTCAGTATCCTGTACCTGCTTTTTCTCCATACCCACTGATCCCTTTAGCCACAAGGGCCACATCTAAGTCCCTGTTAAATATAGCCAATGAACTGGCCTCAACCACTTTCTGTGGCAGAGAATACAAGAGATTCACCACTCTGTGTGAAAAATGTTTTTCTCATCTCGGTCCTAAAAGATTTCCCCCTTATCCTTAAACTGTGACCCCTTGTCCAGGACTTCCCCAACATCGGGAACAATCTTCCTGCATCTAGCCTGTCCAACCCCTTAAGAATGTTGTAAGTTTCTCTAAGATCCCCCCTCAATCTTCTAAATGCCAGCGAGTACAAGCCGAGTCTATCCAGTCTTTCTTCATATGAAAGTCCTGACATCCCAGAAATCAGTCTGGTGAACCTTCTCTGTAACTGAGGTTATGGAAAAGTAGAGGGAGAGAGAGGTGACAGAGGTGACAGAGAGACAATGGGATTATCAGTTTCAAGGCGGGTAAGGATAGAGTGACATTTTTGCCCTCCCCCTAACGTGGGAAGGATTGATTGGCTCAAGGCCGGCACCGAACCAAAAGTCGAGTCCGTGCATTGGCTCCAGGAAGCGCCGACTACCCCCCCCCCCCACCCCCACGTGGGAAGGATTGATTACGTTGGGGGAACGGGTGAGTGGTTGGGGGAACGGGTGAGTGGTGGAAACGGGTTGTGTTGGGGAAACGGGTGAGTGGGAGAAAATTGCGTTGGGGAAACGGGGCCCAACGGGTTAGGGGGGTAGGGAAGGAGAGAGGTTATGGAGGGTGGCAGGGAGTGACTGAGGCTGAGGGTAGTGAGTGACTGAGGGTAGGGGAAAGGAGAGGGAGGGAGAGGTGAAGGCAGGAGGGGAGGAGGTTAGGGGAGAGAAGAGCGAGGGTGAACACTAGGGGGAGGGAGTGTATGAGCCGTGCCTGCGCAGTTGGGGACTATGGGTGAGTGGTGGAATATTGCATTGGGCGAACGGGTTACGTTGGGGGAACGGGTGATGGGGGTGATTGGCTCCGGGGGCGCCTGTCTCCGGGGTGAGCACTGATGCTGCGTTCGGGGACCAGCCCTCCCGTGTGCCGCGTTGGGGGACGGGGCCCAGTGGGTCCCACATGGCCGATTATATTACTAAAACTCACATATTTTCTCTCTCCCTCCCTCTCCCTCTCCGTCTCTGTCTCCGTCTCTCTCTGTCTCTGTCTCTCTCTCTGTCTATCTATCTCTCTCTCTGTCTCTCTCTGTCTCTCTCTATCTCTCTCTATCTTTCTCTCTACTTCTCTCTCTCTTCATATATATCTCTCTATCTCTATCTCTCTCTCTCTATCCCTTTCCCAGATTGCAATAAAGCTGCAATCGAGGAACACTTAAAGGCCTGTCTCACCAGTCTGCGGTCATTGGCGGTGATACAGGAAGTAACTACCGCTCGTGGACCGCCAGAGACCGCAGGTTCGGTCAAACGCCCACCGCCGAGGCCGTGCGGTGTTGGGACCACAAAAAGTCAGCACTGTTTAAAAATAATTTCTTACCGCACAGCCGCCGCCAGTGAGGCACGAGTGCGTCACGGTCACCACCACAGCTGCCGCCAGTGCGGCACGAGCGCCGTGAGTGGAACTCTCACCGCCATAGCCTCCGCCAGTGAGGCACGTGTGCGGCACGGTCACCGCCACAGCCTCCGCCAGTGAGGCACGTGTGTGGCACGGTCACCGCCACAGCCTCCGCCAGTGAGGCACGTGTGCGGCACGGGCGCCGCGATCAGCACTACCGCCGCCACAGCCCCGCTTGCTTTATTTTCTATAACACCGCAAGCTCGTGGGACCGGCCGTACTCGGCGCTCTCGGGGTTGACGTGCAGTCCCCTCTTCCGGCGACGCCGCGCTTTACCGCCAATGACCGCAACACCGTGAGACAGAGCCTTTACTCCTTCCAGCAAGTTTTCAGCAAGTATCAAGCATATTCCTGGCAGCATGGAGGGAGGGTGCTTTTTTTTTTGCAATGTTTTAAAGTCACAGTACACTGAATTTTGAATAAGGCGAAATAATCAACCCCTGCGCAGTGGTGGAATATTACGTTGGGGGAACGGGTTGCATTGGGGAAACAGGTGAGTGGTGGAATATTGCCTTGGGGAACGGGTTGCGTTGGGGGTCCAGGCCTCCCGTGTGGTCTATGGGGGAGTGGTAGTGTATTACTTTGGGGGACCATGCCTCCTGTAGACTAGTTGGTCTAGTAGACTGCTAAAATTTGCATCTTGTTTGTTTCTATATGTATGTGATCTGGGACCTACGGCAAAATGGTACACGGTAGCGCGAACATTTTTGCACCACCACTCACCTATGTCCCATGGTAGTTTTGTTTAGCTTGATGTTATATTTCACCTTATTAAAATTTAAACATAAAAAATAAACCATTTTGAGGACAATAATTTGACAGATGATCTGATAGTTGATGTGAGATTCTGGCAGTTTGTTCTTATGACGTCACAATGGGATCTCACAGTCCTCCAATCACAATGGCATCTCATTTACATACGCTGCCATGTCCGTCAATGACATCACAATGGGATCTCAGCTGCCAATCAAAAGTGTTGGGATAAGCTGTTGCATAGTTGAGAGGAGAGGTAGGGAGGGGTGGAGAAGAAATGTTATTTAAACATTGTGTTTAGTGGGGGAGTGCGAAAGGGGAGAGGTGAGGGATGGAGTGACTGAGGGTAGGGAAAAGTAGAGGGAGAGGTGACCAAGGGAGTGGAGGATTGGAGCAGGAGAGGGGAGAGGAGAGCGAGGGTGAAGATGAGGGGGAAGGAGTGTATGAGTTGTGCCTGTGCAGTTGGGGGCTATGAGTGAGTGGTGGAATTGGGGGGAACGGATTGCATTGGGGGAATGGGTACATCACTATGGAATCTCATTTTGATTTCTTTGGAGGAAGATTTTCATTTTGGGGGTGGAATAGGGGAGAGGTTATATTTACTCAAAAAACTTGTGATTTACCTTGTGGGGAGGGGGGTGGGTGGGATGGGGGGACTTCCCTGTTTCATTGTGGGGGGTAATAGGGGAGAGGTTACATTTCCAGAACTTTCTTTGTGGGGGGATGTGGGGGGATGTGGGGGGAGGTCAGCGCCGACGTCGCCCCAACCCCCCATGTGGGGGTTTTCATTGTGGGGGGTAAAGGGGAGCGGTTTAATTTACAGAACTTTCCTTGTGGGAGTGGGATGGGTGGTGGAGGTTTTCACATGGGAAGGATTGATTGGCGTTTTACAACTTTCCTCCGACGCTGCCCCCGGGTGAGTGGTGTCTATATTCTTTTTTTTCTCTCTCTCTCTCTCTCTCTCTCTCTCTCTCTCTCTCTCTCTCTCTCTCTCTCTCTCTCTCTTCCCCCCCTCCTGTGTTTCCAGTCATGACGTCACAATGGCATCTCACAATCCTCCAATCACAATGGGATCTCAATTATATACGCTGCTGTGAACAATGACATCACAATGGGATCTCAACTGGCAATGATCAGTGTTGGGATAAGCTCCAGCCTGTGCAATGAGTGGGTTAGGGGTGGAGAACAAATGTTATTTAAACATTGTGTTTAGTGTGGGAGTGCGAAAAGGGAGAGTTGAGGGAGGGAATGACAGAGGGCAGTGGAGGCCAAGTCACTGGATGGATTTAAGAGAGAGTTAGATAGAGCTCTTGGGGCTAGTGGAGTCAAGGGATAAGGGAAGAAGGCAGGCACGGGTTATTGATAGGGGACGATCAGCCATGATCACAATGATTGACGGTGCTGGCTCGAAGAGCCGAATGGCCTCCTCCTGCACCTATTTTCTATGTTTCTATGATAAGGAATGAACTTTACATTGGCTTTGGTTGGCAGGATTTTGCATGGGATTATCACAGATGACTGAATAATTTGACCGGGACTGGACGAGAAGAAAAGTGCACTTGACGGACCCCTTGAGACTGACCTCCCAAAGAAAACAACCGGGAAAATTCTGGTCCCTCAGTCCGAGGTCGATCTGGTTCCCTGCCAAAATCCTTATCACAGACAACGTAAGGTAAGATTTTATTTGTATTTTTTTATTTTATTATTTTTTCTGGGGGGTTATTGAATATTGGATAGGTCAGATATTAGTCTGGAAATTTTATTGATCAATTTTATTGATTGGATAGGTTGGATATTCATCTGTGGAAATTTTATTGATACTTGCTATTGATTGGATAGATCGGATATAAGTCTGTGGAAACATTGATTGGGTTAGTCGGATTAGTTCGTGGAAATATTATAGAATCTGGGACAAGCTCTGGATAAGAGTGATTGAGGAACTCCAGTACACCACATGTGTTATTTAGACCGAGGCTCATATAAACATTACGACCAGGAAAAAAGATTTAGCGCTGGAAAAGATAATAAACAATTGGTAATGTGAAAACGGAAACCTAAGCAAAAGATCCCCGGGGTCCCCTTGTCTGTCATAGTGTAAAGGATTGATAACGAGGCATCGTTACTTTACTATCTTTATTCATACTGGATCATTATACATTGCACTAGCTGTACGTGGTCTGTCACAGGAACTAGAGAGCGATCTGTGGGTGGGGAGGTTGTAGTTATACTTGTGATATGGGGAGTGGTTAGTAGGTATGAGGTCACTATGTTAAAGGCACATGCATATCTCATCTACATCCTTCCTCTCCGAAACGACAGGCAAATACAATGGTGACATGGCGACCACGGCTCATGCGCTAGGATAGCTAGGCAACATCGCCATAGCGGTCAGGCGGTTTGACAAGACGTCCCGCCCGGGTCCGCGTCTCGCCATCCACCCTTCCTGCAGGAGGAAGAGGCACCAGCGGGGACGGACGAACCTGAAAGGGAGAAACGGGAGGAAACGGAAGAGACCGCGGCACCAAACCCGGAGGGGATGCGGGGCCGGGACCGGGAAGAGCGCGGGCGGGCGAGCGAGGACTAGTCGGAGTGTGATGGAGCGGAAGGGGCGAAGGAGGAGCAGAGCGAGGCATGTCAGGAATCACGGGCAGGGCAACGGCCGGACGCGAAACAGGCAGCGGGGGAGCAAAGGGATCGGCGGCAGGAGGACGCGGCTCGTTGACGAGCCGAAGGTGCTGGCGGGACCGTCGGTAAATGGTCCCAGCATAGTCGACGAAATAGGACCTGGGCGACCCCGCAGAGCCGACGACAGTAGCGAGCTTGGAGTGACCGGGAGTGGTCTGCATACGGACAACTCATCAGTTCAATGTATGCCCTGCTCTAGGGAAAACTTGCAATTCCTGCAATAAGTTGAACCATTTTGCTGCAGCTTGTCATTCCCGTGGGAAGCCTGTCGCTGCTCGAAGGCAAAATTTAAACAACCTTCTACAGTCGGATAATGAGCTCAGCTCCCAGCACTATTCCGATGAACATTCTGTTCCTACATCTAACTCCTCTCAGGGGGAGACCAGCTTGTTTACCGTGGTGGACGCACCTGCTATGATAACGGATCCTTCTGTGCAAGTCACTGTGAACAACTCGACCTTCACGGCCAAAATCGACACTGGGGCGGTTACCAATGTTATGTCAACATCCCTTTTCAACCAGATAAGAACTAATGAGCAGATATTTTCTCAGAGCTCAAACCTGCATGCCTACGGTGGGGAGATCCTTACTCCTGTGGGCAAGGCCACACTACACTGTAAGATACTGAAGACCACTCGGCCCCTCACCTTCTTTCTCCTCAATCGAAGATGCGTTCCCCTGCTGGGGATCCAGGCATGCCAGGAAATGGGACTGGTGTCCTTCCACCGGGACATCCACCAGGTGCAGGCTCTTATGGACCCGCTGGCCGATTATCCCGACCGCTTTGATGATAAGCTAGGCAAACTACCCTGCAGCTACAAGATTGAAGTGGACCATAAGATTGTTCCTGTGGTCCATGCTCCTCACCGTATCTCCTTCGCCATGAGGGACAAAGTGGAGGCGACCCTACACAGTATGGTACAAATGGGCGTCCTAAAGGCGGTCGTCGAGCCCACCAGCTGGGTCTCTTCCATGGTTGTTGCTGCTAAAAAGGCACATGCATATCTCATCTACACATAGCGACCCTGATTATAGAAGAGGGGGATGAGGAACAAAGTCGGGAATAGTGTAGACCACCTCCCCCATATAAGATCCCGTAGAAAGGGGGACTGCAGCACCCCTACAGGGAAGAGCACTCCCAGAAGAAAATGATACTGATAGCAACTCGGAGACTGAAAAGGAAGATGAGATAAAAGAAGGGAAAGAGCTGAGGCTAAGAAGAGGAAGGATGAGCAATATAAATCCAACTGAGAGAGTTAAACAATGCAGAGCAAAGTCAAAGTCAAAGTCAATTTTATTCATCGCATGCACATCACATGCAGTGAAATAAATTTGCCAGCAGCGATACACTTAAAAAGAACACACAATACACAATAAAAATTTAACAGAAGCATCCACCACAGCATTCTTCACTGTGGTCGAATGCAACAAAGTTCAGCCAGTCCTCCTCCTTTGTTCACCTGTGGTCAAGGCCATAGACCCTCCGTAGTCGCCGCTACAGACAGCCCGATGTACAGGCGGTGGAACACACTTGGTGGAGGTCCCGGATCCGCACTTTCCTACCGGAGTCCACGGCTTCTGGATGCTATATAGGCCGCAGGCCCGCAGTCGGAGCTCTTCTCCGGCGATCCCCGGCAAGGGATCCCAGGTTCCGGATGGTAAGTCCATGCCCCGGCCGTGGCTAGAACCTCTGCAGACCTTCTGGCCCCGGCAAGGGTTCGCCCACCACATGATGGAAAGTCTACACTGCGCCTGCTGCTGATGCCCGACTCCGGGCCCGACTCCAGGAAATGCTGCTCCAATCCATGGTGTTAGGCCGCGAGGGAGGCAACATGGAAAAAGTCGTCTCTCCGTGGAGGAGGCGGCCGAAAGCGGTTTCCCCCTTACCGCTCCCCACCACCCCACACATAAGACATACTGAGAAACACCCAAACTAACACTAGTCACACCAAAAAACACACAAAAAATAGAAATAAAGAACACGCTGCTGGCAGGGCAGCCGTCTCGCAGCGCCCCCCCCCCCCCCCCTCGAGCACCAGAGAAAGAAACAGCAGATAAATCAAAGAAGATTGAAAAAGGGAACAAAGCATGATTTGAAAATCGAGGGTGCTCAGAACTTTAACATTTAAGCTGCCAACAGTCTGTACAGTTTAAAACAAACTTGAAACAACAGTTTTACAGACTCTA
Source organism: Malacoraja senta (assembly GCA_038087875.1). Lineage (NCBI taxonomy): Eukaryota > Metazoa > Chordata > Chondrichthyes > Rajiformes > Rajidae > Malacoraja > Malacoraja senta. The sequence goes on along the minus strand of CM075995.1, from coordinate 10,574,281 downwards.
ATGTGTTTAAGAAGGAACTGCAGATGCTGGAAAATCGAAGGTAGACAAAAGTGCTGGAGAAACTGAGCGGGTGCGGCAGCATCTATGCAGCGAAGGAAATAGGCCTGACAGACTCTAATTTTCTGTTTGTAAGAACAGAGATAAGGAGAATGCTTAGAGGCTGCCCGCCGTGCAACTGCCTTCGAGCTTTGTATAACTTTTAGCACAGAGTTTGCCTCTGCTGGAGAGAGAGAGAGGAGAGTATGTGAGTGACCCGACGGGTGTGGGGTGTAGCGAGACCCTGAATGACAGCGAGTCTGACCAATCACGATCTGGATCACTGTCCAATCACAGCGCCCAGGATTCTGACGGACAGGGAATCGAACCATCCCATTGTGAATTACACCAGCCCGCCCAATCCTAGCAGATGAGAGCTTTTGTGGGCTTGGGTAATCCTTTTTCATTTTAACTCTCTCACTCCCACAAGAAGACTTTCACAATTTAAAAATGGCACTGGCCATTCTATGTGACGAACCTACTGCAAACCTTAGCCCACCTTAAGTGCAATGCCAATATGGGTGGCCGCAACTATAAAGACTCCCATATCAAGCCTTCCAGGGGAATGCCCATGCTTGGTCCCCACAAAACCAAAGATTCTAGTAGACAGAATGGCTCTGTCAGACAAGGGAAGGTGAAGTTAATACCCAGGCACGCCTCTAATGCGCAATACAAATTTTTGGAAAGGAGGGGGCTACCACTCTGGCTCATTCCTCTCGAACAAATTTGTGTACCTAATGTATGTTTTACCCATTCTTGTGCACTAGTTTTCTTTTAATGCTCGAAATGTATTTATTCTGTCTCTCTGTCTCTCTGTCTCTCTGACTCTCCATCTCTCAGTCTCTCCATCTCTCCGTCTCTCTGCCACTCATCCAAGTTCTGTCGCTTATCAGACTAGATATATCTTCTTGTTCTATTCAAGGCCATTGCCTCACCAGATGTACATCTGTGGTATAATAGAACGAGAATGTTGCACCTATGTCCCTGATAATATCACTGACCCTGCTACCCACATTTCCCTGGAAATTGGGTTGAGAGAAATGAGAACTGGTGGCCATACCGTTGGTTTGGTGGTATTTGTGGTATTGTAATACATTATGGCTCTATCCTTCTGCTTTTCATTATTAAATGCTTGCGACCATTGTGTAGATAGCAAGGACTGTGAATGTTATCATGTAATGATAAAAAGGTGAGAATGAAATAGTTAATTATTTTATTCTAACAAAAATTTAAGAAATAATACAGTCATTTCTAAAAGGAATTTAGGAAATAGAGACAATTTAAGTAGTCTATTTCTTTACTATATACATTGTGTATATACATATATATATATATTTTTAATTTATTAGAAGTATTTTACATTACAGTAATCTGCAATAACGTAAATTTATACAGTTCTTGTACCACTTCTGTTTTTCAACTTTAATAGGAAAAAAGGATAGAAAGAGCTAGCAAAGACAGTCAGTGAGTGAATGAAAAAGTGGTCCAGGAACACACATGTGAACCTAAACCACATGAAGTAGTTAAAGAAGAAAAGAAAAAAAAGAGAAAAAAGAAAATAAGATAGGACCGTATGAAAGGGATGCACCTACTTCATATCTTTACTCACCCCTCGCCAGGACCTAAATCCATTTATTATCATCATTTTGTTGCACCCTATGTTTGTAATAAGTCGACATATGGAGACCAAATCTTTTGGAATTGGTCTTGTTTACATGCTAGGAGGAATCTCATATCTTCTAGATGTAACAATTCCGACATATTAGAAGTCCACATTTTTATTGTTGGCGTAGGAGCATTTTTCCAAAATTTCAGTATTAATTCTTTTGCCGTTATTAAGCCATAACTAAGAAAACTCCTTTGAAACGAAGTCAGCTCCAAACTTGCTTCTATTGTTCCAAAAATAATCAGTTCTGCATTCGGTTTCAGTTTTATTTTAAATAATTTAGTGAAAATTTCAAAAATTTCATTCCAAAATTTTTGAATTTTTATATAAAAAACAAAATAATGTGTTATAGTTGATTCTTGGACTAGGCATTTATCACAGTTTGCAGAGGTATTTGGGTAAAATTTACTTAATTTAGCTTTTGAATAATATAATCTATGTAAAATTTTAAATTGAATCAGAGTATGTCTTACGTTAATCGAACATTTATGCACATATAATAGATGTTGATCCCAACTCTCTTTCGAGATTTTTATAGCCAATTGCTGTTCCCATTCTCTTCTGATCCCGTCCGATGATGGAATTTCTATATTTAAAATGGAATTATATAGGTATGATATTAAATTAGCTGATTCCGCTTTTATATTGTCATCTAATAAGTCAGGAGACATATTTTGATATTCTCGTGTATACTTTTTCAAATAGTCACGTAGTTGGAAATATTTAAAATATTGATTATTATTCAAGTTGTATTTAAGTTGTAATTGGTGAAATGTTAAAAAATGGTCCATTATCATACATATCTCCAAACGTTTTAATTCCTACTCTTTCCCAATTAATAAAAGCTCTATCTATCATAGAGGGTTTAAACGAAGGGTTATTCATTATAGGTGAAAGAAGTGATAGATTTCTTAATTTTAACGTTAATTTTATTTGTTTCCAAATTCTAATTGTATTGTGAATAATTGGATTTTTACTTTGTCTTGTAATCTTTATTTTTGTTGGTGAGAGAAGGATCGCTCCTATGTTAAAAGGGGAGCAGTCCTCTCTCTCCCCATTACTATCCAATCCACCTGCTGGGCCGAATTGTCCAACAGGTGAATCATATTTTTGACATTTGTGGCCCAATAATAATATAAAAAATTGGGGAGTGATAATCCACCAAATTCCTTAGGTTTACACAAATGTTTTCTTTGGATTCTGTGGGATTTATAGTCCCATATAAAATTTGTAATATCAGCATCCAATTTTAAAAAAAAAATTTTTGGTAAGTATATCGGTATTGACTGGAATAGATATAAAATTTGTGGTAAAAAGATCATTTTTATAGCATTTATTCGGCCTCTAAGAGATATCGGGAGGGTTTTCCAGAATTTAATAAGTGTGTTTAGTTTATTGAGTAAGGGCATATAGTTTGCATTAAATAGAGATTTATATTTTCTAGTAATTTCAATTCCCAAATATATAAATTTTTCTAAGGCGATTTTTTTTTGTTTTTTGTTGATGTTTATTTTATTAGAAGTTAATACAATACAAATCAATACAGTGGCACCTAATTTTAGGTGCCAACTGTCATAACGTAATGCATTCTATGTACAACCTCTAGTTTTATGTTTTTGAAAAGGAGGTAAAAAATAAAAAAATAAAAAAAAAAAAATAGAGAAAAGAAAGAGGAAAAATAAATAGTAGAAAATAGAAAAACGTGAAGTGTGTATATAAGAAAAGAAAAAATAGAAAGTAGAAATAGTAAAAAAAGACCCTTAAAAAAGAAATTTTCAAATCTTTGTTAGGAGATGTAAATCTATCCACGACCTGACCTGAAATCAGTAATCTTTACGGTACTGCTGCATCACATGATTCCAAAAAGTCGATGAAAGGTGACCAACTCCTTAAGAATTGGTCATATTTATCTATTAGGCGGAGTCTCATTTCTTCAAGGTGTGCTATGTCCGTCATATCTAAGGCGATTTTAAAAGGGAATTTTAACAGGTGTGTCGATTCCTGAGGTTTAATCGGCATAATTTCACTTTTATTCCAATTTATTCTATATCCTGAAAAGGATCCAAATTCCTCAATTAAATTTAATATATTTGGTATACTAGTTTGTGATTTTGTAATATATAGAGTAGTACATCATCTGCATATAAAGATATCTTATTATTTGAATATTTTGTATTGTACCCATGAATATTCGGATGTATCCTAATACTTTCCGCTAACGGTTCTATTACAAGAGCAAATAGCAGAGGTGATAATGAACACCCCTGTCTATTTCCCCTTGATAACTGAAATTTCGAGGACAAGATATTATTAGTTAATATTCTGGCCGTAGGCCTGTCATATAATAATTTTACCCAAGCGATAAAATTCTCTCCCACTTGAAATTTTTGCAATACTTTAACCATATAATCCCATTCCACTTGATCAAATGCTTTTTCTGCGTCCAGTGAAATAATTGATAAGTCTTGCTCTTCGGTTTTATGTGAGTGCATTATATTAAACAGACGTCTCAGGTTATTACTTGAATATCTCTTGGGTATAAACCCTGTTTGATCCGGATTTATTAATTTACTGACATAGTTACTTAGCCTTCTAGCTAATGTTTTCGCTAATATTTTTTGATCTGTATTTAACAGCGCAATAGCTCTATAAGAGCCCGGATGCGGCCCGGCCCGGGGAAGAAGCGACGCCCATGTCGGGGTGGCCCGGCCCGGGGGAGCTTCGGTGCCCATGTCGGGACGGCCCTGCCCGAGGCTGAAGATGGCACGGTACTCACGTGAGAGTGGCTGGGACGGTGTTCTGGCGGTGGTGGCCTGAGTCCGGGTTTCGGCCGCGGGTGAGCGGCTGCGTCTGCAGGACTGGTGGGCGGCAGCTTCGACCACCCCGGGCGTGTTTGAGCCGCGGGACTGATTTGTAACATCGCCCGGGGGGTATCGCCTCAGCGCAGAGGGAGAAGAGGAGGGAAGAGACTGCAGACCTAAGACTTTTGCCTCCATCACGGTGAGGAGATGTTGGGTGGACTCACTGTGGTGGATGTTAATGTGTTTATTGTTGTTTTATGTATGACTGTTGCAATTTCGTTCAGACTTCGGTCTGAATGACAATAAAGGGCTATCTAAATCTAAATCTAAATCTAAAAAAAATCTTCTAAATCTTTACCTTTTTTAGGTATTAGTGTAATCGTTGAGTCCGCCAGTGTTTCTGGAAGTGTATGTTCTTTAAAAGCATATGTATACATTTTATGTAGTCGTGGTGTAATTATCTCGTAAAATCTTTTATAAAATTAATTACTAAAACCATCTGGTCCTGGAGTTTTTCCATTCTTTAATGTATTTATTGTTTCTTCTATTTCCTTAGTTGAGATTTGTGCACCTAATTCCTCTTGTTCACTCTCATTGAGTTTTGGGAGCTTACAATTATCCAGGAACTCTCTAACTTTAGTACTATCTGCTACCGCTTTAGATGTATATAGATTTTGATAAAATTGAGCGAATCTTTTATTAATATCCTTAGGTAGTGTTAACAATTCCCCTTTATTTGATTTAATCCTTAAAATCGTGTGGTCCTTTTCCCGTTTTTTCAGTTGTCGAGCCAGAAGCTTGTGTGGTTTATCCCCAAATTCAAAATTTTCCTGTTTTGTGATTTGAAATAATCTAATAACATTTGCTGATAATATTTTGTTTAATTTAAATTTCATTATTGTTATTTTATTATATTTGTCTATAGTAGGCTCTTTAGCATTATCTAATTCCAATTCTCTAATCCTTTCTTCTAACTGCTTTTGTTCTTTCTTATTCCTTTTATTTAAAAAGGCTAGATATGAGATTATAGATCCTCTAATAACTGCTTTGAATGATTCCCATAGCAGAACTGGTGAAATATCTGGGGTATCATTATTCTTAAAAAAAAGTTCCATCTGTTTTAAATATATTTCCCCTTGTGGATCATTTAAGATTTGAGGATTAAACCTCCAAAACGATTTATTAGAAGGCATTCCTTCTAATTAAAAAAAAAAAGTTAACGGGGAGTGATCAGAAATTATACTATTGTGATATTTTGGGTTCATTGTATAGGGAATTAGTTTTGTATCGACTAAGAAATAGTCGATACGTGAATACGTTTTGTGTACCATTGAATAAAACGAGTATTCCCTTCTGACAGGGTTAGCGATCCTCCAAACATCTGTTATATTTGTATTTTTTATGTAAGTATTTAAGATTTCCCTGGTTTTAGATTTTATGTTGCCCCTACTCTGTTGTGAAGATTTATCCAAATATGGATCTAAAACACAGTTAAAATCTCCCCCAATTATCACATTTTGATAATTGAACTCTGTAATTATATTCAAAATGTTATTAAAAAATTGAGGATTATCAAAATTAGGCGCATAAATATTTACCAAGGTGATTGGGGTATCATGAATCTCTCCGGTAACTATAAGGTATCTCCCTTCCTTATCTGTCACGATATTCTTCGATTTAAATGGTATACCTTTTCGAATAATGATTGCTGTGCCTCTAGCTTTGGAAATATATGAAGATTGGTATGTTTGGCCTATCCAGTTTGCCTTCAATCTGGCTTGAGCTTGCAGTTTCAAGTGAGTTTCTTGTAGGAATATTATGTCCGAATTGAGTGACTTCAATTGTGCAAAAATCTTACCCCTTTTAATTGGTTCATTAGCACCACTAATATTCCAACTACAGAATGTGATTCCTCCAAATTTCTTTTGTATATCGTCTTGCATTTTAAATTGTTTACTACCTTTTAAACATGTGGTGCAAACAATACCTTAGGTCTCTGGCTGTTGGGCGAGCATTTGCAATATTAAATTCAATTATTACATCCCTCTCAAAATTGTCCTTAAGTAAAGAAACAAAAAAGTGTACATTATTGTGACATTAAAAAAAAATCAAAAGAGTGAGGTTACAGTGTCTAAAAATGACGACACTGTGACCAATTATCCACCTAATGGTGGTAGTTACACAATTAATGACTTCCGTAGTTGCTAATCTACATTTAGCTCCGTTCCCTTGAATAATCTTACAAAAGGGAGTTGGGACCCATTCAAAGCCAAATTTTATGTGTCAGCCTTACCGTATCTACCATATCTTTATATTTAAATAAATCTTCTCTAATCTCCAAGCTTATCTACCATTCACTTATGTTAACAATTATTACATTTTCTTCCTCCATACTAATCTGCCTTTGGTTGGAAGGGGTTAACCCGATTCAGGCACCTGGCTATTTGCCAAGATTCTGAATCTCCTCACCTCCTTCCGCACAAGATTTGAACTACAACTTATCATAATTTCTAAATTAATTTGTTAGTCTGTTGAAATTCTATTTACTGATATTTAGCCCCCCTCCTCCCCTACCCAGGGGGGAGGGGGGGTCAATCCTTGCAATGAATTATTACATTTTATCAGTTAAGCAATTCAGTTTTAAATCAATTACTATTACTGTTAGTGTATTAATTTCAATAACATTAATTACTATAACTATATTAGTTCAGTAATTTTTGTGTTAGTATGGAATTAGTGTAAGGATAACATTTTAACAGTCTTTCATTCAGGATTTTTTTCCCCCCCATCCATCTTCGTTAGGTTGCTCATTCAGCCACACCCTTGTTATTTCATCTTTCGCTCATGTTGAAGCCGAATTTGTCCTTGAGAAGATAAGAGGGTCTAGACAGCTGCACATGGAGAAGCTGCGCCATCTTAATCCTTTTTTAAAGAGTTTAAAAAGTTATTTCTATCGACCTTCCCTCAGCTGTTGTCTGTAGAATAAAAACCTTGTCTTGAGGATGTGATGTTTTGCTTAAGCCTCTATTTCTTTTACAATGTCTTGAGCATATTTGTAAACAGCTTCTGGATCAGTAAATTTGCGTTCGGTATCCTTATAAGTAATGATCATCTTAGCAGGATAAATTATTCCATATCTGATTTCCCTGTGCCCTTTCAAGATATGTTGCGTATTTTTAAACGCTTCTCGTTTTTTAGCAATTTCATAAGGATAGTCTCTAAAAAGTCTGATAGTGTTCGTCCCAAACTTCATAATCTTTCCATATTGTATTTTTCGCATGGCCTCTTCCAATGCTGAAATGTCCTGAAATTTCACAATGATCTGTCGTGGGGGAGCACCTCTTATTTGTGCCCTCGATTTTGGCCGATTCGCCCGGTGTGCCACTTCTATTTTCGGTTTAGCTGGCAGGTTGAGTATATTTTTAAGTAAGTTAGCAGTGTACTCTTGGGGATCGTTCCCCTCTTCCCCTTCTGCCACTCCAACTATTCTTAAATTCTGCCGTCTTGACCTTGCTTCCAAGTCAAGGCATTTATCCGACGTTTTGGTCAGCTGACCGACGACATCTTCATAATTCTTCTTGATTTTCTGCATTTCTTCAGCCATTTGTAACATTGCTATTTCCATATCTTTCATGGTAGCACAACATGTTCTAACAGTTTGGTGGACCACATCCAACTTACTAGTACAGTCTGTTTCGACCTTATCAATTTTCAAAGATAATTCACCATGAACATCGTCTATTCGTTTATTTATTTTATCGATTAAATCAATAACTTTCTGATTCCCGACGTTCATGTTCTGCATCATGCTCTCCATCATACTTTTATTAACTGCCAAAAGTTCATTTTTTAAGTCACTGGCCGATATCTTAATTTCCTCCATTTCTTTTAAAACTTTTTCAGCCATTTCAGCCTTTGATCTTGTAGTCATTTTCAGAGCTAATTCAGCAGATACTTCTTCAGGTTCTTGAAGTTCAGCAGTTACTTCTTCAGGTTCTTGAATTTTTTCAGGTAGTGACTGTATTTTAAAAAGTTGCTTGGAGACAGATCTCTGAGGGCTCTGACAGGGAGTCGTTTTTTTCATTTAAAGATAACTTAAACCTCCGTTATTTTCGCGGCGATTTCTGATGACGTCATCAGCACCGCGACAAGCAGCTGATGTTATTACACACGGACCCGACTTCCAATCGATTTTTAAAGCGAAAATTCGCCGATTACGGGCACGGAGCTAAATGCAGCGCCTGTTCAGTCCAACATGGCGCCACCGGAAGTCCCTACATTGTATATTTAATATGAGAAAACATTGTTTAAGAAAAGAGGCTCGATGCCAAATCTGATATAACTGACAATTTTATAAAACACACAACTAAAATCAAGGAAAGGCCAATGACTCCTGACAATAGAATAATAATAATAATAATAACTTTTATTTACGGGCGCCTTATACCGAGGTCTCAAGGACACCTTACAGAGATTGACAAATAAGAAACATATAATCGGAATAAAATAAATTATAAAGACCAATACGCAAATTAAGGACAGAATTCATTCCAAAGACACAAAAAGAAAATCAGAAACACAATTTGAGGAGAGAGCAGCGGTCCCCGCCAGGAAACGGCTAAACCGCGCCAGCGTCCACTCTCCCCTCCGACCGCCATCTTGAACACAGACTAACAAGACACAACACACAAAAATCATCCCCCCACAATGATTACCACTGTGGGGGAAGGCACAATGTCCAGTCCACAACCCCAGTTCACCCAAAGTCAGGCCTAATGAGGCCTCCGCTATTGCCTCTATGGAGGCCCGATGTTCCTGGCCATTCTCACCGGGTGATGTTGCCCCGGCGTTGGGAGAGTCCTCTCAGCGGCTGGGCCACCTGGAACGGGCGCATTCCTCACAGAGGCCGCAGCTACCGAAGCCGACAAGGCCGCGCCGGTTTGGAGCTCCAAGGCTCCCGATGTAAAAGTCGGCGCCGCCCGATCCTCTCCGCAGTCCCGCAGCCCGGAGATGTTGACCTCGGCGGTCACAATCTACGGAGCTCCGGCGCGTCAGTCGAGCGCGCCGATCCAGGCAAGGCATCGCCCGCTCCGCTCCGCGTCAACACTCCAGCGCTGTGCCGCCACCAAGCCGAGGTGCGGGGCGGTCCCCGCCAGGAAACGGCGCTCCAGGCCCGCTGGTAGGCCACGAGGACGTGTCGACAGGGCAGCCTGGAGAAAAAGCTGCCTCACCGACCAGGTAGGGACCTAGAAATTTCGTTGCCAAGTTTGCATAGTACTGCTGACTTTCTGTGCAAAGCTGAATGCTGTAAATTGGTGCCAGGATGTCTAGATCCTCGATTGAACTTTCTATTGTTAAAATGTATGAGTATTTGCAGAGAAACCCAAAGGTGTTGCAAGTGCATTAGCATGATAGGCTGGCTACAGAAGGATTGTAAATACTGTTAATAATGTTGCAAGATGTTTGTGTTACTGTTTGATGATTGGCTGAAGTGTGAAGCCTTGTTTGAATTGTTTATACTCCCCAGGAGAATGTTGCGTTACTTGGGTCAACTGACTTCTTTCCAGAAGCTTCTGTAGAAATATTTTGTAATGGGGAGCTTTGTAATTGGGTTGGGGAATTGTCAATAACACTTTCATGTAATCGATATCTGTGATTGGTTTGTAGGGGTACCATCCCCATGTAGATCTTGCCCCACAGCGTTCAATGACCTATAAAAGGTAACCCCCACGAGGTTCGTTATCAATCTTCTGGAGGAGGACTGCATAACCTTTTTGAAGTATCTGCTTGCACGAGGCTGAAGGGCTTGGACAAGAAAAGACAAGGATTGATCCCGCGGTGTGGCTAGGTATCGTATAGGGAATTCGTTGTTGTTTCATAAAATAAAAGATTTAGTGGTGCAGTGCTTGACTCCGTGTTTTACTGAACTAAACGAAGGGGGTTAGCTCTAGGAGCATCATTACATTGGGGGCTCAACAGACCCCCAGACACAAGTTTGCGATCGAGGGTGTTGACCTGTTCCCAATTACAAGGGAAGAAATCGGCGCCATGGTGCAGTTTTCACATTGGTTTTCCCACTTTGCTAGTCAGAGCGGATCGATCATTCATGAACGTGGGTTGGGGTTCCCAACGAGATCGTAAAACAGTAGTCTAGCAACTGAGGGTGTTCCTGTCTTTTTGGGGTTCGAAGCCCTTCCCTTCCCAGGGGTTCGAGGTCCCATAAAAACTAAGTCGACAGCATTGTTGCAAAATCTAACCGTTAGGTACCATTGAGTTGGCCTGACATCGAAAATAACAGTGGTTTGAGGCCCTGCCCAGACTTGGATATCCGATTGGCTGGATATTGGAAAACAGGACTGGGTCTAAACAGTACTAAGAGGCAAATTACTGCGTCGTAGCAGGGGGTGCGAATTGGAAAGGCACTATAAAAATCGGCGTGAAGCCATTACGTGCTGACACCCTGTACCAAGCAGGTGGAAAGAAAGAGGCCCTCGCAAGGGTGAGCCTATGTGGTTCAAGTCCCCGCCTGTGTGAGATTATCTGGATCTCTGTAAAAACAGGGTGAGGAGTCTCATAAAGGTACTGGTTAAAGTATAAATTGGCCGAAAATACTTTAACCAATCCTGAGGATTTCATAATCCTAAAGATGTCTGCGTAAAAATTTGAATTTGAACTTGCTTACTAAAAATAATTGGACAGAGAAAAAAAACGAGCTGAAAATGTTTTCATTTAAAATTACTAAATTCAGGACCTCATATTGATAAGTGCTGGTTAAATCAAAGTGTACATATTCTCTTCCAAGTTAACTTGTGTATAATAAATATTTGTACAAATTGTTGATAGTTAGGAATTGTGAAGATATATTTAAAGTGTGTTAAGGATGTAGAAACATAGAAAATAGGTGCGGTGGAGGTCATTCGGCCTTCGAGCCAGCACCGCCATTCATTGTGATCATGGCTGATCGTCCACAATCAATAACCCGTGCCTTGCCTTCTCCCCATATCCATTGATTCCACTAGCCCCTAGAGCTCTATCTAACTCTCTCTTAAATCCATCCAGTGACTTGGCCTCCACTGCCCTCTGTGGCAGGAATTCCACAAATTCTCAACTTGTTGATTGTTTCATTGTATTTGCCGCGTATTGCTTTTGATTTAAATTTTGAATGTTAGATACACTGTTGTAATAGTGGTTCAAATCGACTGTATAAGAATATAATTTGATTAAGACTGCTATTGTAATTGGAGTCCGACCCGTGACTATTCAGCCAGAGGTACGAATCCTTCCGATTGCTGTATCGAGGGAATTGTTCCGTTGGTTGAAAACACCACGAGGAGGGATTAAAATATCTAGTGATTTGTTTTTGAAATTGTAATTAACAAATGCTTGTAATTTATATTGAGTATGTTTTTGGAAAATAGTAACAAGTGGTATAGTTTCTTGTTTAAGTACGATTTTGCTTGCATAGTTTGGATTTATTTGTTTGTGTTAGATTAAAGTGTTTTGAGTGTGGGAGATACTGCTGCTGAATGGTGTATTCGATTGCTCACTGAAGAACCTTAATTTGGTCGATCAAAGATTGTTTTAGAATTGTTTACAGGTTGAAAGTTGTATGAATTGAGTGCGTGAATTTTGAGAGATTGGAAGGAATTTGGGTACCCGATTGAAAGGATTGATTGGGCGATTGTATTGTGAGAAGTGCGAGATTGTTGACACGCTATGGAGCTTTTGGCCATTGTTCGGGAGCGAGTTTGATATCCTCGGAAATTGTGAGGGAAGTGAATAGTTAAGGAGTTGTGAGTGGTTTGGAAGTTTATTTCCATTGGCTGCAAGCATGGGAAATTACATGGAGTGAGATATGACTGACGAATCTGAACGCCCATTGCAATTAATATGCAATGAATTTCCACAGAAAGCTGAGAGGTTGAGAAATTTTCAGGGAGCATTGAACAAGGAAATATGGCCGAAGGGAGGCATTAAAACATTGAAGGGAATAAGGCGTATAGAACAAATTATTTGGCAGTGTAGTAACAGTGAGGTAGCAGAGGAATTAATAGGATTGTGGAGAACATATTATACAATGCGATAGGCAAATAGAGAAGTTGTAAGAATGACAAATTGGAAGAGAGCAATCTCGCGGCTTGAATAGAGCTACATGATACTGGAGTCTATCAACCTTCCAGGTCCCTTAAGAAAGGAGCAGGAGAGTATTAGGGAGCAGGGAAAGGGAAGAGGGAAATCTTCTGGAGGGAAACTGGCCTCCACAGTTCTTGAATATAAGGACCCGGTGGTTGGCATTGACCTTAAAGGGGAGGAGGGCGATTATTTAAAGAAGTAGGAAGGCTTTCAAATGAGAGATTCACAGCCTTCCCTTTATCCTTCTCACATTCCCAGTTCAGATCGACCTGGTTACTCCTGTGAACAGCCAGCACATGTGGATTCGGCATCGCCTTTAACTCCACCTACTAAATTCACATCCAAGCTCGATTCACCAGCAGTGGTGACACCAGCACGGGATTCTTTGGTCCCGGTTGCTTCACTGACAATAGATAGTTCAGTAGCTCACGGAGCTAGGAGGAAATTTATAATGGAGCCAGTGTTCAAAGACAAGAGCTTTAAAGGAATAGTGCAGTCCCCAAAGTTCCTTAGTGAGTCTGTGCCTGGACGAATCAGACGGGCAGCGGGAGACCATAAGGAGTCATTTGAAAAATACCATGATTCCCTTAGTGAGGAGGGGAGTGCCTCTGAGGGTGAGACATTGGCTGGAGATACTAAAACAGATTCCGATATAGCAAATATTATGAGAGCAGAGCGAATAACCAGTAGGCAGTTTCCAGTTAGGAAAGTGCCTGCCCCTACTTTTGATTCGGTTGTGCGGTGGGTGCAAATAATACCCGTACCACAGATGTCCACACCTCATGGAAGCCTCATGAGGCAACGACAGTGTTAGACAACATTCCTGATAAAAATAAATTGCCTGCGACCTTTAATTACTACTTAAACATTACAATGCGTGGGCATTAGGCAGGCTCCCGAGACCTATGAAAAGTGGTGCAAGAGTCAGTTACTCTTACAGAAAGCATCAGATTTCTAGCAGCCTTAGGATATCCAACATATGAGGCATTGGAGGATGTAATGGGAGGGGATAGTGCAAGAGAAGAGGCAGTTTTCACTACCCTTGCAGATACCTTCCGAAGATTAGTTGATCCAGCTAGAAGTGTGGAAATAAAACCAAAGAAAGAGCAGCAAGATCAGCCTACAGACAAAACAGAGCCAGAGTGCGTGACTACAAAAGAGACGCCAAAATGAGACCTAGGACGGGGAAATCCTAAAGTATTGGAAAAACAATTCCCACCTGATTACCTCAATGACATACCTGCCTTGGAGCTGATTTCCCCTAAACTGCATTGGAGAAGGATTAGAGTGGTAGGGCCAGATCAGTGCTATGTTTGTGGTGAAACAGGGCATTGGAGCAGATCATGTCCAATGAAAGAACGAACAGGAGGAAGGGGTTAAAGAAGAGGGTCACGAGGTCTGAGGAACCTTTGGGACCCTAGAGGTTGCAGGAACACTCGAGATCCTAGGGAATATAGAAGACCTTTAAATCCTTGGGATCGGGAAGAGCCGAGAGTGGGCTGCTCAGAGGATCAGGGATGAAGAAGACAGACACCCTTCTCACAAACCAACCCATTTTCACAGTCCTGATCAGCCAGCCAGCCAGCCAGTCCAGAATTACAGACAAAATAACCTGACCCCTTCCTCAAGACCTATTAGAAGAATCTTATGGAGGTGAGTACTCCCTCCTCATAGCACTGACAATGGTACAGAGAGACAGAAAGGGAGAATTATACCCAGAGAAACAAACTGCACAAAGCCCCACATACATTGGTGGACTCGGGAGTCTGCTTTAATTGTAGCCAATTAGATCATTAGAGCAAGGTAGGCCCAACAGAGAGACAAAGTAGAACAAAGTATGAGAAGAAATTAGAGGCAATAAAGAAACTAAGAAGAGAGACAAAGTAACTGTGGTGAGATGAAGGAACTCGATGGAAATAAATTTGGCACTAGTTCAAAGAAGAGGAGAGAGCTGTAGGATGCATTGAGGTACCAGTAAGAACCAGCAGAGGCAAGAGACCTGGGGCAACAGTGGAGAGGAGCAATCATTATGGCAGACCCAAACAATTAGGGCAAATATGTCTAACAGAAATGTTGTTGAGTTTTATTAGGCCTCCAGGACAGTGTTACCTATCAACGTCATAATCTGGGGAGTGAGGTATATGAGCATGTGAACCCTCAAGAACGGGCAGAAGACACAGCTCAGGTAGGATGTGTGGGCATCAATCCCATTCAAGAAGCTCCCCAGAAAGTGGTAATACTTTTCCAAGAAGATCATAGACCACCAGAATAATGCCAGAATAAAACTAAAACAAAACCATCTACTAATTGCTCATCGTAGTAACATCCTTACTCTTGCAGCTCTGAAACTGAATGAAGAAAATCAACATAAACTGATACGAAATTTAACAAAAATTAACAGTTGAAAAGCTGCTCATATACTAGTGCAAGACCCTGCTAACATCTTAACTCACCCAACACTTCGTACCAGCAAGGAAGACTGGTGATAATTTTTCAAAACTCTTTAGATTCTGGAGTAGTTCCTGAGGATTGGAGGGTAGCAAACGTAACCCCACTTTTTAAGAAGGGAGGGAGAGAGAAAACGGGGAATTACAGACCAGTTAGTCTAACATCGGTAGTGGGGAAACTGCTAGAGTCAGTTATTAAAGATGGGATAGCAGCACATTTGGAAAGTGGTGAAATCATTGGACAAAGTCAGCATGGATTTACGAAAGGTAAATCGTGTCTGACGAATCTTATAGAATTTTTCGAGGATGTAACTAGTAGAGTGGATAGGGGAGAACCAGTGGATGTGTTGTATCTGGACTTTCAGAAGGCTTTCGACAAGGTACCACATAAGAGATTAGGATACAAACTTAAATCACACGGTATTGGGGGTTCAGTATTGATGTGGATAGAGAACTGGCTGGCAAACAGGAAGCAAAGAGTAGGAGTAAACGGGTCCTTTTCACAATGGCAGGCAGTGACTAGTGGGGTACCGCAAGGCTCAGTGCTGGGACCCCAGCTATTTACAATTTATATTAATGATCTGGACGAGGGAATTGAAAGCAACATCTCCAAGTTTGCGGATGACACTAAGCTGGGGGGCAGTGTTAGCTGTGAGGAGGATGCTAGGAGACTGCAAGGTGACTTGGATAGGCTGGGTGAGTGGGCAAATGTTTGGCAGATGCAGTATAATGTGGATAAATGTGAGGTTATCCACTTTGGTAGCAAAAACGGGAAGGCAGACTATTATCTAAATGGTGGCCGATTAGGAAATGGGGAGATGCAGCGAGACCTGGGTGTCATGGTACACCAGTCATTGAAAGTAGGCATGCAGGTGCAGCAGGCAGTGAAGAAAGCGAATGGTATGTTGGCCTTCATAGCAAGAGGATTTGAGTATAGGAGCAGGGAGGTTCTACTGCAGTTGTACAGGGTCTTGGTGAGACCACACCTGGAGTATTGCGTACAGTTTTGGTCTCCAAATCTGAGGAAGGACATTATAACCATAGAGGGAGTGCAGAGAAGGTTCACCAGACTGATTCCTGGGATGTCAGGACTTTCATATGAAGAAAGACTGGATAGACTTGACTTATACTCGCTAGAATTTAGGAGATTGAGAGGGGATCTTATAGAAACGTACAAAATTCTTATGGGGTTGGACAGGCTAGATGCAGGAAGATTGTTCCCGATGTTGGGGAAGTCCTGGACAAGGGGTCACAGTTTAAGGATAAGGGGGAAATCTTTTAGGACCGAGATGAGAAAAACATTTTTCACACAGAGTGGTGAATCTCTTGTATTCTCTGCCACAGAAGGTGGTTGAGGCCAGTTCATTGGCTATATTTAACAGGGACTTAGATGTGGCCCTTGTGGCTAAAGGGATCAGTGGGTATGGAGAAAAAGCAGGTACAGGATACTGAGTTGGATGATCAGCCATAATCATATTGAATGGCGGTGCAGGCTCGATGGGCCGAATGGCCTACTCCTGCACCTATTTTCTATGTATCTATGTATCTATGAATCGAGTCACAGTAAATTAAAAAGATACAGGATGCCTCCAGAGGCAGGCTCCAACTTTGGAAAGATTATTGTACAACAATACCTTCTAGCTCCACTGCACTTTGTCTGAACGGGCTATCTCAAGTAAATATATGGAGATAAACATTGCTCTGTGGCCCGGGGACACCCACTCTGCACCCAAATTTAACTACCCTTTATCAGGAAATTATTGGAATAACTTTTAAATGTCACACTTAACAATGGCCTATCAGAATGGCATGGAATCCATTTCAGAGATCATTGACAATTTTGGTTTGGGCACAGTATATAAATTAACCTAATGTATTTTCTTGACTCACCCCCAGAAGAGCAGTCAGAAGAGGGACAGGACTATTCAGCGGGTATCAAGGAGAGAACAAACCCTAGCAGATGTCAGGAATTGTGGCGCTAGTCTGACATTAAAATTACCCTGGGAACCTGGGAACGTGAGATAATAGTACAACAGTAATAAGATAGATTAAAAGTGAGTAACAAGTCTCCCTCCAAGAGGTCGATGCTAACCACTTATTGTCTATAAGTCTATTTAAGACATTAAAGGAGGATTACATCAAATAAGAAAAGGGGCCAGGTTTGTAGGTATTTGTTGTCAAAGTCGATGCATTCGGCCGGTGGATCAAAACTTGTCTAACCCTTGATAATAAAGCAGCTACTGTTATCAAGGAGTTGAAGAAAAAATATCCCTAGATTTGGCATCCTTATTTGACTTAGTTTAAATAATGATCCACGTCATATTGGAACAAATTAATGAAAATTATACGAACAGCTGTGAATATTGTATTGTGAATATCGACCACAAGCTGCTGGATTTGTAGAAAGATCAGATTAGACCCTTAAAACTAAATTAGCTAAATTAAAGGCAAGACTGAAATTGGTTTGATTAAAATTACTTCCCATAGTTTGTTTCAAATAGGAGTCATGCCTGTAGGGAAATCTGGACTGAACCCAGCTGAAATCATTATGATAGACCCTCAAGAATACCATACCATAGAATCAAAATGTAATAAAAATGATCAATCTCCATCATGTGATTGTGGAGATGACCGACCACGTTCTAGCCTTGACTTTAGTGTCGAGAGAATTATGTGGTACAGTAGGAGCTGTATATAGGGAGAGGCCTTTTGTTGAAGATAGAAGGAAGGAATGCATGGTTACATCTTCACCACTGTAAGAGTATCAGTGGAAATTGGGACTGCTAACTTACTTTATTCCAGGTTCTCTTAGAAACTTCATACTCTACTATAGATCAAGCACAGATGAATTATCAAAATGGATGGAGGGGATTCGCGCCAACGAAAAGTCTGGAGGTGAAGACTCATCAGATGGAAATCATGAAGCTACGTCCACAAAAACTTGGGAAGCTTGATGAAATTCTGTGAAAATACATCAGCATCTTTTTGTTAAGATATCTGTTGGAATGAAGCAGTCACTATTGTATTCTGGTTATCATTAATGATGGGTTATCATGTGATAAAATGGAGGAATGTTAATATTGACCAAAATTGCTTGACGGTGTTTTACTGAACTCGACTAAGAGAGTAAGCTCTAGGAGCATAAGTACAGCTTGACGTGTGTCTAGCATTCCTTATTTCCGGAAAGGCTACAGAATCTTTCAATCATGCTATATCAGACTTGGTAGGTGTGTTTATTGATAAGAAATTACTATAACTGTACTAACTTTTCTTTGTTCGGAGAGTTGTGCGACAGGGAAGCTAAGGTGTATAGCTCTCAGCACACTCCCACTAACGAATAAAATAATCTTGCCTTACTTTGTGTTTGACTGGTCTGTGATAAGTAATTGACTTTAACATGCCCTCATCAACCATTTCTCTCACGTACTATGTTGACTATCCCTAATCAGCCATTGTCTGTCTAAATCCCTGCATATCCTATCCCTCTAGTAACTTTCCAACAACAGATGATAAGCTCACTGACATAGTCCCCAGCATTTTCCCTGCAGCTCTTCTTGAATAGAGGCACAACATTTGCCACCATCTAGTCTTCTGTCACCTCTCCTTTAGTTAAAGATGACTCGTAAATTTCAACCAGGCCTCCCGCAATTTCCTCTCTGGTTTCCCTCAAGGTCCTCGGATATATCTTGATTTCCTGCCCCTGAATATTTGTCTCCTTTTATACACGATAGTACCTTCAGCCCCTCTTCAACCATAACACTAACTGCTCTCAGGACACTTCCATTGATTGCCCCAAGTTCCTCCTTCTTCCTGCCTTTCTCCTCGGTAAATACAGAGGAGAAATACTCATTGGGGACCTTGCCCATCTCCTGTGGCTCCACACAGAGTTGACCGCTATCATTCATGAGGGGCCACACTCTCTCTCTAGTTACTCTTTTCCCCCTTATATATTTACAAAAAACCCATTGGGTTGGTCCTCAATGCTATCTGCCAGAACTATCTCCTGCCTCTTTTTACCCTTCTGATTTTTTTACTTTGCTCCTTATTTACCGAAACTCATCCACAGCTGCCTATGGCTTTCCAACGCCTCCTTTTTATTCTTAACCAATGTCTCTATTTCTCTCATCAGCCAAGCTTCCTTACGTTTTCCTTCCTTGACCTTCACTATAATAGGGACGTGCATATCCTGTGCCGTTGTCATCACACTTTTAAAAACAGACCACTTGGCTGATGTTCCTTTCCCCGTAAACAACCTGCCTCAATCAACAGGAGCGAGACCTTTTCTCATACCTTCAAATTAGCCTTACCACATTTTGAGCATTTTAACACGTGGACCCTCTCCGTCCCTATCCAAAACTGTCTTAAACCAAATAGAACTGTCGCCACTGGTCCCCAAAAGCTCCTCTTCATTGACTTGCCCTTCCCAATTTCCCAGCACAAGATCCAGTGTTGCTCGCTCATGTGTGTGGGGCTTCAACATACTGCTTGAGAAAACTCTTGAACAATTTTGGGGAATTGCACCCCATTTAAACCTTTCACACTATGATTTTCTGAGTCAATATTGGGTAAGTTAATATCCCCTACTACAACAACCTCATTTGACCTGCAGCTGTCTGCAATCTCCTGGCATATTTGTTCATTTAATTCCCATTGATTATTCGGGGGTCTGTAGTACACCCCTATCAAGGTGATCATAGAAACATAGAAACATAGAAAATAGGTGCAGGAATAGGCCATTCGGCCCTTCGAGTCTGCACCGCCATTCAATATGATCATGGCTGATCATTCAACTCAGTATCCTGTACCTGCCTTCTCTCCATACCCCCTGATCCCTTTAGCCACGAGGGCCACATCTAACTCCCTCTTAAATATAGCCAATGAACTGGCCTCAACTACCTTCTGTGGCAGAGAATTCCAGAGATTCACCACTCTCTGTGTGAAAAATGTTTGTCTCATCTCGGTCCTAAAAGATTTCCCGCTTATCGTTAAACTGTGACCCTTTGTTCTGGACTTCCCCAACATCGGGAACAATCTTCCTGCATCTAGCCTGTCCAACTACTTAAGAATTTTGTAAGTTTCTATAAGATCCCCCCTCAATCTTCTAAATTCTAGCGAGTACAAGCCGAGTCTATCCAGTCTTTCTTCATATGAAAGTCCTGACATCCCAGGAATCAGTCTGGTGAACCTTCTCTGTACTCCCTCTATGGCAAGAATGTCTTTCCTCAGATTAGGAGACCAAAACTGTACGCAATACTCCAGGTGTGGTCTCGCCAAGACCCTGTACAACTGCAGTAGAACCTCCCTGTTCCTATACTCAAATCCTTTTGCTATGAATGCAACATACCATTTGATTTCTTCACTGCCTGCTGCACCTGCATGCCTACGTTCAATGACTGGTGTACCATGACGCCCAGGTCTCGTTGCATCACTTTCTGGTTCCTCAGCTCCGCCCATATAGCCTCACTAGACAAACTGTCCCTAATGTCATCTCTGACCACTGCCGTGACGTGCTCCTTAACCAACAATGCAACCCCTCTCCTCTTATCCCTCACCCATCTCTCCTGAAGCTCCTGTACCCCAGAACATTGAGCTGCCAGTCCTGTCCGACTCTTATCCAGGTTGCAATAGTGGTTACAACGTCCCAGTCGTTCATACCTATCCATACACTAATCTCATCTGCCTTACCCGTCAGGCCTCTTCCATTATAACACTTGCAGTGTAACCTAACCCTCCTTCCTCGCTCTCTGACTTTCATCTGCCTATTCTGTCCACTAACGTTTCTATCACAACCCTCCATACAAACTTCTAACCTCTCACCTGCCTCTGTCCCGTATGAGACGCCCCACCCCCGCCAATCTAGTTTAAAGCATCCCGTGTAGCATTAGCAAACCTGGGTGTTGGCACCCCTCCAGTTAAGATGTAACCCGCCCCTTTTGTATAGATGACCCTTCACAAGAAGTGATCCCAATGGTCTAGATATCTAAATCCCTGCCCCTGCACCAACTCTTTAGCCACACATTTATTTCCCCTAACTTCCTGGTCTTACCTTCACTAGCACGAGATACTGGAAGCAAGCCAGAGATAATTATTCTGGGGGTCACCTAACTCCCTAAACTTGTGTTACAGAACTTCCTTCCTCGTCCTACCTATATCATTTGTGCCAACATGCACAACAGCCTCCGGCTGCTCCCCTCCCTCGAGGATACCCCGCAGCGGCACCGAGACGTCCTGGAACCTGGCACCTGGTGCCAGCACACCATCCTGGATTCACGCCTGTTGCCGCTGAAACTCCTGTCCCCACATCTGACTATCGAGTCGCCCACCAGTAATGCTCTACCTGACTTCACTCTTCCCTGCTGAGCCTCAGCACCAGGGTTAGAGTCACAGTCCTGACTTCAATCGGTACAGCCACTGGGGTCTCATGCACTCCATGTTTACTTCTCCTCGTTGTCATCCACTTTCACTCTTCCTGTATCTTCGGTGTGACAACCCCACTGTAGGTCTTGTCCATGAAACTGTCGTTATCCCGGATGGTCCTGCGGTCATCCAGCTGCTGCTCCAGTTCCCTAACACGGTCCTTCAGGAGCTGCACCTGGACATAATTTCCATAGGTGTAGTTGTCAGAGGCACCTGACTTTTCACATTCTACACAAAACGCACTGCAACAACTTGCCTGCCATTATTTCAGTAGATTAAGAACGAGACATACTCACAAAGCTGAATTAAACCTATTCCCTTCTCTGCTGCCGATAGCCTCCTACCCCCAGCCTCCTCGCCGAAGACTATATCGCCAAAGACCTGCGCTTTAACACCACACAACATATCACGCAATAGGCCGCTCTGCTGACTATGCCTTATTCCTTATTTGCTGCTTAATTTACCAATTTTCTGTTGCAACCAGTACAATGGTTAACTTTAAATTGCCTGTATTACCTTAAAATTACCTTTAATTGGTCATGCCTCTCACCTTTTCTGCCTTCTCCAACTATTCCGTTTAAACCTCTTCCGCACTTTTTAAGCTCAGATCAAGGACAACAACCCTTACATTTTGGCCAAATGTAGGCAAAACGGTTCAGCCCAATATGTTAACTTGGTCATAGAGAGCCATGGAGTGATACAGTGTGGAACCAGGCCCTTCGGCCCAACTTGCCCACACCGGTCAACAATGTCCCAGCTACACTAATCTGCGCTTGCTCCATATCCCTCCAAATCCTGTCCTATCCATGTACCTATCTAACTGCTTGTTGAACGATGGGATAGTACCAGCTTCAACTACCTCCTCTGTCAGCTTGTTCCATACACCCACCACCCTTTCTGTGACAAAATTACCCCTCGGATTCCGATTACATCTTTTTCCCCTTACCTTGAACATATGTCCTCTTGTCCTCGAATCCCCTACTCTGGGCAAGAGAATCTGTGCATCTACACGATCTATTCCTCTCATGATTATGTACACCTCTATACGTTCACCCCTCATCCTCCTGCGCTCCATGGAATAGACACCCAGCCTACTCAACCTCTCAATGTGTAGGAAAGAACTGCAGATGCTGGTTTAAATCAAAGGAAGGCACAAAATGATGGAGTAACTCAGCGGGACATGCAGCATCTCTGGAACGAAGGAATGGTTGAGCGGGAGAGAGATAGAATATATTCAGTGACAATAAGAATGGTAGGAAATCTGGGAATGGAGAGGGGATGGAGAGAGAGGGAAAGCAAGGGCTATTTGTTGTTAGCAAAGTCAATGTTCATACCGCTGAGGTGTAAGCTACCCAAGCAAAATATCAGATTGGGAATGGGAGGGTGAATTAAAGTGCTAAGCAACCTGGAGATCAGGTAGATTAAGGCGGACTGAGCGGAGGTGTTCAGCGAAACGATTGCCGAGTCTGCGCTTGCGCTCGCCAATGTACAGCTGTTGACACCTGGAACAGCGGATGCAGTAGATGAGGTTGGAGGAGGTGCACGTGAACCTCCGCTTCACCTGGAAAGGGTCCTTCGGTGGAGTCGGGGGGAGGGGTAAAGGGACAGGTGTTGCATCTCCTGCGGTTGCAGGGGAAAGTACCTGGTTGGGAAGGAACGAGTTGACCAGGGATTACGGAGGAAACGGTCTCGGCAAAAAGCAGAAAGGGGTGGATATGGGAACATGTGGCCATAAGTGGTATCTCGTTGGATGGTCCAGGTGAATTTGAGCATAGGATGGAAATTAGTCATGGAGTTGGTGAAGTCAGTAAGTTCTGCATGGGTGCAGTTGTCAGTGAGTTCTGTTCGAGGTGTAACGTCTGCAGTTCATTCCTACACAAAGCTAGTGGCATGTTGGCCTTCATTGCGAGAGAATTTGAGTTTAGGAGCAAAGTGGTCCTACTGCAGTTACGCAGGGCCCTGGTGAGACTGCACCTGGAGTTTTGCGTGCAATTTTGGTCTCCTAATTGGTGGAAGGACATTATCACTATTGAGGGAGTGCAGCATATGTTCACCACATATAGATTGGGCCAACAAAATTGGTAGCAGCTCTGAGGAGGAGCATTTCCTCAAATGTATACCCTTCCACCAGAACCATCTGGCTTCTACCAGTAAGCCAGTTCTGAATCCATATGATTAATTTGCCATGGAACCAATGCATTTTAATCTTCTGGATCAGTCTACCATGAGGGGATTTATTAATTGCCTTTCTAAAATCCATGTAGGTAAAATCCACTGCCCTACCCTCATCGATCACCTTTGTCACTTCCTCAAAAAATGAAATAAAATCTATAAAACATGACCTACTATGGACAAAGCCATGCTGATTGTCCATAACTAGGCCATTTTCTTCCGAATGTGGGTAAATCCTAACCCAAAAATTCTCTCCAATTAGATGCTCAACCACTGACGTGAGGCTCACCAGCCTATAAATACATGGATTCTCTCAACTTCCCTTCATAAACAAAGGAGCTGGCTACTCTTGAGTCCTCTGGGGCCACTTGAGTTATTACTTACTTATTTTATATTCCTCAAAGCCTCCTTCTGATGTAGCATTTCTAACGACAAAACAGAATTTACACACTCATATTGTTTTCGAGAGGAGACAAGACAAATTTATCTTACTGTCCCCTCAGCAGTCAAGAGAGCAATCAATACTCCTCTCTCACCGTTTCCACATATCTTATTATGTATTGTAGGAAAGAACTGCAGATGCTGATTTCAATCGAAGTTAGACACAAAATGCTGATGTAACTCAGCCTGAAGTCCGAAGAAGGGTCTGAAGAATGGGTCTCGACACAACGTCACCCATTCCTTCTCTCCAGAGATGCTGCCTGTTCCGCTGAGTTTTTCGCTGAGGACTGAACAAGCTAGAGGCAGGAAAAATGTTCCCAATGTTGGGCGAGTCCAGAACCAGGGGTCACAGTCTTAGAATAAAGGGGAGGCCATTTAAGACTGAGGTGAGAAAACACATTTTCACCCAGAGAGTTGTGAATTTGTGGAATTCCCTGCCACAGAGGGCAGTGGAGGCCAAATCACTGGATGGATTTAAGAGAGAGTGAGATAGAGCTCCAGGGTGTAGTGGAATCAAGAGATATGGGGAGAAGGCAGGCACGGTTTATTAATTGGGGACTATCAACCATGATCACAATGAATGGCGGTGCTGGCCTTCTCCTGCACCTATTTTCTATGTTTCTATGAGTTACTCCAGCATTTTGTGTCTACCTTCTTATTAGCCCTGATGACCATGAAAATCAGCTTCGTTGTAGTAGAAAATAATAAAATAGGATCACTTGGTGCCAAATATAACACGATACAAAGTGTAAAATAATAGTTTCAATGATGTGGAAAACTGTTATGTGGTTACTATTGGCTTGGCTGCATGATGACATTACAATTAAATAAGAATTAGAGTCATTTTGATAATTAGCTACAATAGACGTGTTTAAAATTAATTTAGAATCAATTGCCAAAATACTTTCATAAGCAGAGATTCCTGTTCAGTTTGATGGGTTCATGGACAGGCAACAAGCTTGTGAAGCTGGCTGGTGATTATTGCATCTTTACCTTTCAAAACAGAACCATTAAGGCACTGGTAGACAAAAGTGCTGGAGAAACTCAGCGGGTGCAACAGCATCTATGGAGCGAAGGAAATAGGCAACGTTTCGGGCCGAAACACTTCTTCAGATTGCTCTTAAAGACCTCTAAGGCACTGCTTATTAAGAATTACCGATGCAAGTTGGATTCTCCATTCTATATTTTCCTTGAGCTTCATCACCTTAGATTTCTCGTTTTCACACCTTACCCTTCCATATCTCTATGTCTCCATCTCCCCTTACGCTCAGTTTGAAGAAGGGTCTCGACTCGAAACGTCACCCATTCCTTCTCCCCAGATATGCTGCCTGTTCCGCTGAGTTACTCCAGCAGATTGTGTCTATCTTCGCATGTAGGATTGTGGTCTGGTATTTTACTTCGGAGTTACGTGAGTGATTCCATGAAGAAGTGCCCGCCAGTGCGCATGCATGTCATTACGCCTTGTGCATGGCGCAGCGACTGACTGGCAGGCGCCCTGCTCCTTCCAGCGGTAAGTTTAAACCTGCAGGTAAGTTTAAACTTATTTCCAGGTTCTGTTTTTTCTTGCAGGAAACTCTTCTTACAGAGTTCTTCCTGATGGATGATTTCGGGGCGAAGTCCGGACGGGCCACGGGGAAACCGGTTATGGACCCTGGGGCAAGAGGATCCTGGTCCGGACCGCGGAAGCGCGGGTAGCCTGCGGCCGTCGGGTTCGCTACCTAAGTCGCTGACAATGGGGTCAGCGGCTCCCAGACCGCTATGGTTCCCCAGAACGGGGGTAAAACCAAGGGTAAGTTGGTCTCGCCACCCGAGTCGCTGACAGTGCAGTCAGCGGCTCCAAGACAGCTATGGTGCCCCAGAAATAGGGGAAAGCCAGGAGTAAGTCGGTCACGCCTTTGGACTCGGATGAGTCGGGCCAGGAGGTTTCCCTCCTTCAATGGGTAGCGTCTGCTGACGTCTAAACCCACATGGAGCACCTGATGGAGAGGTTGCTCCACAATGATATACTCCAAAGGATGCAGTTATCAGCGCGGGACTCCTCGGGGCCCCACGGCAGTGGCACCTGTTTCAGGGCTGCACAATGTCTCCCTCTCTGATGAGGGGAGCATTCGGGGTCTGTTCCTGCCTGACAGAGCAAAAATCCTGATATAGGTCCGTGGGAGGGGCCGTATCAGCGCAGGTATCCTCAGGGGCCTGCGGCAGCACCTGTTTTCAGGGCTGCCTATGAATCTCCCTCTCTGTGGAGGGGAGTGTGAGTGGTCAATGTGTAACTGACTTCAAATTCGAAGTATGTCCGTGGAACATACTGGAGCACATGCATATGGTTCCAAGGAAATAATCGCAAACGAAGGGTTACTGCCGGAAGAGTTAGTTCCAGCCATGGGCAGAAAACCCGGAAGGGGCCAGAGTTCCCCTCACGGCTGACAGTGAATAGCGCTATCAGGGGTGACATTGGAGAAATGAAACCAGCCGCCGAAGCTTTTCTTCAGGTAAGACTTATCCAACAGGTATAACTGGATGAGGATGCAAAAGCTGTCGGACTAATCAAGGTACCAACGACACCCCCTCCCACCTCATCAGCAGTAAGCAGTTCACTGAAGCTGGAGTCAGCTTGAAAGCTGGGCTGAGGTCTTTCAGGTCAAGGTCCATGCCGGTCTCAGGAAATATGAGTACACACACACGACCAGTCCTACTCTCCAATCAAGGACGGGAATAGAACCCGCATCAGGGGCATTTGGGCTTACCATAAGACCACCGGTAACCATGGAGGTAGGTGGGTCTGGTTCTTCCGAAACATGGGGTATGTGGACCATTTACAAGTTGGTAATATTTACACTTGTGTTTTGTACAAATGACAATGATAACATGAGATTCAGATCCGTTTATAAACTAAAATGATAACATGTGATTGGTTTATTTTGCACAGTATACAAGGGTTCCAAGCATGGCTTGGAATTGGGGCCAGAGTTGTCTTTCGAGGCAGGCTCAGTATTAGGCCAGGATTGCCTTCCGAGACAAGCTCGGAAATATTTGCAGAGTTGTCTTTAGAGGCAGGCTCAGAATTATGGCCGGAATTGTCTTTCAAGGCATGCCCAGAATTATGGCCAGAGTTGTCTTTCAAGGCAGGCTCAGTACCTTTCGAGACAGGCTCGGGAATCTGGTCAGAATTATCGTTCGAGGTAGGCACGGAATTATGGCAGGTGTGGCCTGTTCATTGTGAACGATGGAGGATGTCAGTTCATCTTTGATTTAACTCGCATGTGCAACAGAGACTTTTCAGAATATGGAACTTCGTTACTGTTAAACAACTGATTTCCATTTTCTGGGATCACCGGAGTCATTTGAAATTTATCTGGATGGGACAATGATAACAGTTAAAGCGTTGCAAAATGGGCTAACTTCAGCTCCCAGGTTATTTACCAAATTACTAAACCGGTGCTTGGACTGAAAAAAGCTCAAAATCACTTATTCTGGCTTACCTGGATATTCCAAATGCTGTATTTTGCTAAAATCAACAGTTTCAGCCGCAAACTATAATTGAGAAATTGAGGTTCCTCAACCATCCAGTTAAATTTAAGTTGATACCAACTAGCGTTATTGATTATTGGGATTTACCTTTAATTATTAATTTGTCTGTGACTTCGGCCTGGGGCAAGAAAGTGTAAACAATAGAAGCCTGTAACAACCTTGTTGTTATGAAGCAGCCTTCTATTCATCAAGTGTAATTGGCAATATAGCAGCTGTGTTTCAGCTGTGCAAATTGGACCTTTGCATTATCAGAACTTACAACGTGCAAAGCAGTAACCTCTCAGGTGCCATGTAGGTCATCGTTAACAGACCTATGCTATTACCAGCTGAAGCTACCAAAGTCACTATGGTGGACGAACAGTATTCAGCATTGCTCCAGTAGGTTTTGGTCACTAAATCTTCAGTTATATTACAAACTGATGCTAGTGCTCAAAGATGAAAAATTACGAATGCCATCTCTAGTCACGCAGGCAGAAGGGATTTGCATGAGTTACCAATTCTCCAGTTATTGGTATCAACTATCTATAGACACTATGTGCATTCTATGTGTTAAAGGGGTATTGTGCGAATATGCATAATTTGCATGCTCAATTCCAAGTTGATACACTGTGGTGGTGGCATATGTTAGTCACATGGGTGCAATCCAGTCAAAGTATCCTATCATATTTACCTAACCTCATTTGGTGGTGGTGTATAATCACGTAAAATCAATGAAAACACAGAATGGATGTTGGATCACAAAGTATTTTATGACATTATGGCTCAATGGAACACCAAATATCGATATGTTTGTATCCAGGCTCGGCGCAGATAGCACACAGATAAATTGTGTGGCCGTAATCGTATAGTGGTTAGTACTCTGCGCTATGGCCACAGCAACCTCGGTTGGGATCCGAGTCACAGCAGGTAGTGTTTACATTCACCGGTTGCAAAAATACGTGGATCATAGTGGCGAGAGATACATTCTCGCTACACGAGGGAGGAATGTTCTTTTATGTCTTTTCTCTATTTTGCCTCATCAGTCGGGTCTTGCAATAAATTCTGCAAGATCCCGCTTCAGGGGTTTTCGTACTGTCTGACTGGCCTATGCAGCCATGGTTCCCGCTTATGTAGGGAATATGATAGAAACTTATATGGTTATTCTAAACATAAAAATGTGCTGGTTCAGACTGCGCCCCGGGTAACCAGCCCCTGCATGATAAAATCAATTCATTGACTTGCAGACTCTAAGAAGACTGCTCCTACGGCTCGGGTTGTCAGACCGATCCATGTATGTGCTCACTGCAGAGTGCAGAGGTAGCACCAAAAAATCAGTACATTTCCTCTTCAGGAGATGGGAAGCGTTTTGTTTAAATACTATGTTACATATAATACGGCACGGATTACTGAGTCTTGGAGTTCATTTCAAATGGGTCCTTGACAATAAATTAACTTATAAAACCATTAACTGAGCCCAACGGGCCTTCACATCATATTTCCTGCAGCGAGCGGGACCCACTCTATCGGGTCTCACCCTCTGATACCCAGTTTATAAAGGATATCTTTAACACAAGTTCTCCCAGGCCGAAGCACACGAAAAAAAAAGAAAACAAAATTAGATTTTATTTCTTGTCATTTGAACCTCAGAGAGGCTCAAATGAAACTCCGTTTCCACAGCCATACAAACAAAACAATTCCTACACGACACACAAACAATTCAATTTACAGAAAAACATCCATCACAGTGAATCTCCTCCTCACTGTGATGGAAGGCAAAGTCTTTTCTCTCCCCTGCACCATTTTCCCCCCATGTTGAAGCCCCAGGGGGCAATGTTAAGTCCCACGGCCGTTGAGGCCGCGCCCGGCCCAAAAGTCACACGTTGGAGCCCACGGCTGGCGCTGGAATGTCCCGCAGTCATTAAAGCCGCACCGGGCGAAGTACGGCCCCGCTCCGGGTCATTCTAACCCCGCGACTCGGGCTGGAGAAGTTGCGTTGCGGGAGCTCCGGAAAGCGGTCTCTCGCCCGGACCCGCGAGCTCCCGATATCACAGTCCACCTGTCTGCAGCTGCAGCTGGAGCCTCCGAGCTCCGGACTGAGCAGCAACGCGCCGCCACCGCTCCTCACGCTCCGAGGCCAGCCAGCCCCACGATGGTGAGTCGGCAGCTCCGCAGGCTCCGCAACTGGAGCCCCCTGGTCGTTCCGGTTGGAGGCCGCTCCACGGTGCTAGGCCCCAATGACAATGGAGACCCGACAGGGAAAAGGTCGGGTCACCC
Organism: Malacoraja senta; assembly: GCA_038087875.1. Taxonomy (NCBI): domain Eukaryota; kingdom Metazoa; phylum Chordata; class Chondrichthyes; order Rajiformes; family Rajidae; genus Malacoraja; species Malacoraja senta. The sequence goes on along the minus strand of CM075995.1, from coordinate 10,544,387 downwards.
GTGCAGGGAAGATATTTTAAAAGTTTCCCCCTCCCCACCCCACATATACACAGTTAAAAGCAGTACAAAAAACCCCACGAACAACTACATTTAACTAGTCAAAAATAAAAAAAAAGACAGACAGGCTGTAGGGGCCACTGCAGTAATCCCGTGCCGCCGCAAATCCCATGTATGGGATATTGACATTGTGTTAACACTACTTCACCAGGGGGCTCCAGCTACATCCTTATCTTTGGCCCGTCTCTCATAAGGTAGTCATCGTCAGGGCACTGGTCTGTGCGCAATGGGTTCAGTCACTACATAAATTGCGACTGGACAGGATGGTTACACCTGCAAATAATATAATATTTTATGTTCATGATTTAGTTAAGTACAGCAGGCCAGGGGCGTCAGGTCTCAAACTAGTTCTCATGGCATACCCCATGGACCTTCGGTTATGTGTGGTCACACATTTACGTCAAGGTCACCTAGTGCCTTAGAGGCTCTGATAGTAGCCATGTTTGTTAGTTACGAAAAACCTCATGAGAAGGTATCAGTTCAGACCATCTTCAGGTGGTTAAAACGGGGTTTTGGCTTATGCAGGAGTAGATACTAATATGTTCTCATCTCATTCCACCAGGGCTGCTACAACATCAGCAGCAAGGGTTATGTACGTTCCGCTGGACTACATCCTAGCAACTGCAGGATGGTCTAACGAACGAGCTTTCCAAACATTTTATAATAACCCATAGCCAGGCCGGGAGTATTTGCCAACTCTATTATACATTCTATTTTATAGTTCCTCCCGGATGAGAGGGGTTACTATTATTATTATTTGTTCATTAAATAGCATCAGCATGTTTTAAATCCATGTCATGTCTGTATGCATTATCAATGTTTCCCTTATCTGTGGTCAACTGATGCAGTTGTGTTTGTGTGAACTTTTCCACGGCATGAAATCACAGAGCTTTGAAATCTTCACGGAATCACTCACGTGACTCCGAAGTAAAATAGTAAGATTAAACGAGAACTTACCAGTTTGAAGTTTGATCTTTATTTTATGAGGAGTTACGATGCCCACCGCTCCCAACCCTCATATCATGAAGGTCATCTGGTCGTTCTAGTTTTCTAATCTTACTGTCACTTCAATTACTGTTATCTGTGATTTCACACCGTTGCTTTGGTCCAGGAAGACTGGCGGGCTCTTCTTCACATAATCGCTCATTGTAAGTCCTCATAAAATAAAGATCAAACTTCAAACTGGTAAGTTCTCGTTTAATCTTACTATTTTATAATAGCGTACCATAAACATTATGGGTTTTCATGTTTAAATAACACCAAACTTTGTAGAAGATTACAAGCACTTTTCCAAATAATTTGTTCAAAATTATAAAGAAGAAGGAAATACGGGAGCAATATAAATTTATAAATGTTTAATATAACATTTTAATATAACAATATCTATATTACTAAAAGTCTGATCTTGACCACTTTTGGCCCACTGTGGTGCGATTTCCAAGAGAACGCCACCACCTACGGCCGTCATTTTTGGCCACCTCGCTGAGAGCCCACGTCCGTCTTCCTGGACCAGAGGATTTTTCCCATCGATGAAAAATGAGAGATATATTCATGTTTTTTAAAAATTCACCATTCTATCTGCTGCCCCTGCTGGAGGGAGGGGGAGGGACTATAAAACCAGGAAGTGGTGTGCCTCACTCAGTCTCTGCAAGATGGAGGAAGTCAGAGGCTCACGTCTCTCTGAGCTATGAATAACACTGAACACATGTCTACTCAAATGTGAGTCCCCTTAATGTGGTTTGAAAATGAAAATATGATTGGTTTGAAGTAAAAACGCACTGTCTGCTAATGGTTGTTTGGGTTGAAGTTAAAAGGCACTGCTGCAAATGGTTTGGGTGCTTTGGGTTGAAGTTAAAAGGCACTACTGCAAATGGTGGTTTGGGTGCTTTGGGTTGAAGTTAAAAGGAACTACTGTAAATGGTGGTTTGGGTGCTTTGGCTTGAAGTTAAAAGGCAACACTGCAAATGGTGGTTTGGGTGCTTTGGCTTGAAGTTAAAAGGCACTACTGCAAATTGTGCTTTGGGTGCTTTGGCTTGAAGTTAAAAGGCACTAATACAAATGGTGGTTTGGGTGCTTTGGCTTGAAGTTAAAAGGCACTACTGCAAATGGTGGTTTGGGTGATTTGGCCTGAAGTTAAAAGGAACTACTGCTAATGGTGGTTTGGGTGCTTTGGGTTGGAGTTAAAAGCCACTACTGCAAATGGTGGTTTGGGTGCTATGGGTTGAAGTTAAAATGCACTACTGCAAACGATGGTTTGGGTGCTTTGGCTTGAAATTAAAAAAGCACTACTGCAAATGGTGGGTTAGGTGCTTTGGCTTGAAGTAAAAAGGCACTACTGCAAATGGTTGTTTGGGTGCTTTGGCTTGGTTAAAAGGTACTACTGCAAATGGTGGTTTGGGTGCTTTGGCTTGAAGTAAAAAGGCACTACTGCAAATGGTTGTTTGGGTGCTTTGGCTTGGTTAAAAGGTACTACTGCAAATGGTGGTTTGGGTGCTTTGGGTTGAAGTAAAAAGGAACTACTGTAAATGGTGGTTTGGGTGCTTTGGCTTGAAGTTAAAAGGCAACACTGCAAATGGTGGTTTGGGTGCTTTGGCTTGAAGTTAAAAGGCACTACTGCAAATGGTGCTTCGGGTGCTTTGGCTTGAAGTTAAAAGGCAACACTGCAAATGGTGGTTTGGGTGCTTTGGCTTGATGTTAAAAGGCACTACTGCAAATGGTGCTTCGGGTGCTTTGGCTTGAAGTTAAAAGGCACTATTACAAATGGTGGTTTGGGTGCTTTGGCTTGAAGTTAAAAGGCACTACTGCAAATGGTGGTTTGGGTGATTTGGCCTGAAGTTAAAAGGAACTACTGCTAATGGTGGTTTGGGTGCTTTGGGTTGGAGTTAAAAGCCACTACTGCAAATGGTGGTTTGGGTGCTATGGGTTGAAGTTAAAAGGCACTACTGCAAACGATGGTTTGGGTGCTTTGGCTTGAAATTAAAAAGCACTACTGCAAATGGTGGGTTAGGTGCTTTGGCTTGAAGTAAAAAGGCACTACTGCAAATGGTTGTTTGGGTGCTTTGGCTTGGTTAAAAGGTACTACTGCAAATGGTGGTTTGGGTGCTTTGGCTTGAAGTAAAAAGGCACTACTGCAAATGGTGGTTTGGGTGCTTTGGCATGGTTAAAAGGTACTACTGCTAATGGTGGTTTGGGTGCTTTGGCTTGAAGTTAAAACGCACTACTGCAAATGGTGGTTTGGGTGCTTTGGGTTGAAGTTAAAAGGAACTACTGTAAATGGTGGTTTGGGTGCTTTGGCTTGAAGTTAAAAGGCAACACTGCAAATGGTGGTTTGGGTGCTTTGGCTTGAAGTTAAAAGGCACTACTGCAAATGGTGCTTCGGGTGCTTTGGCTTGAAGTTAAAAGGCAACACTGCAAATGGTGGTTTGGGTGCTTTAGCTTGATGTTAAAAGGCACTACTGCAAATGGTGCTTCGGGTGCTTTGGCTTGAAGTTAAAAGGCACTATTACAAATGGTGGTTTGGGTGCTTTGGCTTGAAGTTAAAAGGCACTACTGCAAATGGTGGTTTGGGTGATTTGGCCTGAAGTTAAAAGGCACTACTGCTAATGGTGGTTTGGGTGCTTTGGGTTGAAGTTAAAAGCCACTACTGCAAATGGTGGTTTGGGTGCTATGGGTTGAAGTTAAAAGGCACTACTGTTAACGGTGGTTTGGGTGCTTTGGCTTGAAATTAAAAGGCACTGCTGCAAATGGTGGGTTAGGTGCTTTGGCTTGAAGTAAAAAGGCACTACTGCAAATGCTGGTTTGGGTGCTTTGGCATGGTTAAAAGGTGCTACTGCTAATGGTGGTTTGGGTGCTTTGGGTTGAAGTTAAAACGCACTACTGCAAATGGTGGTCTGGGTGCTTTGGCTTGAAGTTAAAAGGCACTACTGCAAATGGTGGTTTGAGTGCTTTGGCTTGAAGTTAAAAGGCACTACTGCAAATGGTGTTTTGGGTGCTTTGGCTTGAAGTTAAAAGGCACTACTGCAAATGGTGGTTTCGGTGCTTTGGGTTGAGGTTAAAAGGCACTACTGCAAATGGTGGTTTGGGTGCTTTGGCTTGAAGTTAAAAGGCACTACTGCAAATGGTGGTTTGGGTGCTTTGGCTTGAAGTTAAAAGGCACTACTGCAAATGGTGGTTTGGGTGCTTTGGCTTGAAGTTAAAAGGCACTACTGTAATGGGTGGTTTGGTTGCTGTGGCTTGAAATTAATAGGCACTACTGCAAATGATGGTTTGGGTGCTTTGGCTTGAAGTTAAAAGGCACTACTGCAAATGGTGGTCTGGGTGCTTTGGCTTGAAGTTAAAAGGCACTACTGCAAATGGTGGTTTGGGTGCTTTGGCTTGGTTAAAAGGTACTACTGCAAATGGTGGTTTGAGTGCTTTGGCTTGAAGTTAAAAGGCACTACTGCAAATGGTGGTTTGGGTGCTTTGGCTTGAAGTGAAAAGGCACTACTGCAAATGGTGGTTTCGGTGCTTTGGGTTGAGGTTAAAAGGCACTACTGCAAACGGTGGTTTGGGTGCTTTGGCTTGAAATTAAAAGGCACTGCTTCAAATGGTGGTTTGGGTGCTTTGGCTTGAAGTTAAAAGGCACTACTGCTAATGGTGGTTTGGGTGCTTTGGGTTGAAGTTAAAAGCCACTACTGCAAATGGTGGTTTGGGTGCTATGGGTTGAAGTTAAAAGGCACTACTGCAAACGGTGGTTTGGGTGCTTTGGCTTGAAATTAAAAGGCACTACTGCAAATGGTGGGTTAGGTGCTTTGGCTTGAAGTAAAAAGGCACTACTGCAAATGGTGGTTTGGGTGCTTTGGCATGGTTAAAAGGTGCTACTGCTAATGGTGGTTTGGGTGCTTTGGGTTGAAGTTAAAACGCACTACTGCAAATGGTGGTCTGGGTGCTTTGGCTTGAAGTTAAAAGGCACTACTGCAAATGGTGGTTTGAGTGCTTTGGCTTGAAGTTAAAAGGCACTACTGCAAATGGTGTTTTGGGTGCTTTGGCTTGAAGTTAAAAGGAACTACTGTAAATGGTGGTTTGGGTGCTTTGGCTTGAAGTTAAAAGGCAACACTGCAAATGGTGGTTTGGGTGCTTTGGCTTGAAGTTAAAAGGCACTACTGCAAATGGTGCTTCGGGTGCTTTGGCTTGAAGTTAAAAGGCAACACTGCAAATGGTGGTTTGGGTGCTTTAGCTTGATGTTAAAAGGCACTACTGCAAATGGTGCTTCGGGTGCTTTGGCTTGAAGTTAAAAGGCACTATTACAAATGGTGGTTTGGGTGCTTTGGCTTGAAGTTAAAAGGCACTACTGCAAATGGTGGTTTGGGTGATTTGGCCTGAAGTTAAAAGGCACTACTGCTAATGGTGGTTTGGGTGCTTTGGGTTGAAGTTAAAAGCCACTACTGCAAATGGTGGTTTGGGTGCTATGGGTTGAAGTTAAAAGGCACTACTGTTAACGGTGGTTTGGGTGCTTTGGCTTGAAATTAAAAGGCACTGCTGCAAATGGTGGGTTAGGTGCTTTGGCTTGAAGTAAAAAGGCACTACTGCAAATGCTGGTTTGGGTGCTTTGGCATGGTTAAAAGGTGCTACTGCTAATGGTGGTTTGGGTGCTTTGGGTTGAAGTTAAAACGCACTACTGCAAATGGTGGTCTGGGTGCTTTGGCTTGAAGTTAAAAGGCACTACTGCAAATGGTGGTTTGAGTGCTTTGGCTTGAAGTTAAAAGGCACTACTGCAAATGGTGTTTTGGGTGCTTTGGCTTGAAGTTAAAAGGCACTACTGCAAATGGTGGTTTCGGTGCTTTGGGTTGAGGTTAAAAGGCACTACTGCAAATGGTGGTTTGGGTGCTTTGGCTTGAAGTTAAAAGGCACTACTGCAAATGGTGGTTTGGGTGCTTTGGCTTGAAGTTAAAAGGCACTACTGCAAATGGTGGTTTGGGTGCTTTGGCTTGAAGTTAAAAGGCACTACTGTAATGGGTGGTTTGGTTGCTGTGGCTTGAAATTAATAGGCACTACTGCAAATGATGGTTTGGGTGCTTTGGCTTGAAGTTAAAAGGCACTACTGCAAATGGTGGTCTGGGTGCTTTGGCTTGAAGTTAAAAGGCACTACTGCAAATGGTGGTTTGGGTGCTTTGGCTTGGTTAAAAGGTACTACTGCAAATGGTGGTTTGAGTGCTTTGGCTTGAAGTTAAAAGGCACTACTGCAAATGGTGGTTTGGGTGCTTTGGCTTGAAGTGAAAAGGCACTACTGCAAATGGTGGTTTCGGTGCTTTGGGTTGAGGTTAAAAGGCACTACTGCAAACGGTGGTTTGGGTGCTTTGGCTTGAAATTAAAAGGCACTGCTTCAAATGGTGGTTTGGGTGCTTTGGCTTGAAGTTAAAAGGCACTACTGCTAATGGTGGTTTGGGTGCTTTGGGTTGAAGTTAAAAGCCACTACTGCAAATGGTGGTTTGGGTGCTATGGGTTGAAGTTAAAAGGCACTACTGCAAACGGTGGTTTGGGTGCTTTGGCTTGAAATTAAAAGGCACTACTGCAAATGGTGGGTTAGGTGCTTTGGCTTGAAGTAAAAAGGCACTACTGCAAATGGTGGTTTGGGTGCTTTGGCATGGTTAAAAGGTGCTACTGCTAATGGTGGTTTGGGTGCTTTGGGTTGAAGTTAAAACGCACTACTGCAAATGGTGGTCTGGGTGCTTTGGCTTGAAGTTAAAAGGCACTACTGCAAATGGTGGTTTGAGTGCTTTGGCTTGAAGTTAAAAGGCACTACTGCAAATGGTGTTTTGGGTGCTTTGGCTTGAAGTTAAAAGGCACTACTGCAAATGGTGGTTTCGGTGCTTTGGGTTGAGGTTAAAAGGCACTACTGCAAATGGTGGTTTGGGTGCTTTGGCTTGAAGTTAAAAGGCACTACTGCAAATGGTGGTTTGGGTGCTTTGGCTTGAAGTTAAAAGGCACTACTGCAAATGGTGGTTTGGGTGCTTTGGCTTGAAGTTAAAAGGCACTACTGTAATGGGTGGTTTGGTTGCTGTGGCTTGAAATTAATAGGCACTACTGCAAATGATGGTTTGGGTGCTTTGGCTTGAAGTTAAAAGGCACTACTGCAAATGGTGGTCTGGGTGCTTTGGCTTGAAGTTAAAAGGCACTACTGCAAATGGTGGTTTGGGTGCTTTGGCTTGGTTAAAAGGTACTACTGCAAATGGTGGTTTGAGTGCTTTGGCTTGAAGTTAAAAGGCACTACTGCAAATGGTGGTTTGGTTGCTTTGGCTTGAAGTGAAAAGGCACTACTGCAAATGGTGGTTTCGGTGCTTTGGGTTGAGGTTAAAAGGCACTACTGCAAACGGTGGTTTGGGTGCTTTGGCTTGAAGTTAAAAGGCACTACTTCAAATGGTGGTTTGGGTGCTTTGGCTTGAAGTTAAAAGGCACTACTACAAATGGTGGTTTGGGTGCTTTGGCTTGAAATTAAAAGGCACTACTGCAAATAGTGGTTTGTGTGCTTTGGCTTGGTTAAAAGGCACTACTACAAATTGTGGTTTGGGTGCATTGGCTTGAAGTTTAAAGGCATAACTACAAATGGTGGTTTGGGTGCTTTGGCTTGAAGTTAAAAGGCACTACTGTAAATGGTGGTTTGAGTGCCTTGGCTTGAAGTTAAAAGGCACTACTGCAAATGGTGGTTTGGGTGCTTTGGCTTGAAGTTAAAAGGCACTACTACAATTGGTGGTTTGGGTGCTTTGGCTTGTAATTAAAAGGCACTACTTCAAATGGTGGTTTGGGTGCTTTGGCTTGAAGTTAAAAGGCACCACTGCAAATGGTGGTTTGGGTGCTTTGGCTTGAAGTTAAAAGGCACCACTGCAAAAGGTGGTTTGGGTGCTTTGGCCTGGAGTTAAAAGGCACCACTGCAAATGGTGGTTTGGTTGCTTTGGCTTGAATCTAAAAGGCATTACTGCATATGTTGGTTTGGGTGCTTTGGCTTGAAGTTAATAAGCACTAGTGCAAATGGTGGTTTGGGTGCTTTGGCTTGAAGTTAAAAGGCACTACTGCAAATGGTGGTTTGGGTGCTTTGGCTTGACGTTAAAAGGGACTACTGCAAATGGTGGTTTGGGTGCTTTGACTTGAAGTTAAAAGGCACTAATGCAAATGGTTGTTTGTGTGCTTTGGCTTGAAGTTAAAAGGCACTACTTCAAATGGTGGTTTGGGTGCTTTGGCTTGAAGTTAAAAGGCACTATTGCAAATGGTGCTTTGGGTGCTTTGGCTTGGTTAAAAGGCACTACTGCAAATGGTGGTTTGGTTGCTTTGGCTTGAAGTTAAAAGGCACTACTGGAAATAGTGGTTTGGGTGCTTTGGCTTGGTTAAAAGGCACTGCGGCAAATGGTGGTTTGGGTGCTTTGGCTTGAAGTTAAACGGCACTACTGCAAATGGTGGGTTGGGTACTTTGGCTTGAAGTTAATAGGCACTACTCCAAATGGTGGTTTGGGTGCTTTGGCTTGAAGTTAAAAGGCACTACTGCAAATGGTGGTTTGGGTGCTTTGGTTAGAAGTTAAACGGCACTACTGCAAATGGTGCGTTGGGTGCTTTGGCTTGAAGTTAAAAGGCACTACTGCAAATGGTGGGTTGGGTACTTTGGCTTGAAGTTAAAAGGCACTGCTGCAAATGGTGGTTTGGGTGCTTTGGCTTGAAATTAAAAGGCACTACTGCAAATAGTGGTTTGGGTGCTTTGGCTTGAAGTTAAAAGGCCCTAATGAAATGGTGGTTTGGGTGCTTTGGGTAACTTCCTGTTTGCACTGTATATTTGTTTTAGATAAAACGCTACCATTTACGGCTATGGTTTTTGGCCATCTTACTCACTCCCCCTCCGTTCAGCAGGTGGAGAGGATTATTTCCATTAATTAAAAATAAATGTGTTGTTAGTGTTTAAAAAATGTTGAGAATCTCTCTCCTGTCAATCACGCTATGAAGGCCACACCTTTTCCGGTGGGAAGGGGAGGGGTTATAAAACCCGGAAGTGTGGGTGTGGCTCTGTCTCTGCATGATGGGAGTGGGGGAGGTCACGACTCTGTCTGAGCTGTGAATCAACTGAATGTCTACTGAACTGCGAGTTTGTTGTTTTGTGTGCTTTTATGGTGCTTTTATGGTGGTTTCACCCTGCTTGAAGGTATGAATGCATTTGAATGTGGCGGCCTTGCACCCTGCTTGAAATGGTATGAAACTGCACTTGAATTTGGTGGCCTTGACCCCTGCTTGAAGTGGAATTAATTGCACTTGAATTTGGCGGCCTTGCACCCTGCTTGAAGTGGTATGAAACTGCACTTGAATTTGGTGGCCTTGGATCCAGCTTGAAGTGGTATGAAACTGCACTTGAATTTGGTGGCCTTGCACCCTGCTTGAAGTGGTATGAAATTGCACTTGAATTCGGTGGCCTTGCACCCTGCTTGAAGTGGTTGGAAACTGCACTTGAATTTGGTGGCCTTGCACCCTGCTTGAAGTGGTAGGAAACTGCACTTGAATTCGGTGGCCTTGCACCCTGCTTGAAGTGGTAGGAAACTGCACGTGAATTTGATGGCCTTGCACCCTGCTCGAAGTGGTAAGAAACTGCACTTGAATTTGGTGGTCTTGCACCCTGCTTGAAATGGTAGGAAAATGGATTTGAATTTGGTGGCCTTGCACCCTGCTTGAAATGGAATTTCAAGGAATAGCCATGAGTCAACTACCAGCCCACCAGCCGTGAGTGAGCTGCCAGCACATCAGGCTTGAGGGACTGAACTGCCGCCCCAAGAATTCATTTGGCCCACAATGTCCATACTAGCCCTCTGGAGACCAGTAGTCCCTGCAGCCAACAACACCCATACCAGCGCTCCAGAAAGCCCCCCCCCCACTGGCCACCAATATTGGAATTGGTGGAGAGGTGGAATATTGCGTCGGGGTACCAGCCCTCCCGTGTGAACATGGGACCCAACGGGTCCCACTTAGTCTAGTAAACATATAAATGTTTAAACGTTGGGGACAACAGGATGTTGTTCCATGACGATTGCAATATTAAACAGACAGATTAATGATTTTATCTGCTCATTCAAGATTAAGAGGATCATCATTTCAGTTTCCACTAAAAATACAGAATAATCTTCAAATACCACAAAGTTGGCTTATCTCCCTCCTTAACCCTAGACCATAATTGGTAGAGTCTCCAGTTAAAAAAACTCAGTTATACTTGTTCCCTGAAGACAAAAGAAACTGAAGTTACGGGAGTCTGGAGCAAAACAAAAACATATCACTGGCGGATTTCAGCAACTCTGTGAGATTCTGGCAATTCTGGAAGTTTCTGTAGCAAAGTTTCAATGAGGAACTTCCATTACACCATCTGAAAGTGCAAAAAAGTGTGAAAGTAGAGAAACATGTAACATTCTTAAGGGGTTAGGCAGGATAGATGCACGAAAAATGTCACCGGTGTTGAGGGAGTCCAGAACCAGGGTTCCCAGTTAAAGAATAAGGGGTAGGCCATTTAGGACTGAGATGAGGAAAAACGTTTTCACCCAGAGAGTTTCGAATCTGTGGAATTCTCTGCCATAGAACGCAATGGAGGCTAATTAACTGGGTATATTTAAGAGTTAGATATAGCCCTTGGGGCTAACGGAATCAAGTGTTATGTGGAGAAAACAGCAACAGGGTACTGATTTTGGACGATCAGCCATTATCATATGGTGCTGGCTCGAAGGGCCAAATGACCTACTCCTGCTAGTTTCTATGTTTCTATGCTTCTGTGTATATGCGACGTTTTTTTAAACCAATAAGTAGAAGAACCGACTGGAGGACAGGCCATCATAGACTGGTTATTGTGTAATGAGGAAGGATTAGTTAGCGGTCTTGTTGTGCAAAGCCCCTTGGGCATCACTGGTCATAATATGGTGGAATTCTGCATTAGGATGGAAAGTGACATGGTTAATTCAGAGACTGGGATCCTAAACTTAAAGAAAGCAGACTTTGGAGGAATGAGTTGGGAATTGGCTAGGGTAGACTGGCAAATTATACTTGGCGGTGGAGATACAATGGGAACGATTTAAAGACCGCATGGATGAACTCCAAAGATTGATCATCCCTGTCCGGCAAAAAAATAAAAAATAGAACGGGGAGGGCGGCGCAACCTTGGCTAACGGAAGAAATCAGGGATAGTGTTATTCTTGGGCATTGCATGTAAAGTGGCCAGAGGAAGAAGCAAACCGGAGGACTGGGAGAAATTTTGAACTCAACAGAGGAGGACAAATGGGTTAATTAAGAGTGGGGAAAAAGAGCACGAAAGAAAGCTTGCGGGGACTACAAAAACTGACCTTAAAAGCTTATTTAAATATGTATAAAGGAAAAGATTAATGGAAACAAATGTAGGTCCCTTGAGACAATTGAATTTATAGTGGGAAACAAGAAAATGGCAAACCAGTTAAACAAGTAGGGTAAGGATTCTGCTAGCCCTTGCTGTCCCCTCCCCTTCATCAGCCATCTGGTTGTCTCCTCCCCTCCCCCAGCCCTCGGGCTCCTCCTCCGCCTTTTTCCTTTTTTCCTTTCTTCTCCCCACCCCCTATCAGTCTGAAGAAGGGTTTCGGCCCGAAACGTTACCCGTTTCCTTCGCTCCATAGATGCTGCTGCACCCGCTGAATTTCTCCAGCATTTTTGTGTACCTACCAGTTAAACAAGTACTTTGCTTCTGTTTTCACTAATGAAGACACAAACAATCTCCCAGAAATAATAGGGGACCGATGATCTAGTGGGAGGGAGGAACTGAAGGGAATCCACATTTGTCAATCAACAGTTGGTAAACTGTTGGGACTGAAGGCAAATAAATCCCCAGGGCCTGAAGGCCGATAAATTCTCAGGGCCAGATAGGCTGCATCCCAGAGTACTTAAGAAAATAGCCCCAGAAATAGTGGATGCATTAGTGATAATTTTTAAAAACTCCTTAGATTCTGGAGTAGTTCCTGAGGATTGGAGGGTAGCTATTGTAACCCCACTTTTAAAAAAAGGAGGGAGAGAGAAAACGGGGATTTACAGACGTTAGTCTAACATCGGTAGTGGGGAAACTGCTAGAGTCTGTTATTAAAGATGGGAGAGCAGCACATTTGGAAAGTGGTGAAATCATTGGACAAAGTCAGCATGGATTTACGAAAGGTAAATCATGTCTGACGAATCTTATAGAATTTTTCGAGGATGTAACTAGTAGAGTGGATAAGGGAGCACCAGTGGATGTGTTATATCTGGATTTTCGGAAGGCTTTCGACAAGGTCCCACATAAGGGATTAGTATGCAAACTTAAAGCACACTGTATTGGGGGTTCAGTATTGATGTGGATAGAGACCTGGCTGGCAAACAGGAAGCAAAGAGTAGGAGTAAACGGATCCTTTTCAGAATGGCAGGCAGTGACGAGTGGGGTACCGCAAGGCTCAGTGCTGGGACTCCAGCTATTTACAATAAATATTAATGATTTGGACGAGGGAATTGAATGCAACATCTCCAAGTTTGTGGATGACACGAAGCTGGGGGGCAGTATTAGCTGTGAGGAGGACGCTAGGAGGCTGCAAGGTGACTTGGATAGGCTGGGTGAGTGGGCAAATGCATGGCAGATGCAGTATAATGTGGATAAATGTGAGGTTATCCACTTTGGGGGCAAAAACAGGAAAGCAGACTATTATCTGAATGGTAGCCGATTATGAAAATGGGAGATGCAAGGAGACCTGGGTGTCATGGTACACCAGTCATTGAAAGTAGGCATGCAGGTGCAGGAGGCAGTGAAGAAAGTGAATGGTATGTTAGCATTCATAGCAAAAGAATTTGAGTATAGGAGCAGGGAAGTTCTACTGCAGTTGTACAAGGTCTTGGTGAGACCACACCTGGAGTATTGCATACAGCTTTGGTCTCTGAATCTGAGGAAAGACATTCTTGCCATAGAGGGAGTACAGAGAAGGTTCGCCAGACTGATTCCTGGGATGTCAGGACTTTCATATGAAGAAAGACTGGGTAGACTTGGCTTGTACTCGCTAGAATTTAGAAGATTGAGGGGGGATCTTATAGAAACTTACAAAATTCTTAAGGGGTTGGACAGGCTAGATGCAGGAAGATTGTTCCCGATGTTGGTGGAAGTCCAGGACAAGGGGTCACAGTTTATGGATAAAGGGGAAATCCTTAGGACCGAGATGAGAAAAACATTTTTCACACAGAGAGTGGTGAATCTCTGGAACTCTCTGCCACAGAAGGTAGTTGAGGCCAGTTCATTGGCTATATTTAAGAGGGAGTTAGATGTGGCTCTTGTGGCTAAAGGGATCAGGGGGTATGGAGAGAAGGCAGGTACAGTATACTGAGTTGGATTATCAGCCATGATCATACTGAATGGCGGTGCAGGCTCGAAGGGCCGAATGGCCTACTCCTGCACCTATTTTCTATGTTTCTATGTTTCGATGATGGTCTGCATCCCAGAGTACTCAAGGAGGTGGCCCTAGAAATCGTGGATGCATTGGTGATCATTTTTCAATGTTCTCTCGACCCTGGATCAGTTCCTGTGGATGGGAGGGTAGCCAATGGAACTCAATTTTTAGGAAAGGAGGAAGAGAGAAAATGGGGAATTATAGACCAGTTAGCCTTATATCGCAAGTTAGGAAAATGCTTGTGTTGATTGTTAAGGCAAGGCAAGGCAAGGCAAATTTATTTGTATAGCACCATTCGTGCAAACAGCAATTCAAGGTGCTTTACAGGAAAGAAAAAATAAAATAGTCAATAATTAAAAATTGCAAAATAAGCAATACGACAAATGTATGAATAATAAAACAACGTCAATGAAGCAATAAAACAATTTTAAAAAGCACATAAAAGGGTTAAATGAGACAGTTAAGGTTACCTGCATGTCAGGTTATGGAAAAGCTATAGTAAACAACAGTGTTTTAAGGTACACAAAAATGCTGGAGAAACTCAGCAGGTGCAGCAGCATCTATGGAGCGAAGGAAATAGGTAATGTTTCGGCCCGAAACGTTACCTATTTCCTTCGCTCCATAGATGCTGCTGCACCCGCTGAGTTTCTCCAGCATTTTTGTGTACCTTCGATTTTCCAGCATCTGCAGTTCCTTCTTTAACACAACAGTGTTTTAAGGCCTGATTTAAATGCGCTTACAGTCTGTGTACACCTCAGGTGTTCAGGGAGCTTGTTCCACAGGTGTGGAGCATAAAAACCCAATGCTGCTTCAGCCTTTTTAGTTCTGACCCTAGGAACACAGAGTAAACCTGTCCCTGAAGACCTGAGGAGTCTAGGCGCCTCATATACAACAAGTAGGTCAGATATGTATTTTGGACCTAGACCATTCAGTGCCTTGTAGGTCAGTAACAGAATTTTAAAATCTATCCTCTTACACACAGGGAGCCAGTGCAAAGATTTAAGGACAGGTGTAATGTGGTCCATTTTCTTGGTGTTGGTCAAGACTCTGGCAGCGACATTTTGGATAAGCTGCAGATGTTTAATTGATTTTTTATTGAGACCTGTAAAGATGCCATTACAATAATCTAACCTACTAAAAATATATGCATGAACAAGTTTTTCAGTGTCTTCTTTGGACAGAAATCCCTTGATTCCTGCAATATTTTTTAGATGGTAATAGGCAGATCTGGTAATGGTCTTTATATGGCTGTTAAAATTCAAATCCGATGTTATGGCAGTGCATTTGGAAAGCAGTGACTGGATCGGCCAAAGTCAGCATGGATTTATGAAAAGGAAATCATGCTTGATTAATCTTCTGGATTCTTTTGAGGATGTAACAATCAGAATGGATAAGGGAGAGCCAGTGGATGTGGTGTTTCTGGACTTTCAAAAAGCCTTTGACAAGCTCACACTCAAGAGATTATTGTGTAAAATTGGAGCACATGATATAGGGGGTAGGGTTTTGACAGGGATAGAGAGCTGGTTGGCAGAATGACAAGCAGTGACTAGGGAGGTGCCGCAAGGCTCGGTGCTGGCACCTCAGTTATTGACAATATATATTAACAAATTTATATCATGTGACATCTCCAAGTTTGCGGATGATACAAAGCTGGGTGGCAGTGTGAGATGCGATGAAGATGCTGTGAGGATGCAGGGTGTCTTGGATGTGTTAGGTTAGGTGCATGGCAGTTGCAGTATAATGTGAATAAATATGAGGTTATCCTCTTTTGTGGCAACAACAGGAAGGCAGATTATTATCTGAATAGCCACTCAGCAGGACATGTAGCATCTATGGAGGGAAGGAATGGGTGACGTTTCGGGTCAAGACCCTTCTTCAGATCTGAATGGTGTCAGATTAGGAAAAGGGTAGGTGCAACGAGAACTGGGTGTGCTTGTACATCAGTCACTGAAAGTAGGCATGCGGGTACAGGAGGCAGTGAAGAAAGCTGAAGGTCAACTCGTCCCTTCCCACCCAAACCACGCCCTCCCCAGGTTCTTCCCCCTGCAACTGCAGGAGAAACAAGACCTGTCCCTTTACCTCCCCCCTCGACTCCATCCAAGGACCACGACAATCTTTTCAGGTGAGCCAGAGGTTCACTTGCACCTCCTGCAACCACATCAACTGTATCCGCTCTTCCAGGTGTCAACTTCTGTACATCAACGAAACCAAGTGCAGGCTCATCGATTGGCTCGCCGAACACCTCCGCTCACTCCGCCTTAACCTACCTGATCCCCCGGTTGCTCAGCAGTTTAACTACCCCTCCCATTCCCCCATTCCCAATCTGATCTTTCTGTTCTGGGCATCCTCCATTGTCAGATTGTGGCCCAGCGCAAATTCAAGGAACAGCACTTCATATTTCTCTTGGGCAGTTTACATTCCAGTGATATGAACATTGACCTCCAGCTTCAAACAGCCCTTGCATTCCGTCTCTCTCCATCCCATCCCCCAGTTCTCCCACCAGTCTTACTGTCCACGACTACATTCTATCTCAGTCCCGCCGGTCCCCTGACATCAGTCTGAAGAAGGGTCTAGATCGGAAACGTCACTCTCCAAAGATGCTGCCTGTTACCCCAGAGTTTGGTGTCTACCTACTCAACCTCTCCCTATAGCTCACACACTCTAGGCCTGGCAACATCCTCGTAATTCTTTTCTGAACCCTTTCAAGCTTGACAATATCTCTCCTATAACATGGTTCTGAGAACCGATCAAAATATTATAGTTGCGGTCTCACCAACGTCTTACACAACTGCAACATGCCCTCCAAACTTCAATACTCAATAGAGTCATAGAATCATAAAGTGATACAGTGTGGAAACAGGTCCTTCAGTCCCTCTTGCCCACACCGGTCAACAATGTCCCAGCTACCCTATTCCCACTTGCCTGCGCTTGGTCCAAATCCCTCCAAACCAGTACTATCCATGCACCTGTCTAACTGTTTCTTAAACAATGGAAAAACAGTTAGCCTCAACTACCTCTTCTGGTAGCTTGTTCCATACACCCACCATAGTTTGTGTGCAAAAGTTACCCTTCGGATTCCTATTAAATCTTTTCCCCTTCACCTTGAACCTATGTCCTCTGGTCCTCGTTTCCCCTACTCTGAGCAAAAGACTCTGTGCATCTACTCAACCTGTTCTTCTCATGATTTTGTATACCTTTATAAGATCTCCCCTCATCCACTGACTGATGAAGACCGAAGTGCCAAAAGCCTTTTTGACCACCTTATCTACCTGCGACTCGACCTGCAAGGAACCATGAACCTGTACTCCTAGATCCTTCTGTTTTACAATGCTACTCAAAGGCCTGCCATTTACTTTGTTGGTCCTGCCCTTATTCGACATCCCAAAATGCAACACCTCGCAATTTTCTGTATTAAATTCCATCAACAATTCCTCCACACACCTGTCCACACATAGGTGACGGCTTTGATTCCTGAGAGGTCCCACTCTATCTCTAGTTACCCTTTCCCCCTCATAAGTATTTATAAAATAATTTGGGATTGTCCTTAAATCTGCTCGCCAGAGCTATCTCCTGGTCCCTTTTTGCCCTTCTTATCTCCTTTTTCAGTTTACTCCTTAGTTCTCCAAGCTCCTCCAAGGATGCAAATGATCCCAGCTGCCTATACCTGTCCCATGCATCCTTCTTGATTTTGACCAAAGCCTCAATTTCCCTCGTCAGCCAAGCTTCCTTACAGTTGCCTGCTTTGCCCGTCACTCTAACGGGGACGTACATATCCTGACCTTTCCTCAGCACACTTGTAAAAACATCCCACTTGGCCGATGTTCTTTTACCCTCAAATGAACTGCTCCAGTCAACTTGAGCGATAACTTCATACCCTCAAAGTTGGCGTTACCCCAGTTGAGCGCTTTAACACGTGGACCCTCTCCGTCCCAATCTGTAACCATCTTAAACCTAATCGAAATGTTATCACTGATCCCGAAAAGCTCCTCCACATACACTTCATTAACTTGCCCTACCCAATTTCCCCAATACTAGATCCAGCGTTGCCCTCTCACATGTGGGGGCCTCTACATACTGCATAAGAAAACTCTCTTGAACACTTTTGAGGAATTGCACCCCATTTAAACCCACCACACTATGATTTTTCCAGTCTGTATTGGGAAAGTTATAATCCCCCACTACAGCGACAACAACCTTATTTGACCAGCAGATGGCTGCATTCACCTGGCACATTTGTTCTTCTAATTCCCGTTAACTATTCGGGGGTCTGTAGTATACCCCGATCAAGGTAATCATCCCTTTCTTGTTCCCCAGCCCCACCCATATAGCCTAAACTCACTAAACAAACCGTCCGTAATGTCACCTCTGATCACAGCCATGAAATCGGCATGGTCGGCATGGAAAAGGAGGGCCCTTGGGCCTGTTTTCAGCCTGTACCTCTCTACGACTCTCGGATTCCATGAGAAGCGAGCAGGATGTTTCGGAGAGTGACGGAGATTTTTGAGTGCTATCAAATAAGTTGGATCTGCAGTTTCTGGGTTATGCCATAGATTGACATAAAGGCCGGAGTAACTCTGCATTTCAGGTTGGGACCCTTCCTTTGACTCCAGAGATTTCAGAGATGCTGCCTAACCCGCTGAGGTGTGCCAGCAATTTGTGTCTTTCTTTACTATAAACTAGCATCTGCAGTTCTTTGTTTCTACATAAAGACTTGGAAGGTCGGGAAAGGTAATGCGATCCAATAGTTATTGTCCGGTTTATAACACAGGTGGTGCCAGACGTCCTAAAACGCATGACGGTAAATAAATATCTGGGACCTGATGACGTATATCCAAGAACACTGCGGGAAAAAGAGAAGCAACAATGGGAGCCCTGGCTGAGATGAAGTCTTCATTGTTAGCTACAGGTGAGATTGCAGAAGAATGGAAGGTGGCCAAGATCTATAGACCAGTAAGCCTGACATCTATGTTTGTTAATATACTTTAGTTAAGATACTGGAGGCAAATATGAAGGATAAAATGTACATGTAATTGCATAGACCAGTTGATGATAGATGGTGGCCGATTAGGAAAAGGGGAGATGCAACGAGATCTGGGTGTCATGGTACATCAGTCATTGAAAGTAGGCATGCAGGTGCAGCAGGCAGTGAAGAAAGCGAATGGTATGATATCATTCATAGCAAAAGGATTTGAGTATAAGACCAGGGAAGTTCTACTGCAGTTGTACAGGGTCTTGGTGAGGCCACACCTGGAGTATTGCGTACAGTTTTGGTCACCAAATCTGAGGACAGACATTCTTGCCATAGAGGGAGTACAGAGAAGGTTCACCAGATTCCTGGGATGGCAGGACTTTCATATGAAGAAAGAGTGTATAGACTCGGCTTGTACTCGCTTGAATTTAGAAGATTGAGGGGGGATCTTATAGAAACTTACAAGATTCTTAAGGGGTTGGACAAGCTAGATGCAGGAAGATTGTTCCCGATGTTGGGGAAGTCCAGAACAAGGTGTCACAGTTTACGGATAAGGGGGAAGTCTTTTAGGATCAAGATGAGAAAATCATTTTTCACACAGAGAGTGGTGAATCTGTGGAATTCTCTGCCACAGAAGGTAGTTGAGGCTAGTTCATTGGCTATATTTAAGAGGGAGTTAGATGTGGCCCTTGTGGCTAAAGGGATCAGGGGGTATGGAGAGAAGGCAGGTACAGGATACTGAGTTGGATGATCAGTCATGATCATATTGAATGGCGGTGCAGGCTCGAAGGGCCGAATGGCCTACTCCTGCACCTATTTTCTATGTTTCTATGTCAGCATGGCTTTGTGCACGGGAGATCACGTCTGTCAAATTTGGTGGAGATTTCTGCAGAAGTAATCAAGAGGGTGGACGAAGCAGGGTGATAGATGCAGTCTACATTGAGTTTATTAACGTTCCACCCGGCTGGCTGCTTTGGAAGGTTAGATCCTAACTGATACAGGATTGGTTAGGTGTAGGAAGCAGAAGGTGGTGATGGAGGTTTGTGTTTCGGATCTGAAGTCGGTGACTAGAGGTGTACTATGTGGTCGACGCTGGACCAATTAGTTTTTAATCTATTGATGGGAAGTGTTGTAGAACAGATGGATCTAGGAGTACAGGTACACAGTTCGTTGAAATTGGCATCACATGTTAATAGGGTGGTCAAAAAGACTTTTGGCTCTTTGGCCTTCATCAGTCAGAGTATTGAGTATAGAAGTTGGGAGGTCATTTGCTGTTGTATGAGACATTGGTGACGCTGCATTTAGAGTTTGGTGTTCAGTTTTCGGCACCATGTCACAGGAAAGCTGTTTTCAAGCTGGAAAGGGTGCAGAGAAAATTTACGATGATATTGGCAGAAATCGATGGCTTCTGCTATGGGGAGAGGTTGAGCAAGCTAGGGATATACTCCTTTTAGCGCTTAAGGATGAGGGGTGAAATAAAATCATGAGAGGAATAAATCCGCATAGAGTCTCTTGCCCATAGAAACATAGATAATAGGTGCAGGAGGAGGCCATTCGGCCCTTCGAGCCAGCACCGCCTTTCATTGCGATCATGGCTGATGGTCCCCAATTAATAACCTGTGCCTGCCTTCTCACCATATCCCTTGATTCCACTAGCCCCTAGAGATCTAACTAACTCTCTCTTAAATCCATCCAGTGATTTGGCCTCCACTGCCCTCTGTGGCAGGGAATTCCACAAATTCACAACTCTCTGGGTGAAACTGTTTTTTCTCACCTCTTAAATGGCATCCCCTTTATTCTAATACTGTGGCCCCTGGTTCTGGACTCGCCCAACATCACCCTGCAACCTCCTAACATCCTCTTCACAGTTCACCCTGCCACCCAGCTTTGTGTCATCCGCAAACTTGCTAGTGTTGCTCCTAATTCCCTCTTCCAAATCATTAATATATATGGTAATCCATTGCGGCCCCAACATCAAGCCTTGCGGCACTCCACTCGCCACCGCCTGTCATTCTGAAAAGGACCCATTCACTCCTTCGCTTTGCTTCCTGTTTGCCAACCAATTTTCTATCCACGTCAACACCCTACACCCAATACCATGTGCTCTAATTTTAGTCACCAGTCTCCCGTGCTGGACCTCATCAAAGGCTTTCTGAAGGTCCAGATACACTACATCCACTGGCTCCCCTTCATCCATTTTACTTGTCACATTCTCAAAAAGTTCCAGAAGATTAGTCAAGCATGATTTTCCTTTCATAAATCCATGCTGACTTAGAAACATAGAAACATAGAAAATAGGTGCAGGAGTAGGCCATTCGGCCCTTCGAGCCTGCACCGCCATTCAATATGATCATGGCTGATCATCCAACTCGGTATCCTGTACCTGCCTTCTCTCCATACACCCTGATCCCTTTAGTCACAAGGGCCACATCTAACTCCCTCTTAAATATAGCCAATGAACTGGCCTCAACTACCTTCTGTGGCAGAGAATTCCAGAGATTCACCACTCTCTGTGTAAAACATGTTTTTCTCATGTTGGTCCTAATAGATTTCCCCTTTATCCTTAAACTGTGACCCCTTGTCCTGGACTTCCCAAGCATCGGGAACAATCTTCCTGCATCTAGCCTGTCCAACCCCTTAAGAAATGTGTAAGTTTCTATAAGATCCCTCCTCAATCTTCTAAATTCTAGCGAGTACAAGCCGAGTCTATCCAGTCCTTCTTCATATGAAAGTCCTGACATCCGAGGAATCAGTCTGGTGAACCTGCTCCTGACATCCCAGGAATCAGTCTGGTGAACAGAGGCCCAGGAGCCGTTGGAGCGGTTGCTGGAGGAGGAGCCCAAATCTGTAACGTTCCAACGTCCCATTCGCATTTCAAATAAAGTGGGCTTGAGGAAGCCGCTGATTGGTGGAAGGGGACAAGAGGGAGCAGCTGATTGGGAGTCAGATCCCTGCTGATTTCTTCCAGCAGTTTGTATTGTACAATGTATTGATACATGTATTGTATTGTATTGTACATGTATTGTATTGTACTTTGTATTGTATCCTGGGTAAGGGGGGGGGAGTATGAGGGCCAGGGCAGTTTACTGTTCTGGATGTCAGATGTGGGAGGTCAAGGAGTCTGATAGCCTTCCAGACGTCCTCATCTCTGCCAGGTGCATTGAGATAAGGCTCCTAAGGGACAGAATTTGGAACCTGGAGCAGCAGCTCGATGACCTCTGTCTGGTCAGGGAGAGCGAGGAAGTCATAGAGAGGAGTTACAGAAAGGTGGTCACTCCAAGACCACAGGAGGCAGGCAAGTGTGTCACGGTTAGGAGGGGCAAGGGGCACAGGCAGGGACTAGAGAGTATCCCGGTGGCTGTACACGTTGACAATAAGTATCCCTGTTTGAGTACTGTCGGGGGGGGGGGGGGGGGGGGGACAGCCAACCTGGGGATAGCAACAGCGGCCGGGCCTCCGGTACAGAGACCGGCCCTGTTGCTCAGAAGGGTAAGGAAAAGAAGAGGAAGGCAGTAGTAATAGCGGACTCTAAAGTTAGGGGGTCAGATAGGTGATTCTGTGGACGCAGTCAGTAAACCCGGATGGTAGTTTTCCTCCCTGGTGTCAGGGTCTGGGATGTGTCTGAACGTGTCCAAGATATTCTGAAACGGGAGGAAGAGGAGCCCGAGGTCGTGGTGCATATAGGTACCAATGACATAGGTAGAAAAAGAGACGAGGTCCTGAAAGCAGAATTTAGGGAGTTAGGAGGAGAGTTAAGGAGAAGGACCGCAAAGGTAACAATCTCGGGATTACTGCCTGTGCCACGCGACAGTGAGAGTAGGAATGGAGCGAGGTGGAGGATAAATGTGTGGTTGAAGGACTGGTGCAGAGGGCAGGGATTCAGGTTTCTGGATCATTGGGACCTCTTTTGTGGAAGGTGTGACTTGTACAAAAATGACGGGTTGCTCTTGAACCCGAGGGGGACCAATATCCTGGCGGGGAGATTTGCAAAGGCTATAGCGGAGACTTTAAACTAGAACGGTTGGGGGGAGGTACTCAAATAGAGAAAGCTAGTAGACAGTGTGTGAGGCAGGAGGCAGAGAAGGGAAGCACTCAGACCCAACATGTAGGGGGAAAGAAGAAAAAAAAATGAACAGAGAATAGGTGGTGGTGGTGGGTTTCTTAAATGTGTGAGCAGAGAGACAGACGGGTGTAAAATGAGGGTAGAAGCAATAGGCAGCAAGGTGAAAAGTAAAAGTGGCAGGCAGACAAATCCAGGGCAAAAATCAAAAAGGGCCACTTTTCAACATAATTGTATAAGGGGTAAGAGCATTGTAAAAACAAGCCTGAAGGCTTAGTGTCTCAATGCAAGGAGCATTCGTAATAAGGTGGATGAGTTGAATGTGCAGATAGCTATTAATGATTATGATATAGTTGGGATCACGGAGACATGGCTCCAGGGTGACCAAGGCTGGGAGCTGAACATTGTCATGGAAATAAACAATAAACGTTGGATTCTTGAGCATGAACTCCACGACTCGACCGGAAGCTGCCTGCCAGTCGTGTCCGTTTCCCAACCTAGTATCCGTAACGGAAGGGTTGGGGGTGGGGAGCGAGGTATGTTGGAAGTAATGGTCGATCCATTGGCTCGAAACTCTGCATTAGGGCTGAGAGGGGAGAGGGGACATAGGCTGAGTAAAGGGAAGAGTGGATGGTTGACATATGGGGTCAGGAAGGGCAAGCGAGAATCCAGCGATGTCCAGGCTACGTCCAGGGTGTCTCCGAGTTACTGCAGAACATTCTCGCAAAGGACGTAAGTACGAAAAGGGGTGAGGTCGTGAAGAATGAATACAGCGTATTAAACATAGAAACATAGAAAATAGGTGCAGGAGGTGGCCATTCGGCCCTTTGAGCCAGCACCGCCATTCAATGTGATCATGACTGATCGCCCCCAATCAATTACCCGTGCCAGCCTTCTCCCCATATCCATGATTCCACTAGCCCCTAAAGCTCTAACTAACTCTCTCTTAAATGCATCCAGCGATTTGGCCTCCACTGCCCTCTGTGGCAGGGAATTCCACAAATTCACAACTCTCTGGGTGAGAAGATTTTTTTCTCACCCAGTCTTAAATTGCCTCCCCTTTATTCTAAGAATGTGGCCCCTGGTTCTGGACTCGCCCAACATTGGCAAAAAAAGCCCTGCATCTAGCTTGTCCAGTCCTTTTATAATCGTATATGTTTCTATAAGAATCCCCCTCATCCTTAGAAACTAAAGTGAATACAAGTCTAGTCTTTTCAATCTTTCCTCATATGACAGTCCCGCCATCCCAGAGATCAATCTCGTGAACCTACGCTGCACTGCCACAATCACAAGGATGATGATTACAATGAATGGCGGTGTTGGCTCGAAGGGCCGAATGGTCTCCTTGCACCTATTTTCTATGTTTCTATTAATTCGATGGGAGACTATATTGAATTTTGTACTGGAAGCCTTATCCAGGTGGCTGGGAACAGAGATCTAAACTCCATACGTTTTTAAATAGTTATGAGTGAGATATTGTTTAGACATGTGTGGAGGTTACTACAATGGGAAAATGTAGATTGCAGCATTTCTTCGGCATGATTTCAAAACGTCGCCTGCATGTTCTCCGTGGATGCCGCCTGACCTGCTAACTCAGCATAAGGTAATAAGGTTCTCATTCCCTCCCCACTTCCTCATTCCTTCCGCTCACCCACTCCCCCGATTCCCTCCTAATCTCTCCCTCCTTCCTTGTCCTTCCCCTGCCTCCTCCCATTCCCTTACATCCTTTACCCCTCCCTCACCCTTCTCTCGCCACTCCATGTCCCCTGCATCATGGCTCCTTATCTCCCCATTTATCCCCTCCCCCATTCCCTCTCTCTTCCCTCACATTCCCCCCTCCCTCATTCCCTTCCTTCCTCTCTATTTCCCACCACGCATCCCCAATCCATCCTTTTCTCGCCCTCCCCTCACATTCTTTCGCTCGCTCTCTCCCTCCCTCTTCCCTCACACGCCCTCCTTTTTTCCGCTCCCGCTCCCCCGTCTCCACCACACACTCTCCCTCCTCATTTCATTCTCGCTCCCTCGTTATGCCCGCATTTTGTGTATGTCTTGATAAAATGGCAACTGAAGTTCTTTTTGTCCACTTCCAAAATACGCACATGCAAGATATGGCGGTGCTCGCGCGAAGGGCCGAATGGCCTCCTCCTGCACCTATTTTCTATGTTTCTCTATGAGAATTGCCCGTGGTATTTGCAGATTCCATTCTCATGTAGATTCCGATATTCGCTTTAACAGCAGGCAGTAATGCTTTCGGCGTCTATAGACCACACGAAGGCTCATTCTTTTGTGTATCTGATATTTATTATTTCAATTCAAATCAATACAATCCATGCGTTTACATCCATTCCACGTCCACACGGATGCATCCTACGATTAACAGATGAAGCGATCTAAACATTCTTTCCCCACGGTGCCTGTGTCAGATTGTTGACAGTGGGAGTGGTGGGGCCATCAGGGTATGGGCAACTTCTCTCTGCGCATTTCTACCTTCCAGCCGTAGACTTCAGTCTTGCATATGGTGATGGTTTTACTGTGTCCCGGCATGATGATGTTCACATATCGGCCCGACAACCCGTCGCAGACGTAGTCAGATATCGTTCCGGGCACCGCCTGGACAGATCCACAGCTTAAAGAGAGGAACATCGATCAATGAAAAGCCAGCACCTGAGGGGATTCTGATCCCGATTGTATCGCCGTGGAGCATAGAATTTCGGACTTTACTGCCCTTCGCTGGTCACCACGGGGATTTCTACAGTATCTACAAATACACAGCACAGATACAGACCAAGTGTCTGACGAACGTGGTGGTGCGTCACTGTCGGTGGTTGAAGGGACGTCTGTGGCTTTCATTGCCCGTTTCATCCCCAGTTACCTCTGGCCTGACGACCCGTTCCAGACAGGAGATAGTCTGCAGTGAACTCTAACATGGGCAGGTAGACAAAAGTGCTGGAGAAACTCAGAGGGAGCAGCAGCATCTATGGAGCGAATGAAATAGGCAATAGTGTTGCCTACTTCCTTCACTCCATAGATGCTTCTGCACCCGCTGAGTCACTCCAGCATTTTTGTCTACCTTCGATTTTCCAGCATCTAAAGTTCCTCCTTAAACTCTAATATGGGCTGATTATCTGGAGACGATTTCCTTCCCTACTCGCTTTGGTAACCACAATAAATGATAGTCACGCAACAGCGGTTGGGTGGCCGGGAGGAATTTAGTTTAGTTCAGACACAGCGCGGAATTTAGTTTAGTTCAGACACAGCGCGGAATTTAGTTTAGACACAGCGCGGAAACAGGACCATTCGGCTCACCGAGTCCACGCAGAGCAGCGGTACCCGCACACTTACACTATCTACACACACACTAGGGGCAATTTACAATGATACCAAGCCAATTAACCTACAAACCGGTACGTCGTTGGAGTGTGGAAGGAAACCGGAGCACCCGGCGAAACCCCGCGCAGGCCAGACAAGCACCCGTAATCAGAGTCGAACCCGGGTCTCAGAAGATGTAAGGCAACAACTCTACCGCATCGCCATTGTGCCACCCAAATCTTATCGTAAACGTGGGGGGAGGGAGGTGTGTGGGCGGGGGGGGGGGGGTGGTGGTGGGGGGAGGGAGATGAGAGCTCCGAGAAAAGACGGGAGAAGAGCCATGGGGGAGAGGGGGTATCACGGGGGAGGGGGTCAGGGGCCAGCGAGGGGGGGCAGAGGGAATGAGGCTGGAGCTGGCGGTACGATAGGGACTCACAGCGGGCGCTGGTCGCTGGTCGTTCCCCTCCGCCGCGATCAGAGTCTCACTTTCCGTTTGACGATATTGACGACATCTCCGACGCCGGGCCGGGCCGCTTCCGGTCCCACCGAAAATTGTGTCCGGTTGGAGACCTCCGCCGGCCATCCAGTGCGTCTCTCAGCTCCAGTAAAGACGCGACGGCGCAGGAAGGGGCGGGTCGTCCAGGGTACTGACAGGAGAAGAGACTAATCCGCACGGCGCTGACTGCCAGGAGAGGAGATCGATCTGCGCACGCGCAGTTTTTAAGATGTTTAAAGCTCGCTAACTTTTACAATATGCCACCGATCTAGCAGCACAGGAGAACGGTGAGTGAGCTGGCGGAAAATCGTAGCGCTATCGCGTACCATTTTGCGCAAATAGAAAAAAACGGACAAACCGGAATATAACAAGATCAGAGATTTAGTTATGTATAGATAGAAGATAGGTTGATAGATAGATGAGCCAAATGGAAGCAAATGCAACTAGCGTAGTTCGGGCAACTTGATCGGCATGGACGAGTTGGGAAGATGGCATATTTCCACTGTATCACTATGCCCGTCAACTGCAGGAGATCTGGCATTTTCCGCGAATACTTACACGATATTCGAATTCCCTTCGTCCTCCAAGGAATATGCAATGTGGAGTTCGACTGCACGGAGCCAATCGGCGCAGCAATCCTTTCTCTGTGTGATTCTTACGTCGGATAC
The DNA here is from genome assembly GCA_038087875.1 of Malacoraja senta. Taxonomy (NCBI): domain Eukaryota; kingdom Metazoa; phylum Chordata; class Chondrichthyes; order Rajiformes; family Rajidae; genus Malacoraja; species Malacoraja senta. Next base: position 10,517,419 of record CM075995.1, on the reverse strand, counting down.
GTCACAAATTAATTTTGGGTCCATACTCCACGAACTGTTCGTGGTTCTCTTCATCTGCGTACAGGAAGCCAGCAGCCAAGTGGCTCGTTCGGCATCTGTTGTCCGATATGCGGTGTTTGTTTCTATCGTTAGAAGCGCACTGTTTGCTGTTGGGTAGGAAAAAATATTGTCATAACCGCAACGATAAATGTAATCAATCAGCTGGCCCCTCGTCCTTGACCAATAGAATTTGAAGTCAATTCGCGTCATGTACCCTAACCCTAACTCTATCTCATTGTGCACATTGCACTTGCCTCCAACACCTACAAGACAGACTGGGTTGTCGGTTAATTGGCTGGGTAAAACATGTAAAATTGTCCCTCTTGTGTGTAGGATAGTGTTCATGTGCGGGGATCGCTGGTCGGTGCGGACCCTTTGGGCCGAAGGGCCTGTTTCCGCGCAGTATGTCTAAACGAAAATCAATCTCCAAGTTTGATTGATGCGGACACGGCACGCCATATAATCATGTCAACTACGTGATGTGGTATTTTGGAGGGAATTCATGATAAATAGGCCTTCGTCATCATTGCTTCGTTAAGGGGAGATCTTGCTTGACAATTTTTCTGGAATTATTTGAAGAATTATATAGCAGGACAGACAAAGGAGTGTCGGTAGATATTGTTTACTTCAGAAATTTCAGATTTTCAGAAAGCCTTTGATAAGGTGTCACTCGTCAGGCTGGTAAGGAAGTTGGAAGCCCACTGCGTCAAAGGGCAGATACAAGCATGGATTGCAGGTTGGCCGGATGGCAGAAGACAAAGTGTGGCAATAAAGGGGGCTTTTTCTAATTGGCTGCCAGTGACTGGCGGAGTTCTGCAAGGGTCGGTCTTTGGGCCGCTTCTCTTCACGTGGTATATTAATGATTTGGAGGAGGGAATTGAAAGCTTTGGGGCCACGTTTGCGGTGATACGAAAATAGGTGGAGAGGCAGGTAGTGTAGATAAAGCAGGGACTCTGCTGAAAGACTTGCACTGGTTGGGAGAGTGGGCAGAGAATTGGCAGTTGGAAGACAGTATAGCAAAGTGTGGAGTCGTGCATTTTGGTAGTAGGAATAAAGGCATAGATTATTTTCTAAATGGGGAGTTAATCCAGAAATCGGATGTGCAAAGGGACAAAGGTGCAGGATTCCCCAAATGTCATCTGCACATCGAATCGGTAGTGAAGAAAGTAAACTAAATGCTAGCATTATTTCAAGAGGGCTTGTATACAAAAACAGGGATGGAATGCTGAGGCTCCATAAGGCACTGGTCAGGACGCATTCGGAATATTGTGAGCAATTTTGGGCACCACAGCTAAGAAAGGACGTGCTGACCCTGGAGAAGGTCCAGATGAGGTGTACAAGAATGATCCCAGGAATCAGTAGCATAACCCGTAGTGTTCGTTTGTCGGCACTGGGCCTGTACTCGCTGGAGATTAGAAGAATGAGCGAGGATCTCATTGAAACATACGGAATAGTGAAGGGGTTGGGTAGAGTGGATGTGGAGAGGATGTTTCCAGCAGTGGGAGAGTCTAGGACTGGATGCTATAGTCTCAGAATTAAAGGACGTTATTTTAGGAGAAGGAGAACATTAAATCGGAAGAGGCAGTGATGCAGTTGAACAAAGGAGACTATGAAGGCATGAGAGGGGAGCTAGCCATAGTAGACTGGAAAGGGATCCTAGCAGGAATGACGGTGGAACAGCAATGGCAGGAATTTCTGGGCATAATCCGGAAGACGCAGGATCATTTCATTCCAAAAAGGAAGAAAGATTCTAAGGGGAGTAGGAGGCAACCGTGGCTGACAAGAGAAGTTAGGGATAGAATAAAACTAAAAGAAAAGATGTATAACACAGCAAAGAGTAGCCGGAAGCAAGAGGACTGGGAAACTTTCATAGGACAACAGAAGGAAACAAAACGGGCAAACAGTAAAAGCTTCTTTATATATGTTAAGGGAAAAAGAGTAGCAAAGTCAAATGTGGGTCCCTTGAAAGCAGGCACGGGTGCAATTATTATGGGCAACAAGGAAATGGCAGAAGAGTTGAATAGGTACTTCGGATCTGTCTTCACTAAGGAAGACACAGACAATTTCCCAGATGTACTGGGGGTAGAGGAACTGAAAGACATGTTCATAAGGCGAGAAATAGTATTGGGTAGGCTAATGGGACTGAAGGATGATAAATCCCCTGGGCCTGATGGTCTGCATCCCAGGGTCCTCATGGAGGTGGCTCTAGAAATAGTGGACGCATTGGTGATCATTTTCCAATGTTCATTAGATTCAGGATCAGTTCCTGTGGATTGGAGGATAGCTAATGTTATCCCACTTTCAAGAAAGGATGACTTCGGTGGTGGGAAAGATGCTGGAGTCAATTATTAAAGAGGTAATAATGAGCCATTTGGATAGCAGTAAAAGTATTAGTCCAAGGTAACATGGATTTATGAAAGGGAAATCATGTTTGACTAATCTTCTGAAATATTTTGAGGATGTGACAAGTAAAATGGATGAAGGGGTGCCAGTGGATGTAGTGTAACTAGACTTTCAGAAAACCTTTGATAAGGTCCCACACGGGAGACTGGTGACTAAAATTAGAGGACATGGTATTGGGGGTAGGGTGTTGACATGGATAGAGAATTGGTTGGCAAACCGGAAGCAAATAGTAGGAGTGAACGGGTCCTTTTCAGAATGGCAGGCAGTGGCGAGTGGTGTGCCGCAAGGCTCGGTGTTGGGGCCGCAACTGTTTACCATATATATTAATGATTTGGAAGATGGACTAGCATTTTTGCGGATGACACAAAGCTGGGTGGCAGTGTGAACTGTGAAGAGGATGTTACGAGGTTTCAGGGTGACCTGGACAGGTTGAGTGAGTGGGCAGATGCGTGGCAGATGCAGTATAATATAAATAAATGTGAGGTTATCCACTTTGGTGGCAAAAACAAGTGGGCAGATTATTATCTCAATGGGGTTAGGTTAGGTAATGGGGAGGTACAGCGAGACCTGGGTGTCTTTGTACACCGGACACTGAAAGTTGGCATGCAGGTACAGCAGGCAGTGAAGAAAGCTAATGGATTGTTGGCCTTCATAACAAGAGGATTTCAGGATAGGAGTAAAGAGGTTCTTCTGCAGTTGTATAGGGCTCTGGTGAAACCACATCTGGAGTATTGTGTACAGTTTTGGTCTCCTAATGTGAGGAAGGACATCCTTGTGATAGAGGCAGTGCAGTGTAGGTTCACGAGATTTATCCCTGGGATGGCGGGACTGTCATATGAGGATATATTGAAAAGATTAGGCTTGTATCCACTGAAGTTTAGAAGGATGAGGGTGAATCTTATGGAAACATATACAATTATATAAGGACGGACAAGCTAGATGCAGGAAAAATGTTCCCAATGTTGTGCGAGTCCAGAACCAGGGGGAGGGGGGGGGGGATCCGGATAACTGGTGGTTTCCGGTGCATTCTACAGGACCAAAACTGGAAGAGTATCTGGAATGTTAATCTCTTCATGAACATCCTCTCCAACTCTGACTGCGCTTGCAAGACGTGTCCCTCCAGCTGCTCTCTCACACCCACCCAGGGATCTAAACAGCTCTTCCAGGTGATGAGGAGAATAACGCCAAGCGTGTAGAATCCAGCTCGTTGCATTCGGTGGCCAACCACACATTGACGAGCCAATTGTAGGCTGGGAGATACTGCTGCAAAGACCACTTTGAAGATCCTGTTGCCTGTCGTTTGAATTTCCCTTCTTATTCCCAGAGCGTCCCTCTCTCTATGCCTTCGTCACTGCCTGTCTGAGACCAGACGGACACCAGAGGAACTACACTTCATCTTCCGCTTAGGCAGTCTCGACTCCGGTGGTATAAGCGTAAAACGATCATTTTTCACGCAGCCCACTTAACTCTGCTCCCGTGCTACTCGCGCAACCGCCCAGAGTCCCTCCAGTTGTTATATCCCTCCCCTCACCCCCACGCCCATCCTATTGTCATAGTCGTATCAGTAAGCTGGTCTCATTTTACCGCATTTAACACATTCCTCTGAACCTTCCTATCCATGTACCTGTCCAAATGCCCGTTGAATATTAGTGTACCTGCCCCAACTATGTATTCTGTCATCCAGCTCTATATACCCACCATCGTCTCTGAAAATATTGTCCCACACATTTCTGTTAAACCTTTCATCTCTCATCTTAAATCTCTGGCCACTAGTTCTTGATTCTCCCACTCTAGGGAAAAGGTCAAGTACATTTACCATATCTCTGCCACTTTTAAATGTATCAATAGAAAGCGTACTATCGAGATGCCTCAGGGTTCGGTTTGGCAGCACTTCTAGCCAAGACAGCAAAATATTGCAAAGAGTTCCGCATGTGTCCATCAGCGAGACAAGACTCCCACCATCGATTCCATCTACATTTCAAGCTACTTAGACAAATTAATCCCTCGTCACTTAGCATGGCCCTCTGTAGACAGAGATGGGACCCTACCTGCTTGTTCTTCGGAGTCGATCTTTGAACCAAAGACTTCAACCTCGCATAGAGTCAGGATGTTGTCAACTCCTGGCAATAAGATATTCACAAAACGACCCGATAGACCGTCACACGAGAACGTTAAATTTGTCGTAGATATCGTGTGGACGGATCCACACCTGAAAGAGATAAATAATTTTCACTTTGAGAACATAATTTCTGAACATCTACGATCTACCGAATCTAATTGTTGGAACTCGGTATGAGAGCCCGACCTAACTCAGAATGTTTAGACATAAATTAGTAGGTTTGCAGATAATGAAGATAGTTGTGAAAGGTGCAGCTGATTCTGGATCGATTGGCCAGGTGGGCGGAGGAATGGTTGATGTAATTTGAAACAGAGACGTGTTGCATTTTGGGACGTCGAATAAGGGCAGGACCTACACAGCATTGGCAGGCCTCTGCGTCGTGTTGCAGAGCTGATGGATCCAGGAGTACAGGTGCATGGACGGTCTATCGGGTCGTTATGTGAGGTCGAGTCGCAGTCAGAAGCGCTTTTCGCACATTGGCCTTCATCATTCAGAGTATTGAGTATGGAAGTTGGGAGGTCACGTTGCAGTTGTATAAGATGTTGCTGAGACCGCATCTAGAATATTGTGTTCAGTTCTGGGTACCATATTATAGGAAAGATATTGTCAAGCTTGAATGGGTTGAGAAAAGAAGTACGACGATGTTGCCAGGACTAGAGGGTGTGAGCTATAGGGAGAGGTTGAGTAGGCTTGGTCTCTATTCCATGGAGCGCAGAAGGATGAGTGGTGATCTTATGGAGGTGTACAAAATCATGAGAGGAATACATCGGGTAGATGCACAGTCTCTTGCCCAGAATAGGGGACTCGAGTACCAGCGGACATAGGTTCAAAGTGAGGGGGGAAATATTTCATAGGAATCCGAGGGGTAACTTTTCACACAAAGGGTGGTGGGTGTATGGAACAAGCTGCTAGAGGAGGTAGTTGAGGCTGGGACTATCCCATCGTTTAAGAAACAGTTAGACAGATACATGGATAGGACAGGTTTGGAGTGATATGGATCGAGTGCGTGGGACTGGTGTAGCTAGGACATTGCTGGGACAGTGTGAAGGGCCTATTTCCACACTGTATCACTCTATGACTCTATGACATGGTTTGTTTTCTCTGAGCGTCGGGGCTGAGAGGAGATCTGAGAGAACTGCATGCTATTATGAAAGCCATAGACAGGATAGAGAGCCTGAACCTTTTTTTTCAAGGGTAGAAATGCCAAAGACTAGATGGGATAGCTTTACGGTCAGATGGGTAAAGTTGAAAGGAGATGTGCGGTGCGAGTTTATTCGAGAGGATGGTGGGAGTCTGGAACACGCTGCCGCGGTTGGTGGTGGAAGCAGATAGGATAGTGGAGTTTAACAGTTTTTTTCATCGACACATGGATATTGGGTGTATGAGGGTATACATCATGTGCAGGCAGAGGAGACTAGTTTAACTTGGCACCATATTCGGCACACCGAGTCTGTACTCTGCTGTCCTGTTTTATATTCCATGCTTTCAGCTGCTGGCGGCGTTTGATAAGTTGAGGCGACGTAATCTGTTCACTTCCAAGTCTATCCTTCGTTGCCTCTGGTTTATAGCTGTAGCCAATCACAGCAGAGTTCTGGATCCACATGTACATTCCGCCTGTTGCAAAGGCAGGACTCAATATTTTGCAAGATTCTGGCGATACAAAATGTTACCGTGAAAAAAAGGCAAAGTGCTGGAGCATCTCAACAAGCACGTCTGGAGAACACAGATCGGCAACGTTTTGGATCGAGACCTCTCTTCAAACACATTTTCCGGAGTTCTGCATAGGTACTGTCGGGCCTGTTGAGTTATCCAGCACTTTTTGTCTTTTTTTGTTACCCAGAATCTGCAGTCCCTTGTGTCTCCGATTTGTTATCGCTAAACGACAGCTGGGCCGACATATTGCTGGGTAATAGTAATTCTTAAATTACAAATTTGTTTCGCTGTTTCAAGGTTACATTCCAGCTCGGAGGTCGGCTTGGAACTCCGGATCAGTGATCGGCACATGTGACTCAATATTCCTCGCCACTGGATCAGTTGTACATCACTCCAAATTCCACTGTAAAACGCAACCGCTGCAATCTCTCGCAACTGCAGTTTTTACTCATGTTCTCCATAGATTAAAGATAATGCAACGTATTAATGAATACAGTTTCAGAAGGCATGCATTGCCCGATTACTACTTACAGTCTGTTGGAATTGCCATTGTTCTTCAGCGAGTTCCCGACGCGGATCTCGGCCCCTCTGAGTCGTTTCGAGCAGCAGTCTGCTCTGTTGGTGATTCTTACCACAGACACTGCGTACACCCCTTTCAAGTCGACTCTCCACCAAGGATCATCCATTCTCTTCGTCTGCGTACAGGAGCCGTGGTCGAAGCTGCTGTTGGTGTCCCCGTCAATGGCTCGTTCTGCACTTGCATTGAGGTCGATGTTGGGTTGTTTCGCTGATCCAAACAAAGCTATGTTTGCTAACGGGTGCAAAAAAAAGTACATTGAGGGTTAAAAAGGGAAAACACGCCAAATATAGTCACCCGACCACACACTATGGTAGTCCTGTGCTGCCATCTACCTCATTGGAAACCGTCGGACTCCATTTAATCGGACTTTACTGGAATGTATCTTGCATTGAACGTTGTTGCCTTTATCATTTAATACGCTGTGGACGGCTTGATTGTAATCATGTCTAGTCTTTTCTCTAGTTGGATAGCACGCCAAAAAAAGGTTTTCACTGCACCTCGGTACACGTCACATTACGTAAACTAAACTAAACTTTTGACCAACACTGGTATCTTATTCAGGTTATCCTTAATTTTCTGGGATTGCCCGTGAACAGCCTACGAGATTAACTGGGGTAGCTAGGAACCATCAGTGAAAGAATTGCAGTGAGGGGCCACTGCTATTTATGGTGATGATTGCGACGATAGAGATATGAGCGCGATGCAAGATAAAAAATACGATATGATAGGACTTTATTTATCCCAGGAATGAAATTGGTTCGCCAACAGTCATATAACACAACAACATATATGACACGTGAAATTAAAGTGATGAGTGGAAGGTCCAGGATTAGGGATGTGGAAAGATTTGGGTGGGGGGGGGGGGATGGGGGCGAGGGGAGTCAGTCTACCCCACGGCAGGTGAAAGGCGTTGTACAGTTTGATAGCCACAGGGAAAAAATATCTCCTGTGGCGTTCTGTGTTGCATCTTTGTGGAATCTGTTGCCACTCCTCGGGTTGACCAGTGTGTCACAGAGGGGGTGAGCTGTATTGTCCAGGATTCTCTGCGGTTTGAGGAGCATCCTCCCATCCAAGACCATCTGAATCCACCTCCGCCTCTAGGACGGCGCCAGCCTTCCTGATGAGCTTGTTGGTTCTGTTGTCGACGCGGCCTTCGTCCTGCTACCCCAGCACACGACAGAATAGAAGAAGGCACGGGCCACGACCGACTGGCAGAAAACCTGCAGCATCTTACTCGGAAAATAAGGTTGCTCTGTCCCTTCTTAAACAGTGCCCCGGCGTTCCTGGACCAGTCCAGTATGCTGTCCAGTTAAACTTCAAGGTACTTGTACTACTTGGTAAACTGCACATCCACACCCTAGATTGATACAGGGGACGGGGTGTTTCTCTCCTAAATTCCACCACTAACTCCTTAGTCTTATCGGTGCTGAGTTGCGGGCCATTCAGCCGACACCATTCAACTAAGTCGTTGACTGCACCTTGTATTCAGCTTTCCACCCCTCACAGATGCAGCCCACAATTGCAGAGTCATCCGAAAACTTCTGCAGGGGGCAGGAATCCGAGTTGTATCTGAAGTTCTAAGTGTAGATGGTGAACAGGAAGGGAGAGAGGACCATTGGGGGGCCCCTGTGTGCTCACAATCATGGCCGAGACTCAGTTCTGTAGCCTGACCTCGTCCAGTCAGGTAGTTGGTGATCCAGGACACCAATGGAGCATCCAGACGCACCATCGTCAGTTTGCTCCCAAGCGGTGCAGGCCGGATGGTGTTGAAAGCACTGGAGAAGTAAAAACATATGACTCTCGCAGTGCTTCCCGGCTTATCCAGGTGTGCGAAGGAACGATGGAGCAGGTGGATGATGGGGTAGTTCACTCCCACCTTCGTTTGGTAAGTGAATTGCAGGGAATCCGGGTAGGTTTTAACCGGGGGTCGCAGGTGAGTAAGCACCAGCCTCTCCAGGGACTTAATGATGTGTGATGTTAGCCCTCCCGGTCGGTAGTCATTGGAGGAGCTAGGACGTGTTCTCTTTTGTGCAGGAACCAGGCAGGATGTCTTCCACATCACAGGAAACCTCTCCAGGCTCAGGCTCAGGTTGAAGATATGCTGGAGTACTCCGCACAACTGGCTGGCACACGCCTTGGGTACCCTGGTGCTGACACCATCGGGACACGTGGCTTAACCTGGGCGAAGTCTGCTCAGCTCTTCCCTCAACTGCTCAGCCTTGATAGTCAGGTACGACAAAGGTAAGGCAGAGGTTGTGGACCAGGTGGATGGTGGGTGTGGGGGTTGGGAGTCTGTCGTGGGGCAGGGGGGAGGGGGGGCGGGGGGGGCAGTGGCCGCTCCATCAAATCTGTTAAAAAGAACAGGTTTAGCTCTTTGGCCCAATCCTGATTGCTTTCCTTCCCCACGCCACTGGTCAGCTAGTCAAAAGCAGATAGATGATAGAAATATAGAAACATAGGAACAAAATACAGTAGGCCATTCGGCCCTTCGAGTTAGCACCGCCATCAATTTGATCAAAGCTGATAATCTAATATCAGTACCTCGTTCCTGCTTTTCCCCCAAATCCCTTGATTCATTTAGCCCTACGAGCTAAATCTAACTCTCTCTTGAAAACATCCAGTGAATTGGCCTCCACTACCGTCTGTGGCAGAGAATTCCACAGATTCACAACTCTCTGGATGAAGAAGTTTTTCCTCATCTCAGTCCTAAATGGCCTACCCCTTATTTTTAACCTTTGACCCCTGGTTCTGGACTCCCGCAAACTCGGAAACGTTTTCCCTGCATCTAGCCCGGCCAATCCTTTATGAACTTTATATGTTTCTATATGACCATCTCTCAGCCTCCTAAATTCCACTGAATACACGCCCAGTCGAACCATTCTTTCATCATAGAATCAACAGGCAAATTCCTTGTATGTGAATACTTCGCCAATAAACTCATTCATTCATTCATTCATTCATTCATTCATTCATTCATTCATTCATTCTTTCATTCTTTCATTCTTTCATATGTCAGTCAAGCCTTCCCGGGAATTAACTGGTGAACCTACGCTGCACTCTCTCAATAGTAATAACGCCCTTCCACAAATTAGGGGACCAAAATTGCACACAAAACTCCAGGTGCGGTCTCACCAGGGCCCTGTGTAACTCCAATAGGACCTCTCTGCTCCTCAACGTCAGTTTATATCGAAGGTAGAAACAAAATGTTGGAGTAACTCAGCGGGACGGGCAGCATCTCTGGAGAAAATTAATGGGTGACATTTCGGGTCGAGGCCCTTCTTCAGACTGATTTCAGGGGTGTGAGCGCTACAGGAAAAGAATATAGTCGGAGACAGTAAGACTGGTGGGAGAACTGGGAAGAAGGGGGATGGAGAGAGAGGGAATGCGAGGGCTAATTGAAGTTAGAGAAGTCAATGTTCATACCGCCGGTGTGTAAGTTACGCAAGAGAAATATCAGGTGGTGTTCCTCCAATTTGCGCTGGGCCTCACTCTGACAATGGGAGAGGTCCAGGACGGAACGGTCAGATTGGGAATGGGAGGGGGAGTTAAAGAGCTGAGCAATTGGGAGATCATGTAGGTTAAGGCGGACTGAGCGGAAGTGTTCAGCTAAACGATCGCCGAGCCTGCGCTTGGTCTCGTTCAAAAGTTGACACCTGGAACAGCGGATAAGTAGGTGAGGTTGGAGGAGGTGCACGTGAACCTCTACCTCACCTGGAAAGATTGTCGGGGTCATGGGATGGAGTCGAGCGGGGAGGTTATGGCACAGGTGATGCGTCTCCTGCGGTTGCAGGGGACAGTACCTGTGGAGGGGGTGGTTTGGGTGGGAAGGGATGATTTGACCATTAGCTTTCTTCACTGCCTGCTGTACATGCATGCTTACTTTCAGTGACTCATGTACAAGCACATCCAGGTCTCGTTGCACCACCCTATTCCTAATCTGACACCATTCAGATCTCAAGAAGGATTCGGCCCGAAATGTCACACATTATTTCTCTCCAGAGATACTACCTGTCCCGCTGAGTTACTCCAGCATTTTGTGCTGTCATTCAGATAATAATGTGCCTTCCTGTTCTTGCCACCAAAGTGGATATCCTCACATTTATCCACATTATACTGCAACTGTCATGCATCTGCCCACTCACCCAACCCATCCAAGTCATCCTGCAGCCTCATAGCATCCTCATCGCAGCTCGCACTACCATCCGCTTTGTGTCATCTGCAAACTTTGAGATTCCCTTAAATGTTAAATCTAAATCGTTAATATATATATATTGTAAATAACTGGGGTCCCGGCACCGAGCCTTGCGGTACCCCACTAGTCACTGACTGCCATTCTGAAAAAGACCCGTTAATTCCGTCTCTTTGCTTCTTGCCTGCCAACCGGTTATCTATCCATGTCAATACCCTACCCCCAATACCATGTGCTCTAATTTTGCACACTAATCCCTTGTGTGGGACCTTGGCAAAGGCTTTTTGAAAGTCTAGATACACCACATTCTCTGGTTCTCCCTTATCCATTCTACTTGTTACACCCTCAAAAAAATCCAGAAGATTTGTCAAACATGATTTCCCCTTCATAAATCCATGCTCACTTTGACCGATCCTGCCACTGCTTTTCAAATGCGCTGCCAACACATCTTGAACAATCGACTCAAGCATCTTCCCGACTACTAATGTAAGGCTAACTGGTCTATAATTTCCCGTTATCTCTCTCACTCCTTTCTGAAAGAGGGAGTTACATTGCCTACCCTCCAGTCCACATGAACTGATCCACGGTCGAGAGAACATTGGACAATGATCACCTTGCATCCACGATTTCTAGGGCCACCACCTTAAGTACTCTGGGATGCAGACCACCAGGCCCCGGGGATTTATCTGCTTTCAGTCCCAACATTTTATCTAACACAATTTCCAGACTGATGTGGATTCCCTTCAGTTCCTCCCTCCCACTGGATCCTCGGTCCCCTAATGTTTCTTGGAGATTGTTTATGTCTTCCTTAGTGAAGACAGAAGCAAAGTACTCGATTAACTGTCCTGCCATTTCCTTGTTTCCCATTATAAATTCACATGTCTCATTGTAAGGGTCCTACATTTGTCTTCGCTAATCTTTTCCACTGTACATATCTTAAGAAGCTTTGTTATTCAGTTTTTTTATTCCCCGCAAGCTTTCTTTCGTACTCTTTTTCCACCTCCATTTGCTGCTTCCTCTGGCCAATTTACATGTATTTTGCTTGGATTTAACACTAGCCCTGATTTCCTTCATTAGCCACGGTTGTGCCGCCCTCCCCGTTCTATTTTGTTCGCCACACAGGGATGATGAATCTTAGGAGTTCATCCATTCGGTATTTAAAACTTTGTCATTGCATCTCTCCCGTAATCCCCTTAAGTATAATTTGTCAGTCTATCCGAGCCAATTCACGTCTCATTCCTTCACAGTTTCCTTTCTTTAAGTTCAGGACCGTAGTCTCTGAATTAACCATGTCATTTTCCATCCTAATGCAGAATTCCACCATATTATGGTCACTGTTGACCAAGGGGGTTTGCACAACAAGATTGCTAACTAATCATTCCTCATTACACAATAACCAGTCTAGGGTGGCCTGCCCACTAGTCGGTTCTTCTACACATTGGTATAAAAAGCCGTCGCATAAACATTCCAGGAAATCCTCCTCCTCAGCTCTGCTACCAGTTCGGTTGGCCCAATCGAAATGTAGGTTAAAGTCACACATGATAACTGCTGGCGACGATGTTGGTTTTGTGATGCTACAGAAACATCTGCAAGCTTGAAAAGCCGATACCTGCTGGGTTATGGAGCGACTGCCTTGGAATGAGCATCGTCCTGAACATTTCCTCGCTTTCTCGGTTTCATACAAAGGGAGGAATTATTATGCGCTGCGTTTTGCATTTCCTCGTGGCTGCAGATCTAGCGACATGCCTCCTGCGACTGAGATTTATTTTCTCAGATCCACACCCACCATCTATTTTATCCGTAGACAGGAAATTTGGCATATCTCATCAACTTACCACACCCCCGACGGACGCACCGTGGGAAGCATCCTATCGGGATGCGTGTGCAGGCAGGCACTGCAGATGCTGGTTTATACCGAAGAATAGACACAAAATTCTGGAGTCAATTACCAGGTCAGGGAGAAGTTATGGAGAATAGGAATAAGTGACGGGTTGGCGCGGAAACGTTCTTCAGACACTCTATGACAGGGGGTTGAAGAATGGTTCCTACCCAAAACATCACCTACAAGACACACTACATCCAGCTCACTCCCTGCTCAAACACAATAACTGCACATACAACCTCAGGCACAGACGAGCGGACAGCATCGCCACAAACAGAACACGCTTTTTCAAGAGCTTCTTCCCTGCCACAGTGAGACTCTTGGCCAAAACAAAATGAACTGATGTCCTGACCCACCTCATAACATATCATAGTATATGTGTTTATAGTTTATAGATTATGTGTCTTTCTGTGTGTCTTTTTAACTTGACTTGACTTGACTCTCTGAACAACCGCACAAGAGTTCCTATGTGTGTAAGCACAAATGGCAAATAAAGTTTTTGATTTGATTTTGATTTGACCTGTTCCTTTTCTCCAGAGATGCTGCCTGGCCAGCTATATTACTCCAGCAATTTGTCTATCAATCGTGATGCATCACGGCTTGGTTTGGGAACATCTCTGCCCAAGACCACGAACATTTGCAGAGCGTGGTGGATGCAGTCCAGTCTGTCACACAGACCAGCCTCCCCTCCATCGACTCCATCTACACTTTGCACTGCTCGGGAAAATGGCCAACATAAGCACGGACCACCGACACCCGGTCATTCCCTCTTCTGCTCTCTCCGTGGGGCAGCAGATACAAAAGCTTGGACGCATGTACATCAGATTCTTGATTAGCTCCCCGCTATTGGCGGCCTACTGACCGGACCTCCCATATCCTAGGCTGTAGTCCCGATATTCCAACCTGCCTCATTGCAGCATTTGCAGTTATTGTTATCTGCATTTCCTCTGCAACAGTATCGTTATGACACTAAACTCCTGTATTTAGATATTTTTCTTTTTGTAGTACCTATGGTACTTGTGTGTGGCTTCATTGTGTTCACGTGTAGAATTATTTTACTGGATAGCTGCAAATAAAGCTTTTCGCCGTATCTGGATACACGAGAATGAACCAGAGGATAATTCGGTTAACATACGACATTGGGCCTGTACTCGCTTGAGTTTAGAATGATGAGGGGGACCTTATTAAAACTTAATGAATAGTCAAAGGCCTGGATATAATCAATGTGGAGATAACATGTTTCCACTAGTGGGAGATTCTAGGACAGATGCCATAGACTCGGAATAAAAGGACGAGCTTCTAGAAAGACGACGAGGAGGAATTTCTTCAGTCAGATGGTGGTGACTTTATGGAATACATTGCCACAGATGCCTATGAAGGCCAAGTCATTGAGTATTTTTTAGGCGCGAGATTGAGCTGGCAGAGGAGGTAGTTGAGGCAGATACTAGAACAACATTAAAATGACACTAGGACAGAATTGTCCCGCTCCTGTTGTCTATAGTCCCGTGCGTCTCTGACGCCCCTGGAGGACTACTGTCTTCTGATGTTGCTTATTGGCAAGGGGTATAATACATTCCTCCACCGAATTATATCTGCGCTTCCGCAAAAGTTTTCCCAACACCCAATTTTCTCCTATCTATGCTGCATGTGGAAGAGGTGCTTAACTTCCTGAGGCGTATAAAGGTGCACAAATCTCCCGCACCTAATCAAATAGACCCAGGGACATTGTGGGAAGCTCGGAAATAAATTGCTGGCCCCATGGCTGAGATGTACGAATCAGAATTAGAAACTGATGAGGAGCCAGAGGACTAGAGGGTAGCTAATGTTGTTCCGCTATTTAAGAAGGGCTCCAATGAAATGCCTAGGAAATATAGACCACTGAGCCTAACGTCTGTGGGAGACAAGTTACCGGAGAGGAATATGAGGAACAAGAGAGTAATTCATTTGGATAGACCAACGCGGGTTTGTACGTGGGGGTTCGTATTTCGAGAATCTGATTCAGTTTGTTAAAGTAGTAACTAAAAAGTCATTGAATGGAAAGCCATTGGCGTTGTCCTGTGGAATTCAGCAGGGTATTTGCTAATGTTCATATGGTAGCCTGCTCGGGAAGGTTAGGTCGCATGGGATCCAAGGAAGCCAGCCGACTTGACAGGGAACTGGATTAATGTAAGGGAGTAGAGGGTGGTGGTGGAAGGTTGTTTTTCAAACCGGAGGCCTGTTATCGGAGCATGATAAGTAAGTTTGCAGATGACAAGAAAGTGTGTGGCATCGTCGATAGCGAAGATGGTTATCACAAGTTGCAGTGGGATCTGCATCAGTTGGACAGATTGGCTGTGGGATGGTTAATACAGGTGTTCCATCTTGGGAAGTCAAACCGGGGCAGGGTCTTCACGGTAAATGGCAGGACTCTGGGGACTGTTGTAGAACAAGAGGGTCTACGGGCGCATTGTTCTTTGAAAGTGGAGTCACGGGTAGACAGGGTGGTCAAGAAGGCTGTTAGCACATTGGCCTTCATCAGCCAGAGGAATGGGTACAAATGTTGGAATGTTATATTACAATTAATGTTACAGAACTAAACTAAACTAAAATCGTTGAAGACATTGGCGAGGCCACATATGGAGTACTGTGCTCACTTCTGACCACCCTGTTATAGGAACGAAAGTTAAGTTGGAAACGGTGCTTAGATTTACGAGGATGTTGCCAGGACTCGGGGACCTCAGCTCGAGGGAGAGGTTGAGCTGGCAAGGACTTTATTCCGTTGATTGGAGGAATATGGGGGTGGTCCACTAGAGGTGTACAAGATTATGAGGGGGATGGAAAGTTTTTTTTTACCAGAGCCTTTACCACAGGGCCTTTTTAAAAAAAACAGTGGACGTAGGAGGGAAATGATTTAATACGAATCTGAGGGGCAATCCTTTCACTACGAAGGATGACGGGTACCTGCTAACAGAGGAGGTAGTGGCGGCTAGAACGATAACAATATGTAAAAGACATTTGAATAGGTAGATGGATAGGAATAGTTCAGAAGGATATGGGCCAAGCGCAAGCAGATGGGATGAATGTAGAAGAGGCACATTGACCGGCGTGGGCAACTTGGGCGGGAAAACCTGTTTCCACGCTGTATGAGTACGATGACATCCCCTGCGCTGCCCTCAAGCACCAGGTCATGCAGACTAATTCCGGGAAACGGATGCGCGCAGATTGAGTATGATTTTCCCTCATTACTTCCCAAAAGCTTTTCGCTGCCTGTGAAATGCGTTGTGGCTTCTGGAGGCTTTATCAGCAGAACATGTGACAGTGTGAGATGAGGCTGGATCCTACCTGGTTCTTCTTCTGTATTCACCTTTGAACCAAAGACCTTAACCTCACACAGAGTCAGGATTTTCTCTGTTCCTGGCAGGAAGATATTCACATAACGACCCGACAGACCGTCACAAGTGAAAGTTACATTTGTTCTCGAAATGGAGTGGATGATTCCACACCTGTAAGAGATAAAACTTTTCAGCGAGAAAATCATGTATGAACATCTACAATATGTCAAACGTAATTGTTGTGACTCTGGTGTAGGAGGCCGACCATGCTTGGAGTGCTTAGAAGGACTTGCACTGATTTCTCTGGAACGAGGGAAGCTGAGGGGAGACCTGACATAATTTTGTAAAATGGTGAGGTCTATAGATCGGTGGAGAGCCAGAATCTTTCTGGGAGCAAAGATTAACGGAGACGTGCGGGGTACGCGTTTTTTTAGGTGGTGGTGGGTGCCTGGAACAAGCTACCAGGTGTGGTAGCAGAGGCAGATACGGTAGTAAAGTTCAAGAGGCATTTGGATCATGTTCGGCGCACAGCACATGTCCCTCTCCTTTACTGATCTATACTCCATACGTCCGTACGCCGCTAAACTGTTAACGGCGTTTGATAAGTTATGGTTACGTAATCTATTCACTTTCTGCTCCATACTTTGTTGCCTCTGGACTGTGGCTGCAGCCACCCACAGCAGACGTCTGAATTCACAGCTACATTCCGCCTGGTCCGAAGGCATGACTATTTCTGCAAGATGTAGCCGATACAAAAATGTTGTTACCGCGAAAAATGACGTAAAATGCTGGAGTAACTGAAGGGGTCAGCCTCCATGTCTGAAGCACATGGATAGGCAGCGTCGAGATATTACTTTAGGCACGTACTCCAAAGATGCTGCGCTGAGTAACTTCAGCACTTTGAGTCATTTTTTTGTTATCGATCTGCAGTTAATATTGTCTATATTTGTTACCACTATGCGTTGGCTGCGCATATTTGTTACTGGGAGAAACTAATTTTCAAATTACAAATTTATTTTGCTGATTGAAAGTTATATTCCTGCTACTGACGTCTGCTTGTAACTCCTGAGACCGGATCAGTGATCTGCACATCGGACTCGATATTCCTCACTCCTTGATCATTTGTACACCGCTCTTGCTTCCAGTGTAACACACAATCACTGCACTCTCTCGTCTTCGCAGTTTCTACTCATGACCTCAACAGATCAAGTACAGAATAATCGATGAGACATTTTGATGAAAGGAATTTAAGAAAGGAAACATGTCTCGATCGTTACTTACAGTCTGTTGGAATTGCCATCGTTCTTCAGTGAGTTCCCAATGCGGATCTCAGCTCCTTTCAGCAAATGCCAGCAGCAGTCTCCACTGTTGGTGATTCTTACCGCGGACACTGTGTATGTTCCTCTTAAGTCGAGTCTCCACCAAGGGTCATCCATTATCTCCGTGTGCCTGCAGACATTATGCTGCAAGGCGAAGCTAGTAACGGCTAGATTAGTAGATCTTTGGCGTCTGGCGTTTTCTAGTGGGTGGGAAAAATTTATACTGAGACGCAATGGACAAAATAAGCCTGAATTACTCGACCGTTAACCCTTCGCAAAACCAGGTTAGATGTCGACCTGAATGGCCATTCATCTGACAGCAATAATTGTATCCTTCCATATCCTCGTTCTCGGGATGTGAGGGTCTTTCACTCAGAGGGTGGTTGGCATATTAAACGAGCTGCCATATGTTGTAGGCGAGCCAAACGCAATATCATTTGAAGGGTACTTGGAAGGCACATGGATACGAAGGGTTTAATAGGATATCGGACAAATGCGGACAAATAGGAGTAGCCTAGATGTGACATCTTGGTCGGAACGGGCGGCTAGAAGGGCCTGCTTCCGTGCTGTCTATCCCCATGGCTCTATATGACTCAATGACTATGACTCCATAATTCTATAAATCTAAACAGTAACAGACAGGGCTCCGATTTCAGCTTACCTTCACCAGCCAGCGTCGGAAGGTTTACGCCAAACACCTCCACCGCGCACAGGGTCAGTACCTTCTCGCGCCCTGGCATAACGATGTTTACATATCGACCTAATAGCCCATGACAGCTGAAGGTTAGGTTTAATGTAGAAATGGACTGGACGGTGGCACAGCTGAAAAAAGATCAAGATCGCATGGTGAGAGGGGAGCGTCGGGAAATCAGCTAACTCTCATGCCAGACGCTATTCTTCTGCTCAGCGTTTGGAGAAGGTGCGCTCCTAGTTCCAGACCAATGTTGGACAGCCCCCGGTGGGCACACACCTGGAGAAGGAACATCTTCCTGGTTCCAAATCCCAGGTGAACATTGGGACCCCGTGGACACACCGCTGTAGGAGCTGCACTCTCCTCGCTCCATACACTTTCTTACAATGTTAAAACTAAAAACAGAAAGAATTCGGAGCAGATTTACAAGGATGTTGGCAGGATTCGAGGAAGTGTATTATAAGAAGACGTTGGGCAGGCTAATACATTGTTCCATGGAACGCATAAAAGTGCATAAAGAAATTATTTCCCTGCATGGAAAATGGCAAAGACGAGAGGCATAGCTTGAGAGTTGAGAGGAAGAAGTTTAAAGGTTTAAAGAAAAATTGCGCAGCGTCTTTGTTTACACAACCGTGGTGGTTGCTTGGAACGTGCTGCCAGGGCTGGTGGTGGAAGCAGGTACGACAGTAATGTTTAAAATGTTTTTAGATAAAACACATGGATATGCAGGGATGTGGGTAACGTGCAGCATAGATTAGATTAACTTGCCGTCATGTTTGGCACGGATATTGTGGACAGAAGGGCATGTTCCTGTACTGTACTAATCTGTATTTTATGCGCAGTCTGGCCGGTGAAGTTTGCACACGATCAATTATATTGCAACTGGTTACGTTCGTTCTTTTTCCTTTGTATACTCACAGTGTGTTGGAATTGCCGTTCTTCTGCAGAGAGTTCCCAATGTGGATCTCCGCACCCATTAGCTCCTCCCAGCAGCAGTCTATTCTGTTGGTGATTGTAATTCGTGATACGGCGAAGGTTCCCTTTAGGTCAAGCCTCCACCACGGGTCGTTGGTTTTCTTGGTGCGCATGCACGATCCCTGATGCCAGGTGTTAGCGGTGCTTTGAGCAGTTTGCTGAATGACCGCTCCCTGAAAACCAGCTTCCTGCAGTTTCTTTTCTCCAGATACCACGGCTGCTGCTGATGGGTAGAGAGTAATGTCACTTAGCGTCAAGGAGTAAATATACTTGTCTGGGCGCCAAATACCGGCTTCGTATTCCCCTGTATGTACTTGAGTGGCTGTTTCCCACCCTATAGTTGGAGGGGATCGAGAGATAGCATGTGGATGGGTGATAGCAAACTTGCCAGCAATGTGCGGTTGCGCAAATGCGCACCGTGCTGATGTTTATCTTTAGATTAGTGATACAAACACTCCTTCAGACAACCGACACTGCGCCTCCTCGGCCACCTGTTCAAACTAGTTCCATATTATCCTACTTCCGCAGATACTCCATACACACTGGGGGGATTTTACAGAGGAAATTAACTTGCAAACGTGCATGTCTTCGGGCCGTGTTAGGAAACCGGAGCACTCGGAGGACTCCCATGCATTTACATGTAGAACTCCACTCAGACACTGAGGTCAGGATCGTGCTGAGGATGGTACTGTGAGGCATTGGTTCTACCAGCTGCGCCACTATGCGACTTAAAAGAAGAAACAGTGTATTAAGCTTGATTCTGGTTCTAAGTTAAGATTGACAGAGTGATATGAGGTGAGTAGGAAAGCTCAGGGCGAAATACAATACCCACTAGTCATGCATCTGAAAGAAACACGCGCAAACTGTGATCAACATGCTGAAGTAGGTTATTTTGCATTATGTTGCCTATTTAGCGCCATCCATTACATTCATGAATGGCAGATATACATGGTAAGTAAGCAACGTATTCCCCTGTAACTGGCTACATGTGACAAATAGAAAACAATACCAAGAGCAAGCCCGAGCGAGCTCTCGGAACTGGGATCGTTGTGATTTTTTCCATATTAACCGGCATTGGTAAAATGGGACGAATGGCCTTAGTTTGTGCAGATTTATTGCTTGAAGATGTGAAATGTTTGATCCCCACCAAACAGGCTCTAAATCTGACGCGGTCCTGTCCTTGTGATCGATGCGAACACCATTTCCCGAAGTTCAGCTCGTTTTACACGCGTATCGCGGCTCCCTGCAACCAGTCCGTGTAACGGTCGCTTTTATTAGATTTAGAATTATTGGCAAGGCGTGGGTTCAATGTGGCAGGCAATGAGTTAGTAATGGTGTGGGGCGCCGATGGTCGTAATGCCACGTCCGTTGCTCTTGGGTAGGAATGAATTCACTGAACCGCAATGATGTAAACGCGGTGACCATCTTCTGTAAAGGGAAACCTCGTTGACATCGCCTGGTCGCTGGGAGCAGAGTCCTGGTGAAAAATATAACTCGGGCCGTAGATAGGGCTTTATACTAAAGAGGGAGGGGGCGTTGGCGTACAATGTAGGAATGTAAGGGATAAAAGTTTTAAAAGGGATAAGAGGCTGAGGTTAGGTAAAATGGGGGGCGGTGAATACAGACCTAAAGGTGTTAT
Organism: Malacoraja senta; assembly: GCA_038087875.1. Lineage (NCBI taxonomy): Eukaryota > Metazoa > Chordata > Chondrichthyes > Rajiformes > Rajidae > Malacoraja > Malacoraja senta. Next base: position 10,496,619 of record CM075995.1, on the reverse strand, counting down.
ATTTGAATGCGCATAGAAGGCGGAACAAGTTTCATAAGCTTCCAGCACAATTAGAAAATGATAGGTGGAACGTTCTAGGCATTACGGAAACATTGCTGAAAGAGGATTGGAGCTGGGAGCTCAATATCCAAGGATACACATCCTATCGACATGCAGGTGAGCAGAGTGGCAGCGTGGCTCTAGTGGTAAATAATGAAATTCAATCCTTAGCAAGGGATGACATAGGATCAGAAGGTATATCATTTTTGTGGGTATAGTTAAGAAACTGCCAGGGTAAAAATACGCTGATGGGTTATACACAGGCCTTTGAAGGTAGCCAGGGCGGAGGGTGCAAATGACTTCAGGAGATACAATCGATATTGAAGAACGGCAATGTTACAGTTATCATGATGAATTTCAAAATGCAGAAATACTTGGAAAATCACTTGCTATTGGATCACAAGAGAATTAATTTGTAGAGTGTCTCTGGGATGGCGTCTTAATTGAGCAGCGTGCAGTTGATCCTCCGAGAGAAAAGGCAATTCTGGATTTGGTATTGCGGAACGAACAGGACCAATTATGGAGTTTAAGATAAAGGAACCCCGAAGAGGCAGTGACCATAAAATGATAAAACTCAATCTGCAGTCTGAGGGAGAAGAAGAAATCAGATGTGCCGGTATTACTGCAGAGTAAAGATAATAACTGAGGCACGAGGAAGGAGCTGGCTAGAGTTGATTGGAAAAGGACCCGAGCAGGAATGATGGTGGAGCAGCAATGGCAGGAGTTTCTGGGGGTAATTGGGAAGATGCAGGATATTATAATCACAAAGAAGAAGAAAGGTGCTATGAATTAATAAGATGACCGTGGCTGACAAATGAAATCAAAGCCATGTTAAAAGCACAAGTGCAGGCGTATAATATAGCAAATATGAGCGGGCAGCTTTGGGAGCTTTTATAAACCAACAGTGTGTAACTGAAAATACAATAATGAGAGAAGATATTAAATATTAAAGCAAGCAAGCGAATAATATAATAGAGATACCTAAAGTTACTTCAGATATATAAAGAGTAAAATGGAGGCAAGAGTGGACAGTGGACAGTTGGAAAATGACGCTGGAAAAGTAGTAATGGGGAATAGAGAAATGACAGACAAATTGAATACGTTGTTTGCGTCAGCCTTCATAGCAGACACAAGCAATGTGCCTGAAATTGAAGAGCGCCAGAGGACTAGTGTGGCTGGGACATGTTGGACGGTGTTGGCAAGTTTGGGCAAATGGCTTGTTTCAACACTGTATCACTATGACTGTATGGCAGCAGTTGTTGGACGTGCTATTACCAAGGAGAAGGTGCTTGTGATGATGAAAGGTCTGAACCTGGACCAGGTGGGCTACATTCAACGGTTCTGAAAGAGGTGGCTTTAGGGATTGTGGTGTAGTTGGTAGTGATTTTTCAAGACTCACTAGGGTCAGGAGTAGCCCCAGAGGACTCGATTTGTCAGTCTAAATTCACTGTTTACGAAGGAAGCAAGGCAAAACAGAAAAAAATATAGGGTGGTTATCCTGACATCATTGAGTGATAGGAATGTATAGTCCATTATTAAAGATTAGGTTTCTGAGTAGTTAGAAGCACACGATAACATAGGCCGAAGGACATAAATAATAGGATACACAAAGGAGAGTCATTGGGTGTTGTTTACTTGGCTTTTCAGGCGTTTGATAAAGTGCAGGATTTGCGGCTGCCGAAGAGGAGATCCCGTGGTATTAGAGGGAAGATACCAGTATGGCAGAAGGCAAAGTGTGTGAATAAAGGGGCTTTCGCTGGTTGTTGTCAGTGACTAGCGGTGTTCGCAGGGTTTAGTGTCGGGTCCGTCACGTTGTATATCAATGAATTCAATGATGGAATTAATGGGCAATGTTGCGTACAATACAGGGCCAGGTCATGTAGAGGCAGCAGCGATTCTGTAGAATGATTTGGACGGGTTAGGAGAGATGTAAATATATTGGAGATAACAGTATAACAAAGTGAGTGATCATGCCATGTAGAAAAATAAATAAAAGTGCAGACTGTTTTTTGATAGGGGAAAGGATTCAGACATCGGAGGTGCAAATGGACTTGGGAATCCTGGTGCAGGATTCCCAAAATGTTTATTTGCAAGTTGAACCGGCAGTAAGGACGGGAAATTAGATGTTAGCATATATCCTCAGGGTGGTGGCTCTAGATATAGTGGACGCATTGGTGATCATTTTCCAATGTTCAATAGATTCAGGATCAGTTCCTGTGGATTGGAGGATAGCTAATGTTATCTCACTTTTCAAGAAAGGAGCGAGAGAGAAAACGGGGAATTACAGATCAGTTAGCCTGACTTCGGTGGTGGGAAAGCTGCTGGAGTTAATTATTAAATAGGTAATAATGGGGTATTTGGATAGCAGTAAAATGATTAGTCCAAGTCTACATGGAGTTATGAAAGGGAAATCATGCTTGACTAATCTTCTGGAATTCTTTGCGGATGTGACAAGTAAAATGGATGAAGGGGTGCCAGTGGATGTAGTGTATCTAGACTTTCAGAAAGCCTTTGATAAGGTCCCGCACGGGAGACTGGTGACTAAAATTAGAGCACATGGTATTGGGGGTAGGGTGTTGACATGGATAGAAAATTGGTTGGCAGACCGGAAACAAAGAGCAGGAGTGAACGGGTCCTTTTCAGAATGGCAGTCAGTGGCGAGTGGAGTGCCGCAAGGCTCGGTGTTGGGGCCGCAACTGTTTACCATATATATTAATGATTTGGAAGAGGGAATTAGGAGCAACACTAGAAAGTTTGCGGATGACACAAAGCTGGGTGGCAGTGTGAACTGCGAGGAGGATGTTAGGAGGTTGCAAGGTGAGCTGGACAGGTTGAGTGAGTGGGCAGATGCGTGGCAGATGCAGTATAATATAGATAAATGTGAGGTTATCCACATTGGCGGCAAAAACAAGGGGGCAGATTATTATCTCAATGGGGTTAGGTTAGGTAAGGGGGAGGTACAGCGAGACCTGGGTGTCCTTGTACACCAGTCACTGAAAGTTGGCGTGCAGGTACAGCAGGCAGTGAGGAAAGCTAATGGAATGTTGGCCTTCATAACAAGAGGATTTCAGTATAGGAGTAAAGAGGTTCTTCTGTAGTTGTATAGGGCTCTGGTGAGACCACATCTGGAGTATTGTGTACAGTTTTGGTCTCCTAATTGGAGGAAGGACCTCCTTGTGATTGAGGCAGTGCAGCGTAGGTTCACGAGATTGATCCCTTGGATGGCGGGACTGTCATATGAGGAAAGATTGAAAAGACTAGGCTTGTATTCACTGGAGTTTAGAAGGATGAGGGGGGATCTTATAGAAACATATACAATTATAAAAGGACTGGACAAACTACATGCAGGAAAAATGTTCCCAATGTTGGGCGAGTCCAGAACCACAGACTTAGAATAAAGGGGAGGTCATTTAAGACTGAGGTGAGAAAATACTTTTTCACCCAGAGAGTTGTGAATTTGTGGAATTCTCTGCCAGTTCGGCAGTGGAGGTCAAATCACTGGATGGATTTAAGAGAGAGTTAGATAGAGCTCGAGGGGCTAGTGGAGTCAAGGGATATGGGGAGAAGGCAGGCACGGGTTATTGATAGGGGACGATCAGCCATGATCACTATGAATGGCGGTGCTGGCTCGAAGGGCCGAATAACATCCTCCTGCACTTATTTTCTATGTTTCTCTGTTTCTATGTTACTATTTCCATAGCTAGAAAATAAAAAGCAGCGGTCTATTGCTGTGGTTTTATAAAGCAATGGGCAGAGCGCATTTGGAATATTGTGAACTGTTTTGGGCCTCATATGTGAGGATCGATTTATTGGCATTTTAGAGCGTCCAAGGGACACGAGACTGATCCCAGGGATGATGGATTAACATGTGGAGATCCTTTGACTGCTTCGGGCCCTGTATTCGCTGGAGTAGTAATGGATCATTGGGGATCTCATTAAAATTTATTGGACAGTGAAATACCTGGATAGTGTGAATGTAGGGAGCAAATTGGCAGTAGTGGGAGAGTCTAGGACCAAAGGGCACAGATTTAGAATAAAAGGACATACCATTAGGAAGGAGATGAGGAGGATTTGTTTTAGCCAGAGGGTAGTGAATCTCGGGCTAACGTGATTCCCTCCATCAGAAATAGTATCAGTGAGAGATTGCATGTCTGAGAATGCCTCAGTGTCTACAATCACAGCCTTAGCGGGGCGTTGAGCCTACCTGTTTCAGTTGCAGATGGTAGATTCGTTCCAGGTACGGGCCGGAGAATAGCTCCAGATACAGACGAAACCTTCTTTCCGGTTGTTGGCGGGATTTTCGTTCCGGGTGTGAACGGGAGTTTGTTTCCAGATATTGGCGGGTGTTCCGTTCCCTTTACGGACGGGATATGGACGGGAGTTTGTTCTTCCGTTTCAGGTGCGGACGGGGGTGTCGTGTCCTGTTCTAACGGGATATGAGTAGCAGGAAGTTTTGAACCAAATATCTCAACCTCGCACAGGGTCAAGATTTTATCCTGTCCCGGCAAGAAGATGTTCACATATCGACCAACAATTCCATCACAATTGAAGGTAAGTGTTGTCAAAGCAACTGAATCAACGGTTCCACAGCTGAAAAAGATGATTGAAAGTGAGACTCCGCAATCTCGATTACCACGGATGAGAAAGCGTTTGTTATCGTAGGCCTGTGCTGGTGAACTGATGAGAGGCGTATGCGATGTATGGGGGCTCCCGTGGCTACTCCGGCATCCTCCCCACTGGCTTCTGTCACAAACAAATAGCTCGGAACAGGAGAGGACCCGGTTACATAGGTGGCCTTGTCTGGACAGGGAGTGCATGATCCGTCACCATTAGGGACTGGTAACCAGAACATTTCCACTGCAATCCGTTTGTTCGATATTACATAATTTGAGTTAATTTTAAATGCTGATATAATAATATCCTTTCATTGAACCCACCGCTGTAGAGATACGTCGGCAGCCTTTTCCACTGGCCTACGGTACTATATCATGTTCTCTCGCATCTGCATCGGCGGTGCACAGGTTCATTTTTTTCTGCAGTGAGATCAGTCTTATCCTGCAGCTTCTCTCTGTTTCCCATTCAGGTTAACACCGCAACAGTAATAATGGAACTTGCAGAAAAATATACCGCAGCTGAATTACGTCGGCGTTTGTTTCTAAATACTTACAGTCTGTTGGAATTGCCATCGTTCTCCAGCGAGTCCCCGATGCGGATTTCGGCTCCTTGGAGCTGTTCCGAGCAGCAGTCTGCTCTGTTGGTGATTTTTACATCTGACACGCTGTAGCTTTCCTTTAGTTCCACTCTCCACCAAGGGTTCATGGATTTCCTGGTGCGCGCGCATGAGCCATGCCTAAAGTCGCTGTCGCTGTTCCCGTCAATGGCTTGTTCAGGAGTTCTGTCTTTATCCGTGCTTGACTGGGTCGGCGGTCGTCCGAATGCAACGATTGCTGTTGGGTGGGAAATATATGACTGACGCACATTATTCCATGATATTTGATGCCGACGGATCTAAACCTTCTATCAAGGTTTGAATCTGAAGTGCATTTAATTGATATTCGAATTGCTACGTTCAATTGAACCGCGACGCAGTGGAAACCCTTGTTTGCACTAACCGATTAAATCATACTATACATCGGTGCAGTGAATCCGCACATAAGGGCAACAGGTAAAGTAGAATAGAGTTTAGTGTAACAGGATCGTTTAGTGTAACAGCGTTATATCTTTATGGCTTTAGAAAATAAGTTCAAGAAGCGCACTGACGCACGGTAAAAGGTGGGGATTGCACTACAACTGATCAGATTTGTCCACGGGCATTGTGGGGAGCTAGAGAGGAAATTGCACGAGCCCTCGCTGAGATTTATGTCGTCGTTACATGCAGGTGAGGTGTCGGAAGACTGGAGGGAGGCAAATGCTGTGCCTCTATTCAAGACGGGCTGTAGGGTAGGGCTGGGAAATACAGGCCAGCGAGATTGACATCTGTGCTCGGCAAGTTACAAGAGATTATTCTGGCGGATAGGATATACATGCACTTAGATGGACGTGCAGATCAGGGATAGTCAACATGGTTCTGTGTGTTGGAGGTCGTGTCTCACCAAATTAAATTTTCTTTCAAGATGTGACCAAAATTAGTAGATGATGTCAGAACTACAGTCGTTGTATACATGGATTTTACTGAGGCATTTAACAACGTTCCGAATGGTTGGCTGCTGTGGAGGTTTAGAGGGGAAATGCCACTCAAAGAGAGAGAACTGAATGGATAGAAAATTGGCTTCATGGAAGGAAGCAGAGGTTGGTGGTGGAAGGCTGCTTTTCGGACTGGAAGATTGTGATTGGTGGTTTGCCTCGGGTTTCGGTACTGGGCCCTTTGCTGTTTGTCATGAGAACATACACGGTAAGATTAGCAAGTTTGCATATGTAGCCAGTGAAGATTTTTGTCAACATTTGCAGTAGGATCTTGATCGATTGGGCAGGGGACTTGAGGAATGATTGGTGGAATTTAATAAAGAGAAATATGAGGTGTTGCATTTTGGGAGGAATCACATGGGCAGAACATCCACAACGGTGGTATTCTGAGTAAGATTGTGGAGCAGAGGGATCGAGGAATACAGGTACACAATTCGGTGAAAATGGCACCACAGGTAGATAGGGTGGTCACAAAGGTGCGTGGCACATTGGCCTTCATCAGTCACAGCATTGAATATGGAAGCTGAGAGGTCATGTTGCAGTTGTGTAAGACGTTGATGAGGCCGCATTTAGAACATTGTGTTCAGTTTTGGCCACCATGTTATAGGAAAGATGTTGTCAACTGGAAAGGGTGCAGAGAAGATCTACGAGTGTTTTGACAGAACTCGAGGGTCTGAGCTATGTGGAGAGGTTTAGCAAGATATGACTATCCCTTGGAGCGCAGGAGGATGATATATATGATATCATATATAGGTGTATAAAATCATGAGGCATTTATCGGTTAGACGCTCGGAGCCTCCTGCCGACAGTCGGGGAATCGAGAATCGTGGCTTTAAGGTGAGTGGGATTTGATAAGAACCATAGAGGTAACATTTCCACGCAAAAGATGGCAGAGGTATGGAACGAGTTCCTATAGGTTGAGGCAGGTACTATCGCGACATTTCAGAAATGTTTAGTGAGGTACATGGATATGACAGGTTCAGAGGGATATGGGACGAAAGGTGGGACTCGATGGCCGGTTGGGTCCGAGGGCCTGTTTCCAAGCTGTAAAACTATGATTATTTGATCCTGTAACTCAAGAGCTCGGTAGTCTGATGGCGGACAGATACGATTTAAAAGTGTTTCAATAGGTGCGCAATTCGTCGCTGTGTGGCTGGTGTTTATTTGCTTCAGGTCTGCGGACTGAATGGATGACGGTGCGTGCACCGAGTGTCTCGGGGATTTCATTCATAGACCGGATTATGTTTAGACAACATGAGGGTCCAAGACAGGGAATTTAAATAAGAATGATAAAGTGCATGGTTGTTGAGAAAGACGGCACTGTGCTTCAGGAAGGTAGTTATCCTCAGACTTTATCAGCGGGAGTTCAAGAGTTCAAGAGAGTTTTATTGTCATGTGTCCCTGATGGGACAAGGAAATTCTTGCTTTGCTTTAGCACAACAGAACACAGTAGGCACGAATACTGAACAGATCAGTGTGTCCATATATCATTGCATAAATATATACACACATGAATAATTAAACTGATAAAGTGCAAATAAACAGATTATTGGCTATTAATGTTCAAAGTTTTGTCCGAGCCGAGTTTAATAGCCTGATGGCTGTGGGGAAGTAGCTGTTCCTGAACCTGGTCGTTGCAGTCTTCAGGCTCCTGTACCTACTTACTGAAGGTAGTGGGGAGATGACTGTATGGCCCGGATGGTGTGGGTCCTTGATGAAGCTGCCAGCCTTTATGAGGCAGCGACTGTGTTAGATCCCCTCGATGGACGGCAGGTCAGAGCCGATGATGGACTGGGTAGTGTTTACCACGTTTTGTAGTCTTTTCCGCTCAAGGGCGCTCAAGTTTCCGAACCAAGCCACGATGCAACCAGTCAGCATGCTCTCCACTGTGCACCTGTAGAAGTTAAAGAGAGTCCTCCTTGACAAACCGACTCTCCGTAATCTTCTCAGGAAGTAGAGGCGCTGATGTGCTTACTTTATGATTGCATCAGTATTCTCGGACCAGGAGAGATCTTCAGATGTGCACGCCCAGGAATTTGACCCTCTTGCCCCTTTCCACCATCAACCCGTTGATATAAACGGGACTGTGGGTCCCCATCCTCCCACTTCCAACGTCCACAATATGTTCCTTGGTTTTGCTGGTGTTGTGGGCCAGGTTATTGTGCTGGCACCATTTGGTCAGTCGGTCGATCTCACTTCTGTACTCTGTCTCGTCCCCATCAGTGATACGTCCTACAACAGTAGTATCGGCAGCGAACTGGATGATGGAATTCGCACTACGACCGGCTACGCAGACATGAATATAGAGTGAGTACAGCTGGGGGCTAAGCACGCAGCCTTGAGGTGCTCCCGTGCTGATTGTTATTGAGGCTGACACATTTCCACCAATACGAACTGACTGTGGTCTGTAAATGAGGAAGTCGAGGATCCAATTGCATAGGGATGCGCAGAGACCCAGTTATGCGAGTTTGGTAACCAGCTTGGAGAGGATGATTGTATTAAATGCCGAGCTGTAATCAATGAATAACAGCCTGACATATGAGTTTTTGTTGTCCAAGTGGTCCAGAGCGGAATGTAGAGCCAGCGAGATCACATCCACCGTTGATCTGTTGTGACGGTAAGCGAACTACAGTGCGTCCAGGGTTTTGTCGAGGTTGGAGTTGATTTGCGCCATGATCAACCTCTCAAAGCACTTAATCACCACAGACGTTAGTGCCACTTGTCGATAGTCATTGAGGCACGTCACCTTGCTCTTTTTGGGCACCGGTATAACTGATGCCCTTTTAAAGCAGGTGGGAACCTCAGACCTCAGAAGTGATAGTTGAAAATGTCCGTAAAAGCTCCAGCCAGTTGGTCCGCACAGGTTTTTAGAACACGACCTTTTCGAGGGTTCACCCCTCTGAAGGATTTTCGGACGTCGGCCTCTGTGCCTGTGACTGAAATACCATCACAGCGAATGGGGGCTCGAGAAGGCACATCAGTGTTCTCCCGATCAAAGCGTGCGTAAAACGCATTGAGCTCGTCAGGGAGTGATGTTTTTCCGACATTCGAGCTGCCTCCTGATCTCGCCTAGTAGGAGGTGATTGCATTCAAGCCCCGCCACAGCTATATAACCATATAACCATATAACCATAACAGCACGGAAACAGGCCATCTCGGCCCTTCAAGTCCGTGCCGAACATTTTTTTTAAATTTTTAAAAAAATTAAAAATAAATACTTCCCCCTAGTCCCATCTACCAAACATCTGTCTCATCCTCCAATTTGAAGTAACTTTTGGCCTTTATGATGGCCTTACCAAGGTCGTAACTGGACTTCTTGTATACCACTGTATCATCAGACATGAATGCCCGGTGTCTGATCTTCAGAAGAGTGCAGATCTCATAGTTTATCCAAGGTTTCTGATTGGGAAACACTCGGAAGGTTTTTGTTGGAATGCAGTCCTCCACACATTTCTCTATGACGTCTGTAACGACTGTGGCGTATTCGTTCAGGGCCGTTGCCGATTCCCTGAACATTGCCCAGTCTACGCATTCCAAACAGTCCTGCAGTTGTTCCTCTGCCCCCACCCCCCCCACCCCGGCCAGATCTGTGCAGTCCTCACCTCGGGGGGTGCGCTCCTCAGTTGCTGCCTGTAGGCAGGAAGAAGCAGCACCGCGGTATGGTCGGATTTACCGAAGTGAGGGCGAGGGATAGAGCGGTAGGCATTCTTAATGGTGATGTAGCAGTGGTCGAGGGTGTTTGGTCCTCTGGTGCAGCAGGGGACATGTTGCTGGAAGTTTGGGAGCGATATCTTCAGGTTGGCTTTATTGAAGTCCCCAGCTATGGTGGTGAACGCCTCTGGGTAAGACGTCTGGTGCTTGTTGACCACGGCGTGCAGCTCCTCCAGTGCCAGACGGACGTCTGCCTTGGGGTGGGATGTCGACCGCGGTCAGGATGATGGAGGTGAATTCCCTTGGGAGGTAGAAGGGACGGCACTTCACCGCCAGATGTTCGAGGTGCGGAAAGCAGGAGTTGGACAGGACTACCACGTCTGAGCACCACGCAGAGTTGACCCTTAAGGCAGACGCCCCATCCTCTCCCGTTTCCAGATGCCAGTGTACGGTCTATACGGTGGATGGAGAACCCTCCAGGCTGGACAGGACCGTTGAGTCTGGGGATCTGGGGGTGAGCCATGACTCTGTGAAACAGAACACAGAGCATTCCCTCAGCTCCCTTTTATAAAGCAGCCTTGCCCTTAAGTCCTCCACTTTATTTTCAAGGTACTGTACATTGGCCAGTAGGATAGTAGGGAGAGGTAGCCGAAGTCCCCTGCGCTACAGTCTGACGAAGTCCTGCCCGTCGGCCACGTTTCCGGACACAATGGAGGCCTCCCCTTTATTTCCAGGTACTGTGTTTACTGTATCTGCTGCTTCTGCGAAACTGCGCTGGAAAGGGGATTCCTTCACAGACGGCAGCTCCAGCTCCGTAACTAACTTGGGTACCCTCAAAGTGGGCAGCTCCAGTTCCGTTGTTCCTGGAAGATCCAGCTCGTCGGCTCTGGAGGTCATCCCGGAGTTTCCAGGTACAGTACCTGCGTTCCTCCGTCGGGTCGGGTGATTGCCAGCGAGCGTAGGAAAGTTTAAAGTCTGGGGCTCCCGCAGCTGCGGGAGATCGCGAAATTGCAAGAGCCTTCAGGTGCCCAAGCAGCTTATCCGGATGGGCACCGATTTCTGCTGTTTCCCTGATGCGGGTGAATTGTTGGGAGTTGTAGGGGATCCTTTTATGTTCTTGTGCTTTGCAAAAGTCGCCGCAGGCAGGCGCCATCTTTGTCCAAATAAGATTTGATGCGGTGTAGAGCCAGAGCGTCAGCAAGAAGTTCAGCGTACCTGTTCCAGATAAAGACGAGTGTTCCGTACCGAAGATCTCAACCTCGCACAGGTGAAATATTTTATTCTGGCCCGGGATGATGATGTTCACATATCGACCGACAAGTCCACCACAATGGAAGATCAATTTCGTCACAGAAACGGAATCAACGATTCCACAGCTGAAAGAGATGAGGTTTAAAGGTGAGACGCCACTGTTTCGGTCATGCCGATGAGGAAGCGTGTCAAAAGTTATCATAGGCCTGCGTTGGTGAACTGAAGACATATTCCTTGGGTGCAGGGGGCTCCTGCGGCTACCTCAGGCATCCTGCCCAGTTGCTTCTGTCCTGAAAAAATAACTAAGAACGGAGAGGGTCCGGATACATAGGAAACTTTGTCTGGGTAGGGACTGCTTGATCGTTGAACATTGCTACTGCAATCAGATTGCTCAATACTACATAATTTGAATGAATTTCAATTACAAATGTATTGAAGAGTTTAAGAAAGAACTGCAGATAACTGCAGCGGACTTGAAGAAGGGTTTCGGCGCGAAACGTTACCTATTTCCTTCGCTCCATAGATGCTGCTGCACCCGCTGAGTTTCTCCAGCACTTTTGTCTACAAATGTATTGATCTCGTTGTTTTGAAGGTACTCCATTCATCTGCAAGTACATCAGCAGCTCGTGACACTGAATAAGTGGTCTGCGGCTCCATGTAATTTTCACTCGCATCTGGATCGTGTTCTCAGATTCAGCTTTCTGCATTTAGATCGGTCATAACCTGCAGCTTCACTCTATTTCCCACTTATGTCGTCCCTGCTCCAGCAACAGTGGAACTTACAAAATAAGACACCGCAGCTGAATAGAGTCGGCGTTTGCTTCTGAATACTCACAGCCCGTTGGAATTGCCATCATTCGCCAGTGAGTTCCCGATACGGATCTCCGCTCCACGGAGCCGGTCGGAGCAGCAGTCTGCTCTGTTGGTGATTCGTACATCTGACACGTTGAAGATCTCTATTAGATCGACTCTCCACCAAGGGTTCTTGGATTTCCTTGTGCGTGTGCATGAGCCATGCGTGAAGTCGGTATCGCTGTTACCGTCATTGGCTCGCGCAGCACCTGCCCATCGATACGTGCTGGACTGGGTCGACGGTTTTCCGAATGCCACATTTTCTGTTCGTTGGGAAAAACCTCACTGAGCCGCAAGGGAGATATTTAATGCCGACGGATTAGGCTTTCTATCACGGTTTGGATCAATGTATTTCATTGATATCGTATTGCTTTAGTATGGCCGTGAAGTGAGGTGCAGTGGAAACCCTTGTTTGTACTATCCACTCAAATCATATCACACATCATTTCTATGAAGCCTCGCACAAGAGCAACAGGTAAAGTGAAAAGTAAAAAAAACAATAGGTTGCATAACATGGTGTTACAGTATTATAGTTTACGGTTATAAAAAATAAGTCCAAGAATCGCGCTGCGGCAGATTAAATGATCGGGATTGCACAACAACTCAAAGGAGGACCATTCAGTGGTCTGTAGCGGGGAGATATTCTACTAGGGTGTTTCAGTAGGTGTGCAATTTGTTGTTGCGTGGCTGGTGCTTATGTCTCCGGACTGAATGGATGTTGGGAAAATGTCTCCTGACTGAATGGATGAGGGTGCGTGCACCGAGTGTCTCGGGGGTTTCACTCATATACAGGATCATGTTTGCGAGGGTCAAAGACGATTAAACTAAGAATGGAAATAGGGTAGGGTGGAGGGAAAGTCGGTTCTGGACTCCAGGAAGACTATCAGCTGGAGACTCGCTCAACTAGGATGTGATACCGTGCTTTGCTTTACTATGCTCAAGTGAAGTGCGATGTAGTGAATGCCCTCGTCTCTACTATCAAATCTAATCAAATCAAGCAACAGGTCAAGTTGAAAAATCAATAGATTTCATGGTATGGTGTTACATTGTAATGGGTTTACGGTTATGGAAAATATAACCCAACACAGAACAGAGGCGTTAAAATAATGGGATTGCACGACTTTTCAAGTGAGGACCGTTCAATAATCTGATAGCAGGGTGATAATCTTCAAGTGTGTTTCATGAGGTGTGCATTTCGTTGGTGCGAGGCTGGCGCGTATTCGTATTAGGTCGTGTGGCAGATGCGTGGCAATTGCAGTAAAATATAGATAAATGTGAGGGTATCCACTTTGGTGGCAAAAACAAGGGGGCAGATTATTAACTCAATGGGGTTAAGTTAGGTAAGGGGGAGGTACAGCGAGACCTGGGTGTCCTTGTACACCGGTCACTGAAAGTTGGCGTGCAGGTACAGCAGGCAGTGAAGAAAGCTAATGGAATGTTGGCCTGCATAACAAGATGATTTCAGTATAGGAGTGGAGAGGTTCTTCTGCACTTGTATAGGGCTCTGGTAAGACTACATCTGGAGTATTGCGTACAGTTTTGGTCTCCTAATTTGAGGAAGGACATCCCTGTGACTGAGGCAGTGCATTGTAGGTTCACGAGATTGATCCCTGGGATGGCGGGACTGTCATATGAGGAAAGATTGAAATGACTAGGCTTCTATTCACTGGAGTTTAGAAAAATGAGGGGGATCTCATAGAAACATATACAATTATAAAAGGACTGGATAAGCTACCTATTTTCTATGTTTCTATGTCTCGGACTGAATGGCTGTGGGCATGTGCAGCGATTCTCTCATGTATTGCACTCGTAGACAGGCTCGTGCTTGGACAAATGTAGGGTGAAAGACTGGCGATTACATTGAGAATAGCAAAGAGCAGAGCGTTGGGAATTCCGGTACTTGTCTTCAGTGATGTTATTAATCTCAAACATTATCAGCGGGAGACTCGCTCAACTAAGCTGTGCGGCGGAGCCTCAGCGGGTTCAGCCTACCTTTTCCATGGAAGTACGGGAGTTCTGAACCAAATATCTCAACCTCGCACAGGGTTAAGATTTGATCCGGGCCTGGGATGATGATGTTCACATATCGACCGACAAATCCACCGCAATTGAAAGTCAATGTCGTCCCAGAAACAGAATCAACGACTCCACAGCTAAAAAAGATGAGTATGTAAAGGTAAGATGCCATTGTCTCGATCGTGCGTATAAGGAAGCGTGTCAAAAGTTATAGTAGGCCTGTGGTGGTGCACCGATGAAACATTCCAGGGATATGTGGTGCTCCCGCGGCAATTGACGGCATCGTATCCTCTTGCTCCTGTTCAGAACAGCGGAGGTTGCGGATAGATAAGTAGCCTTGCGGGTCAGACATCGTCCCTGGAGACTGATACGCTGAAGGAGGGTCTCGACCCGAAACGTCTGCTATTCCTTTTCTATAGTGTTACTCTCCGATCGGCTGAGTTACGCCACCTTCTTGTGTCTATCTTCGGTTGAAACCTTCATCTGCAGTTCGTTCACAGGGAGCCCTGAGTGGATCGAGCCTGCATGATGCTTAATAATAGGCATTGGTTACCTGAATATGGAACCGTTAATCCCTATTCTTTGTTTCCTGTCTGCCAACCACTTCTCTTTCCATGTCAGCACTCTACCCCCAATACCATGTGCCCTAATTTTGCCCACTAATCTCCTATGTGGGACCTTATCAAATGATTTCTGAAAGGCCAGGTACACTACATCCACTGGCTCTTCTTTCTCTCTTTTCCTAGTTACAACTTCAAACAATTCCAGAAGATTAGTCAAGCATGATTTCCCCTTCATAAATCCATGTTGGCTCGGACCGATCCTGTTACTGCTATCCAAATGTTCGGCTATCTCAACTTTTATAATTGACTCCAGCATCTTCCCCACCACCGATGTCAGGCTAACTGGTCTATAATTCCCTGTTTTCTCTCTCCCGCCTTTCTTGAAAAGTGGGATAACATTAGCTACCCTCCAATCCACAGGAACTGATCCTGAGTCTATAGAACATTGAAAAGTTATCACCAATGCATCCACGATTTCTAGAGCCACTTTCTTAAGTACCCTGGGATGTAGACCATCAGCTCCTGTGGATCAGCCTTCTGGGTCATCAGTCTATACAACACCATTTCCTGCCTAATGTGGATTTCATTCATTTCCTTCGTCACTCCAGATCATCTGGCCACTACTATATCAGGAAGATTGTTTGTGTCCTCCTTAGTGAAGACAGATCCAAAGTACCTGTTCAACTCATCTGCCATTTCCTACTTCCCCATAATAAATTCACCCTCAAGGGTCCAACTTTGGTCTGAACTAATTTTTTCCTCTTCACATACCTAAAGAAGCTTTTACTATCCTGCTTTATATTCTGCAGAGCAGATACAATATTTGAAGGCGCGTGATGATGCGCGAGACCGTCGCGCGACCATCGTGCGACTGTCGCGCGTCACTTACTATCGGACTGTCGCGTAAATGATGGCCAAGTGGGACAGGCCCTCAATTCGAAATAAATTAATTGTTGCCTTATGCATATCGTTTTGTTGAACCCATTGCTATAGATGTACGTCAGCAAGTCATGCCACTGGATAAGTGGACAACGGCTCTGTATAATTTTCCCTCGCATCAGGATGAGCGCGGCGCAATTTTAGTTTTTTCTGCAGTGAGATCATTTTATCAATGCAATGACAGTGGAATTTGCAGAAGAAGACACCACAGGTAAGTAGAGTCGGCGATTGTTTCCGAATACTTACAGTCTGTTGAAATTGCCATCGTTCTCCAGCGAATCCCCGATGCGGATCTCGGCACCTTCGAGGTGGTCCGAGCAGCAGTCTGCTCTGTTGGTGATTCTTACATCTGACATGTTGTACCTTTCCTTTAGATCGACTCTCCACCAAGGGTTCTTGGATTTATTTGTGCGCGCACATGAACCATGCCTGAAGTCGCTGTCGCTGTTACCGTCGTTGGCGTTCTCAGCACCTGCCCCTGGATACGTGCTGGACTGGGTCGGCCTTGATTTCAACGCCACGTTTTCTGTAGGGTAGGAAACACCTCACTGAGCCGAAAGGGTGAGATTTATTACCGACGGATGTAGTCCTTCGGTAATAACCCGGTTTGGAATAGCAGGGTATCTCATTGATATTCGTATTGAATACGATGATCAAGTGAAGCGATATGTAGTGAATTCCATCGTCTCTACTATCGAATCAAATCATACTGTACATCAGTGCCATGAAGCCGCAGACAAGAGCACCAGGTAAAGTTGAAGAATCAATAGATTTCATGGTATGTTGTTACAATGTTATGGATTTACGTTTATACACCGCACTGACGCGTTAAAAGATTGAGTTTGCGCTACTACTCAACATAGGACAAAAGGACAAAAGGTCAAAGGACAAAGGACATGTATTGTCACATACACCAATTGGTAGCACAGTTCAATAGTACAGTTCAAAGATAGCACAGTTCAATAGTATGATAGCAGAGTGATACTCTTCAATCGAGTTTCATTAGGTGTGCATTTCGTTGGTGCGTGGTGGGTGCCTATCAGCATGAGGTCTCCGGGCTGAATGGATGTCCACATGTGCACCGTATCTCTCAGGCAATGCATTTGTAGACAGGTTCATGCTTGGACAAATGGATGGTCCAAGACTGGCGATTAAACTAAGAATGGTAAAACGCAGAGCGTTGGGTACTTGGCTTCAGTAAGGTTATTATCCTCAAACATTATCAACGGGAGATTCTCTCAATTAAGCTGTGGGTCTGTGAACAACCAGAGCCTCAGCGGATACTTCAGTCTAAGTTTTCCATGTAAGGACGGGAGTTCCTAAACAAATATCCCAACGCCGCGTTTTCTGTTGGGCGAGAAACATCCCACTGGACTGAAACGGGGGTATTTAATACCAATGGATGTCGGCCTGCTATCAGGGTTAGGGTCAACAGTGTATTGCATTGATATTCGTTCTCATTTAGTGTGGTCAAGTGAAGTGCGATGCAACGCAAACACTTCTTTGTGCTATACAAACAAATCATACTGCACATCAGTACAATTAAGCCGCACACAAGAGCAACAGGTAAAGTAGAAAGAAAACAATAGATTGCATAACATGGTGTCATAGTATTATAGCAATAGGGCTGGGCAACATTAGTCTGCGAACCGCGATGAGGTAGGATAAAAATCGGGATTGCACTACAACTCAAGGGTGGACCGTTATGTAGTCGGGTAACGGGAAGATACTCTATAAGCGTGCTTCGATAGAAGTGTATTTTTTGGAGCGTGGCTGGTGTTTGTCTGCATAATGTCTGCGACGAAATGGTTGACGGCGAATGTACCCACCGTCTCAGGGATTTTATGAACAGACAGGCTCGTGTTCGGACACAGCGAGAGTCCAAGACTGGCGAGTAAACTACGAATGGCAAAGACCAGAGCGTTGGGAGTGACTGTTCTGGGCTTCAATCGGGAACTTATACTCAGACTTTATCAGCGGGAGAATCGCTTAGTTAAGTTGTGGGGCTGTGTACAACTAGAGCCTCAGCGGGAAGTTCATCCTACCTTTTCCATGTAAGTACGGGAGTTCTGAACCAAATATCTCAACCTCGCACAGGGTTAAGATTTTATCCGGGCCTGGGATGATGATGTTCACATATCGACCGATAAATCCACCGCAATTGAAGATCAATTTCGGCCCGAAATCCGCATCAACGATTCCACAGCTGAAAAAGATGATGATTTTAAAGGTGAGACCCCACTGTCTCGATCATGCGAATGAGGAAGGCTATCGCAGGGCGCTGCTGGTGTACTGATGACGCGTTCCGCGAATGTGTGGTGCTCCCACGGCAATTGCCGACTTCGTATAAACTTGCTCGTGTTCCGAACAGATGGCGAGCAACAGGAGTGGTTCCGGGTACATAGAAGACCTTGCGGGTCAGACACCATCTCTGGAGAAAAGGAATAGGTGGCGTATTGGGTCGAGAATCCTTCTTTAGACTGAATACACTGGAGGAGGGTCTCATCCCGAAACGTCTGCTATTCATTTTCTCGATTTTTGATGTCCGACCTGCTGAGTTGCTTGAGCTTATTGTGTCTATCTTCGGTTTAAACCTGCATCTGCAGGTCGTTCATTCACATAGGTAGCCCTGAATAGTTCGAGCCTGCAATTATTCTCACTCATAGTCATTGGTTACGTGAACATTGCCAGTGCAATCAGATTATTCAGTATTACATGACTGCAATTAACATCAATTTCTGATTTAAGCACCTCCTTTTTAATGAACCAATCGCGATAGTGGTACGGCAGCAGCCACTAATTAAGACTCGGCTTGTACACGCTGGAATTTGGAAGATTGAGGGGGGATCTTATACAAACTTACAAAATTCTTAAGGGGTTGGACAGGCTAGATGCAGGAAGATTATTCCCGATGTTGGGGAAGTCCAGAACTAAAGGTCACAGTTTAAGGATAAGAGGGAAGTCTTTTAGGACCGAGATGAGAAAATCATTTTTTTACACAGAGAGTGGTGAATCTGTGGAATCCTCTGCCACAGAAGGTAGTTGAGGCCAGTTCATTGGCTATATTTAAGAGGGAGTTAGATGTGGCCCTTGTGGCTAAAGGGATCAGGGGGTATGGAGAGAAGGCAGGGATGGGATACTGAGTTGGATGATCGGCCATGATCATATCGAATGGCGGTGCAGGCTCGAAGGGTCGAATGGCCTACTCCTGCACCTATTTTTATGTTTCTATGTTAACTGGAAAATAGTTTTGCTTTTATTTTTCGCATCTGGATCAGCGCAGCACAATTTTTATTTCAACTGCAGTGAGACCATTCTTAACCCGCAGCATCTGTTTTCCACATTCATTTTATCATTGCGCCTGTAACAATGGAATTTGCACAAGAAGACACCGCAGTCGGTGATTGCTTCTGAATACTTACAGTCTGTTGGAATTGCCATAATTCTCCAGCGAGTCCCCGATGCGGATCTCGGCTCCTTGGAGCTGGTCGGAGCAGCAGTCTGCTCTGTTGGTGATCCTTACGTCTGACACGTTGTAGCTTTCCGTTAGATCAACTCTCCACCAAGGGTTCTTGGATTTACTGGTACGCGCACATGAACCATGCCTGAAGTCGTTGTCGCTATTACCGTCATTGGCTCGCTCACAAACTGCCTGTTCATCCGTGCTGGATTGGCTCGGCCTTGCTCCCAACGCCACGTTTTCTGTTGGGTTGAAAAGCTTCACTGACGCGAAAGGGGGAGGTTTATTAACGATGGATGTTGGCCTATCAAGGTTTGTATTAGCAGTGTATTTCATTGATATTTGCATTGCTTTATATGGCGAAGTGAAGTGAGATGTAGTGAACTCTGTCGTCTCTACTATCAAATCTAGTCATACTGTACATCAGTGCAATGAATCCGCACACTAGAGCAACAGGTAAAGTAGACAAATCAATAGATTTCATGGTATGTTGTTGCAGTGTTATGGATTTACGATTACAGAAAATATGACCAAGCACCCCACTGAGGCGTTAAAATATTGGGATTGTACAACTAAAGTTTGGACTCTAATAGGAGGGTGATACTCTTCATTAGGTGTGTATTTTGTTGGTGCGTGGCTGGTGTTTATAAGCATAAGTTCCCCGGACGAAATGGATGACAGCGTGTGCACTGCGTGTCTCAGGGATTTCATGAACACGCACTGTGGCTCATGTTCGGACACAACGCGGGTCCAATACCGGCGACAAAACTACGAATAGCAAAGAACAGAGCGTTTGGAGAGACGGTACTGGGCTTCAATAAGGAAGTTATCCTCAAACTTTATCAGCGGGAGAATCGCTCCACTAAGTTGTGCGGCTGTGTTAAACCAGCGCCTCTTCGGGAAGTTCACACTACCTTTTCCATGTAAGTACGGGACTTCTGAACCAAATATCTCGACCTCGCACAGGGTTAAAGTTTTATCCGGGCCTGGGATGATGATGTTCACATATCGACCGACGATGCCACCGCAATAGAAGGTCAATGTCGTCCAAGAAACTGGATCAACGGTTCCACAGCTACAAAATAAGAGGGATTTAAGGAGAGACTCCACTGTCTCGATCGCGCATATGAAGAAGCATGTCAAATGTTATCATAGGCCTGTGCTGGTGTACTGATGACACGTTCTGCGGATATGTGGGGCTCTCGCGGCAATAGCAGGAATCGTATCCATATGCTCGTGTTCCGAACCGTTGGCTAGGAACAGGAAAGGTTCCGGATACACAGGAGGCCTTGCGGGTCAGGCAACATTTCTGGAGAAAAAGGGATAGGTGACGTTTCGGGATGAGACCCTTCTTCACACTGAAGGACGGTCTCGACCCGAAACGTCAGCTATTCCTTTTCTCCATAGTTCCTGTCCAACCCGCTTAGTTTCTCCAGTTTATGTGTATATCTTCGGTTTAAACCTGCATCTGCAGTTCGTTCGGACACACAGATAGCGCTGAGTGGATCGAGCCTACATGAACCACACTCATTGGCATTGGTTAATTGAACATTGACACTGCAATCTGATGGTTCAGAATTACATAACTTGAATTAACTTCAATTACAGATTTATGCACCTCCTTTTATGAACCCGCGTCGCTAAAGCGATAATGCAGCACCTCGTGCCATTGGATTAGTGGACTACGGCTCTGTATCATTGTCTCACGCATCCGAAGCAGAGGAGGACATTTTTTTATTTAACCCGCAGCGAAACCATTCGCCACCTGCAGCATCTCTCTTTTTTACCCACTCATGTTATTATTGCTCCAGTAGCAGTGGAATTCGTAGAAGACACCGCAGGTGAATAGATTCGGCGAATGCTTATGAATACTTACAGTCTGTTGAAATTGCCATCGTGCGTCAGCGAGTCCCCGATGCGAATCTCGGCTCCTTCGAGCTGGTCCGAGCAGCAGTCTGCTCTGTTGGTGATTCTCACATCTGATATGAGGTAGGTATCTTTTAGATCGACTCTCCACCAAGGGTTCTTGGATTTCCTGGTGCGCGCGCATGAACCATGCCTGAAGTCGCTATCGCTGTTCCCGTCAATGGCTCGTTCAGCAGCTGCCCTTTCATCCGTGCTGGACTGGGTCGGACTTGCTCCCAACGCCAAGTTTTCTGTGGGGATGAAAACGTCCTACTGAGCCGAAAGGCAAGATGTATTTAAGAGAGAGTTACATATAAATCTCAGGGATGACGGATTGAAGGGATATGGGGAGAAAGCAGTAATGGTGAAGTAGAATTGAAACAACAGATTGCACCACATTGTGTTATAGTATTATATCTAGAAACCTATAGAAAATAAATCCAAGAACTGCGCTGAGGCACGTTAAAATATCGTGATTGCACTACAACTCTAGGGAGGACCGTGCAGTAATCTGTTAACGGAGAGATGCGCTTCAAGCGTGTTTCAATAGGCGTGATTTTGTTGGTGTCTGACTTTGTTGGTGTCAGCCTAAAGTCTCCGGACGAAATGGATGACCGCGTGTGCACCGACTCTCTGATTTTTCATTAAAGGACAGGCTCAGGTTCGGACAGGCGATGGTCCACGACTGGCGAGTAAACCAACAATGGGATTTAGCAGATCGTTGCCAGAGACGGTACGGGGTTTCAGTTAGGTAGTTATAGACAGACTTCATCAGCAGGAGAATTGCTCAACTAAGCTATGGGGCAGTGAACCACCGGAGCACCAGTGGGAAGTTCAGCCTACCTTTTCCATGTAAGTGCGGGAGTTCTGTACCAAATATCTCAACCTCGCACAGGGTTAAAATTCTATCCGGGCCTGGGATGACGATGTTCACATATTGACCAACAATTCCACCGCAATTGAAGGTCAACGTCGTCCCAGAAACGGAATCAACGATTCCACAGCTGAAAAAGATGAGGATTTAAACGTGAGATTCCACTGTCTCCATCATGCGTAAAATGTTATCACAGGCATGTGCCGATGTACTGGTGACACGTTGCGTGGATAGTGGGGTTACCACGGCAATAGCCGGCATCGTATCCACTTGCTCGTGTTCCTAACAGATGGCTAGGAACAGTAGAGGTCCCTGATACATGGGTAGTCTTGCTGGGCAGACAGTGTCAAGGAAAGAGCGTTCACGTCGCGGCCCTGTTTCACCAATCTTTCCACCATCACGCACAAGAAGCACAAGAAACACAAGACAGACACCATTGTATGCAGATGCCGAGACGTGTGTTCAACAACTGGCTGAACAACTTCTAATCTTGTGTGTGGACTCGATAAGAAGAAGTTGATCAGATAGCGTCCCTGGGGAAAAGGAATATGTGACGTTTCGGGTCGAGCCTCTTCATCAGACTGATTACACTAAACTAAATAGCGGGGAAGAGGGGTTGCAAATTGAAGAATGAGGGTTAAAGGGGAAGAGAATCCAGGAAAAGTTACGAAAGACTCCCCAATTAATGGGACGGAAAGTTCAAGAAGGGATAAGAGTGTAAGGTTAGGTGAAAAAGTATTCGGTGGGAGAGGAGAGGTGAATACCGAATTAAACGTGTTATATATAAATGCACGATGTACAAAAAATAAAGTGGAAGAACTTAAGGTTCAGCTAGAAATTGGTGAGTATGATGTTGTGGGTATTACAGTCATGGCTGCAAGGAGATCAGAGCTGGGAACTGAATATTCAGGGGTATACGTTCTATCGAAAAGGCAGACAGGTGGGCAGAGGGCGTGGGGTGGCTCCGTTGGTCAGGAATGAAATTCAATCCCTTGCGAGGGGTGACATAGAATCAGAAGATGTAGGGTCATTGAGGATAGATCTGAGAAATTGTAAGGGTAAAAATACCAGAATGGGAGTTAGGTACAACCCCCCAAACAGTAGCCTGGAGATATGTGGCAAATTGCATCAGGAGTTAAAATGATCATGTCGCAAAGGTAATATAACGGTGATTATGGGAGATTTCAACATGCAGGTCGACTAGGTAAATCAGGTTGGTACTGGACCCCAACAAACGGAGTTTGTGGAGTGCCACTGAGATGGATTCTTGGAGCAGCCAACCAGAGAGCAAGCTATTTTGGATGTAGTTTTATGTAATGCACCGGATTTGACTAGGGAACTCAAGGTGTAGGAACCATTAGGAGGTTGTGACTGAGGATGTGACCATAATATGCTACGTTTTAATCTGCAATTTGAAAGGGAGAAGGTAAAATCGGAAGTGTCAGTATTGCAGTTGAACAAATGGGACTATGGAGCCATGCGGGAGGAGCTGGCCAACTTCTGTAAAAGAACCCTAGCAGGGATGACGGTGGAACAATAATGGTAGGTATTTCTGGGAATAATACAGAAGATGCAGGATCATTACATTCCAAAGAGGAAGAAAGATTCTAACGGAAGTAAGAGGCAACCGTAGCTGACAAGGAAAGTCAAGTACAGTATAAACATTAAAGAGAAGTATAACATAGCAAAGATGAGCGGGAGCCAGAGGATTGGGAAACGTTTAAAGAACAACAGAATATAACTAAAAAGGCAATACGTGGAGAAAAGATAAAGTACGAAGGTAAGCTAGCCAACAATATAAAGGAGGATAATATAATCTTATTTTGGTATGTGAAGAGGATAAAAATAGTTAAGACATATGTAGGTCCCTTGAAGACAGAAACAGGTGAACAAGGAACAAGGAAATGGCAAACGAGTTGAACGGGTACTTTGGTTCTGTCTTCACGAAGGAAGACACAGACAATCTCCCAGATGTACTTGGCGACAGATGATATTGGCTGATGGAGGAACTGAAAGAAATTCATATTAGTCAGGAAATTGTGTTGGGTAGACTGAAGGGACTGAAAGCTGATAAATCCCCAGGGCCCGATTGTCTGCATCACAGGGTATTCAAGGAAGTGGCTCTCGAAATCGTGGAAGCATTGGTGATCAGTTTCCTATGTTCCATTTGTTCAGGATAAGTTCCTGTGGATTGGAGGGTAGCTGATGTTATCCCACGTTTGGAGGAAGGTGGGAGTGAGAACGCAGGGAATTATAGATCAGTTAGCCTGACATCGGTGGTGGGGAAAACGCTGGAGTCGATTAGCAAAGATGAAATAGCGGCACATTTGGATAGCAGTAACAAGATCGGCCCAAGTCAGCATGGATTTACGAAGGGGAAATTATGCTTGACAAAGCTTCTGGAATTTTATGAGGATGTAACAAGTAAAATGGACAAGGGAGAGCCAGTGGATGTAGTGTACCTGGACTTTCAAAAAGCGTTTGGTAAGGGCCCGCACAGGAGATTAGTGGGCAAAATTAGAGCATATGGTATCAGGGGTAGAGTATTGACGGATAGAAAAACTGGTTGGCAGACAGATAACAAAGAGTAGGGATTAACGGGTCCCTTTCAGAATGACAGGCAGTGACTAGTGGTGTACCGCAAGGCTCGGTGCTAGGACCGCAGCTTTTTACAACATATATTAATCATTAAGATGAAGGAATTAAAAGTAACATTAGCAAATTTGCAGATGTGACAAAGCTGGATGGCAGTGTGAACTGTGTGGGGGATGCTGTGAGGATGCTGGGTGATTTGGACAGGTTGGGTGAGTGGGCAGATGTGTGGCAGATGCAGTATAATGTGGATAAATGTGAAGTTAGAGAAGGGAAGGAGATTATTATCTGAATGGTGTCCAGTTGGGAAAATGGAAAGTACAACGAGACCTGGGTGTCCTTGTACATGAGTCACTGAGAGTAAGCAAGGAGGTATACAACAGGCAGTGAAGAAATCTCATGGCATGTTTGCCTTCATAAAGAGAGTTGAGCACAGGAGCAAAGCGGTCCTTCTGCAGTTGTACAGGGCCCTGGAGAGACCACATCTGAGTATTGTGTGCAGTTTTGGTCTCCTAATTTGAGGAACGACATCCTTGCCATTGATGCAGTGCAGCATAGATTCACGAGGTTAATTCCCGGGATGGCGGGACAGTGATATGCTGAAAGAATGGAGCGACTGGGCTTGTACTCACTGAAATTTAGAAGGATGAGAGGTTATCTCATCGAAACATATTACATTTTTAAGGGATTGGTCACGTTAGATGCAGGAAACATGTTCTCGATGTTGGGGGAGTCCAGAACCAGGGGCTACAGTATAAGAATTAGGCCATTTAGAGATGAGGAAACACTTTTTCACCCAGAGAGTTGTGAACTTGTGGAATTCTCAACCTCGCACCGGGTCAAAATTTTATCCGGGCCTGTGATGATGACGTTCACATATCGACCGACAGATCCTCCACAATTGAAGACCCCGAAACTGAATCAAAGATTCCACAGCTGAAATTATGAGGATTTAAAGGTGAGACGTCAATCTCACAATAATGCGGCAAGGCAGCGTGCTAAAGTTTATTCCAGGCCTGTGAGAGCGAACTGGTGGCAGGTCCCGGGGAAATGTGGGGCTCCCACGTAACCTCCGGCATCGTATCCACTTGCTCGTGTTCCGAACAAATGGCTCGGAGCAGAAGCAGATCCGGATACATAGGTTGCCTTGCGGCTCTGACAACATCTTTGGCGAAAAATAGTATGTGACGTTTCGTATCGAGACCATTTTTCAGACTCAGTTCAATCAGAAGGAAGGTCTTGACACGAAACGTCACCTATTTATTTTCTCCAGCATTGGTGTCTGACCCGTTGAGTTTAAAGGCCTGTCTCACGAGTCTGCGGTCATTGGCGGCGAAACAGGAACTATCTACCCCTCCTGGGCCGCCATAGACCGCGGGCTCGGTCAAACGTACAATTCCGGGGCCGTGCGGCGTTGTTCCCAACACCTCACGGTGCTAAAAAAAAACAACACTGTCCAAAAATATGTTCCTGCCGCACAGCCGCCGCCAGTGAGGCACGAGTGCGGCACGGCCGCCGCCACAGCCGCCGCCAGTGAGGCACGAGCGCCGTGAGTCGAACCTGCACCGCCACAGCCTCCGCCAATGAGGTACGTGTGCGGCCCGGCCGCCGCCACAGCCCCTCGATTCGAAAGACGTCATCAACCGAAATCGCGGCGCTCTCGTGGTTGCCGTGCGATCCCCTCTTCCGGCGACGCCGCGCTTCACCGCCAACGACCGCAAACCCGTGGGACAGAGCTTTAACTCCAGATTGTTGTGTTCGGTTTCTTCGGTTTAAACCAGTATCTCCAATTCCTTCCGATACATAGGGATCATTGACTGGATAGAGACTCGATGATCTCTCACTCATAGGCATTGGTGACTTGAACATTGCCACTGTAATTCGATTTTTAAATATTATAGTACTTGAATTCAATTACAGATTTATTGACCTCCTTTTATTGACCCCATCGCAAAAGCGATAATGCAGCAACTCATGCATTTGGATAAGAGGACAACGGCTCTGTAACGTTCTGTTACGCATCTTGAGCGGTGGAGCAAAAATTTAATTTTATCTGCAATGAAATCATACGTACCCCGCAGCATCTCTCTCTTTCACCCACTCATGTGATCATTGCTCCAGTAACAGTGGCATTTGCAGAATAAGCCACCACAGGTGAATAGATTCGGCGATCGCTTATGTATACTTACAGTCTGTTGATATTGCCATTGTTCTCCAGCGAGTCCCCGATGCGGATCTCTGCTCCTTGGAGCTGCTCCGAACAGCAGTCTGCTCTGTTGGTGATTCTTACATCAGACACGTTGTAGCTTTCCTTTAGATCGACTCTCCACCAAGGGTTCTTCGATTTAATGGTGCGCGCGCATGAACCATGCCTGAAGTCGCTGTCGCTGTTCCCGTCATTGGCTCGCTCAGCACCCGCCCGTGGATCCATGCTGGACTGGGTCGAACTTCTTCCCAACGCCACGTTTTCTGTTGGGTGGGAAACACCTCACATGAGCCGAAAGGGGGAGATTTAATACCAATGGATGTTGTCCTGCCTTCAGGGTTTGGGTCATCAGTGTGTTTCATTGATATTCGTTCTGCTTTAGTGTGGTCAAGTGAAACGAGATGCAGTGTAAACACTTCTTTGTACAATACAATCAATTCGTAATGTGCATCAGTGCAATGAAGGCGCACACAAGAGCAACAGGTAAAGTAGAAATAAAACAATAAATTGTATAATGTGGTGTTATAGTATCATAGCAATAGGGCTAGAGAACATTAGTCTGAGAACCGCGCTGAGGCAGGTTAAAATATCGAGATTGCACTACAACTCAAGGGAGGACCGTTCTGTCGTCGGGTAACGGAGAGATCCCTTTGAATTAGAGGGAAGATACCAGCATGGATAGCACGTTGGCTGTATTGAAGGCAAAGAGTGGGAATAATGTTTTTTTTCTGGTTGGTTGCCAGTGAGTGGCGGTGTTCACAGGGTTTTGTGTTGGGTCCGTCACTTTGCACGTGGTATATCAATGATTTGAATGATGGAATTAATGCCTTTGTTTGGATATTAAGTTTTACCCAAACTTAATGTTGCGGATAATACAAAGATAACTAGAGGGCCAGGTCATGCAGAGGAAGCAGCGAGTCTGTAGAATGACCTGGACGGGTTGGGAGAGAGGCAGATAAGTCGCAGATGGAAGACATCATAACAAATTGAGTGATCATGCAATTTGGAAAAATAAATAAAAGGGCAGAGTGTTTTTCAATGTGGGAGAGATTCAGAAATCAGAGGTGCAAATGGATTTGGGAGTGCTGGTGCTGGATTCCCAAAGGGTTAATTTGCAAGTTGAACCAGTATTAAGGAATGCAAATTCATTGTTAGGATTTATATCCAGAGAGCTAGAATATAAAAGCAGGGGTCAAATGCTGAGGCTTTATAAGGCACTGGGCAGAGCGCGGTTGGGATATTGTGAACTGTTTTGGTCCCCATATCTGAGGAGGGATGTACTGGCATTGTAGAGGGTCCAGGGGAGGATTACCAGACTGATCCCAGGGATGATTGGTATACCATATGGAGATCTGTTGACTTTTCCGTACCCTATATTCGCTGGAGTAGTGGTGGATCATTGGGTATCACATTGAAACATCGTACAGTGGAAGGCCTGGATAGTGTGAATGTGGGGAGCACGTTTCCAGTAGTGTGAGAATCCAGGATCAGAGGGCACAGAATAAAAGGACATACTATTCGGAAGGAGATGATGAGGATTTGTTTTAACCAGATGTTAGGAAAACTCGGGCTAACATGAGTCCATCAGTCCAGAAACAGTATCAGTGAGATATTTCGTGGCTGAGAATTTCTCAATGTCTACAACCACAGCCTTAGCGGGGCATTGGGCCTACCTGTTCCAGCTCCAGATGGTAGATTTGTTCCAGTTACGAACGAAAGTGTCGTTACGGTGGTTGGCGGGATATTCGCTCCAGGTATGGACGGTTTTTTCGTTCCCTTTACGGATTGGGGCACCGTTCCCTCTGCGGACTGGGGCGTCGTTTCCTTTACGGACGGGATTTTCGTTCCAGATATTGGCGGGAGTTTCGTTCCCTTTACGGACGGGATTTGGACGGGAGTGTGCGTTTTCGTTTCAAGTGCGGACGGGGCTGCCGTGCCTTGTTCTAATGGGAAATGGATAGAAGGACGTTTTGAAGTAAAGACCTCAACCTCGCACAGGGTTAAGATTTTATCCTGTCCCGGCAAGAAGATGTTCACATATGGACCACCAATTCCATCGCAATTGAAGGCAAATTCAATGTTAGCATTTATATCCAGAGAGCTAGAATATTAAAGCAGGGGTCAAATGTGGAGGCTTTATAAGACAGTGTGCAGAGCGCATTTGGAATATTGTGAACTGTTTTAGGCCCCATATCTGAGCTGTGCTGGCATTGTGGAGGGTCAAGGGCAGGATTACGAGAGTGATCGGTGGGATGATTACGTTAACATATGGAGATAGTGTGAATACCTGGATAGTGTGAATGTAGGGAGCAAGTTGGCAGTAGTGGGAGAGTCTAGGACCAAAGGGCACATATTTAGAATAAAAGGACATACCATTAGGAAGGAGATGAGGAGGATTTGTTTTAGCCAGAGGGTAGTGAATCTCGGGCTAACGTGATTCCCTCCATCAGAAATAGTATCAGTGAGAGATTGCATGTCTGAGAATGCCTCAGTGTCTACAATCACAGCCTTAGCGGGGCGTTGAGCCTACCTGTTTCAGTTGCAGATGGTAGATTTGTTCCAGGTACGGGCCGGAGAATAGCTCCAGATACAGACGAAACCTTCTTTCCGGTTGTTGGCGGGATTTTCGTTCCAGGTATGAACGGGAGTTTGTTTCCAGATATTGGCGGGTGTTCCGTTCCCTTTACGGACGGGATATGGACGGGAGTTTGCTCTTCCGTTTCAGGTGCGGACGGGGGTGTCGTGTCCTGTTCTAACGGGATATGAGTAGCAGGAAGTTTTGAACCAAATATCTCAACCTCGCACAGGGTTAAGATTTGATCCGGGCCTGGGATGATGATGTTCACATATCGACCGACAAATCCACCGCAATTGAAAGTCAATGTCTTCCCAGAAACAGAATCAACGACCCCACAGCTAAAAAAGATGAGTATGTAAAGGTAAGATGCCATTGTCTCGATCGTGCGTAAGAGGAAGCGTATCAAAAGTTATAGTAGGCCGGTGGTGGTGCACTGATGAAACATTCCAGGGATATGTGGTGCTCCCGCGGCAATTGACGGCATCGTATCCTCTTGCTCCTGTTCAGAACAGCGGAGGTTGCGGATAGATAAGTAGCCTTGCGGGTCAGACATCGTCCCTGGAGACTGATACGCTGAAGGAGGGTCTCGACCCGAAACGTCTGCTATTCCTTTTCTTTTTTTTTATTTTAATTTTTTTTAATTTTTATTTATTAGAAGTACATTACATTACAACCACATACATTAATACTCGTCATTTATATCTTCTTACAATTAATGTACTCCCTTTATTTATTTTTTTACACTAGAAAAGGAAAAGATTGAAAGAAAGAAGAAAGTGAAGGAAAAAGTGAAAGTGTAGAAAAGTGTAGAAAATGTAACAACAAAAAAGGACGAAGACCCTATAAGAGCGAAATTAAAAACAAAAGAAAAAGAGTTAAGAAATAGGCCCTAGGAAAAAAAAGAGAAAGAGAGAGAGGGAAAAAAAAAGAAAAAAATATATTTTTTTGAGCATTACGTAAATAGGACATACCAACCCTTCAACTATCATCCCCCCTTACCTGACCTCAATTTTTTATTTTTTTTAAAGTACTTTTGCACCCTATGTTTGTAATAATTCTATAAATGCAGACCACGTCAGGTGGAAGTGATCTGGTTTACCTGCTAGGAGGAGTCGTATCTCTTCTAGGTGTAATGTTTCAAACATATTTGAAATCCACATATTTATAGTTGGTATTGGAGCCTTCTTCCAAAATTTTAGAATTAGCTTTTTTCCAGTTATTAACCCATAGTCCATTAATTTCTTTTGAAACACATTTAGTTCTGGATCATCTTCCGTTATTCCGAAGATAATCCATTCTGCTTTGGGTATCAGTCTTGTTTTAAATAACTTTGTAAAGATTTCAAAACTTTCATTCCAAAATTTTTGAATTTTTGTACAGAAGACGAATGAGTGCGCTATAGCAGCTTCTTGGGATTGACATTTATCACAAATAGATGATACATTTGGGAAAATTTTATGAATTTTAGTTTTCGAATAATATAATCTATGTAAAATTTTAAATTGTATTAAAGTGTGTCTTACATTAATCGAGCATTTATGCACGTTTAATAAGTATTCATTCCAACTTTCCTTTGAAATTTTAATAGCTAACTCTTGTTCCCAGTCTCTTCTGATACCCTCCGTAGGTGGTATTTGTACATTTAAAATAATATTATACAAATATGATATTAAGTTTGCTGATTCCGCTTTTATCTGCATTGCCTCGTCCAATACATCTACTGGGTTATTATAATGATCTTTTGTATATTTTTTCAAATAGTCGCATATTTGAAAATATTTAAAATATTGATTATTTCCGCGTTTATATTTTATTTGTAATTGTTGAAATGAAAGTAATTTTCCAGTTTCATACAAGTCACCAAGCGTTTTAATTCCTAGTCTACCCATTGTGTATAAGCTTTATCTATAATAGCAGGACTAAACGAAGGGTTATTGACTATAGGTAATAAAAGTGATAAATTTCTTAATTTTAAATTTTGTTTTATTTGTTTCCAAATACGGATTATACTATGAATAATTGGGTTCTTATTATAATTTATGTTATTCAGTTTCATTGGAGAGAGGAGGATCGCTCCAATGTTTCTAGAGGAGCAATCCTCTTTCTCCATTACAATCCAGTCTACTTGCTGGGCGGAGTTATCCATCAGTTGAATCATGTTTTTAATATTTACTGACCAATAATAATACATAAAATTAGGTAGTGCTAAACCCCCCAATACTTTAGGTTTATTCAGATGAGTTTTTTGTATTCTATGTGATTTATAGTCCCATATAAAATTAGTGATATCTGAGTCGAGTTTTTTAAAAAACTTCTTAGGTAAGTATATAGGAATTGATTGAAATGGTATAAAATTTGTGGTAAAAAGATCATTTTTATTGCGTTTATTCGGCCTATTAAAGACATCGGGAGCGTTTTCCAGAATTTAATTAGTGTATTTAATTTATTAAGTAGGGGGTCAAAATTTGCCCTGAACATACCTTGATATGTTCTGGTAATTTCGATTCCCAAATATTTAAATTTTTCTGTAGCTATTTTAAAAGGGAATTTTAAAAGATGTGTTGAATCTTTCGGTTTTATTGACATAATTTCACTTTTATTCCAATTTATTCTATATCCAGAAAAAGATCCAAAGTCTTCAATTAAATTTAATATATTTGGTATAGTGATTTGAGGTTTTGTAATATACAGTAATATATCATCCGCGTATAAAGATATTTTATTATATGAGTCTTTAGTATTATATCCATGAATATCAGGGTGTATTCTAATTTTTTCTGCTAGCGGTTCAATAATGAGAGCAAACAGCTGTGGTGATAATGAGCATCCTTGTCTATTTCCCCTTGATAGTTGAAATTTCGAGGATAATATGTTATTAGTTAGTATTCTAGCTGTAGGTTTGTTATATAGTAACTTAATCCATAAAATAAAATTCTCTCCCAGTTGAAATTTTTGTAATACTTTGTCCATATAATTCCATTCTACTTGATCAAATGCTTTTTCAGCATCCAGCGAAATAATTGATAATTCTTGATCTTCAGATTTGTGTGAGTGCATTATGTTGAGTAGACGTCTCATATTATTAGAAGAGTATCTCTTAGGGATAAACCCTGTCTGATCTGGGTTTATTAATTTACTAATGTATTTACTTAATCTTCTAGCCAATGTTTTCGCTAATATTTTTTGATCTGTGTTTAACAATGCTATAGCTCTATATGAACCATTCCTTTTCTACAGTGTTACTCTCCGATCGGCTGAGTTACGCCACCTTTTTGTGTCTATCTTCGGTTGAAACCTTCATCTGCAGTTCGTTCACAGGGAGCCCTGAGTGGATCGAGCCTGCATGATGCTTAATAATAGGCATTGGTTACCTGAATATGGAACCGTTAATCCCTATTCTTTGTTTCCTGTCTGCCAACCACTTCTCTATCCATGTCAGCACTCTACCCCCAATACCATGTGCCCTAATTTTGCCCACTAATCTCCTATGTGGGACCTTATCAAATGTTTTCTGAAAGGCCAGGTACAGTACATCCACTTGCACTTCTTTCTCTCTTTTCCTAGTTACAACTTCAAAAAATTCCAGAAGATTAGTCAAGCATGATTTCCCCTTCATAAATCCATGCTGGCTCGGACCGATCCTGTTACTGCTATCCAAATGTTCGGCTATCTCAACTTTTATAATTGACTCCAGCATCTTCCCCACCACCGATGTCAGGCTAACTGGTCTATAATTCCCTGTTTTCTCTCTCCCGCCTTTCTTGAAAAGTGGGATAACATTAGCTACACTCCAATCCACAGGAACTGATCCTGAGTCTATAGAACATTGAAAAGTTATCACCAATGCATCCACGATTTCTAGAGCCACTTTCTTAAGTACCCTGGGATGTAGACCATCAGCTCCTGTGGATCAGCCTTCTGGGTCATCAGTCTATACAACACCATTTCCTGCCTAATGTGGATTTCATTCATTTCCTTCGTCACTCCAGATCATCTGGCCACTACTATATCAGGAAGATTGTTTGTGTCCTCCTTAGTGACGACAGATCCAAAGTACCTGTTCAACTCATCTGCCATTTCCTACTTCCCCATAATAAATTCACCCTCAAGGGTCCAACTTTGGTCTTAACTAATTTTTTCCTCTTCACATACCTAAAGAAGCTTTTACTATCCTGCTTTATATTCTGCAGAGCAGATACAATATTTGAAGGCGCGTGATGATGCGCGAGACCGTCGCGCGACCATCGCGCGACTGTCGCGCGTCACTTACTATCGGACTGTCGCGTAAATGATGGCCAAGTGGGACAGACCCTCAATTCGAAATAAATTAATTGTTGCCTCATACATATCGTTTTGTTGAAGCCATTGCTATAGATGTACGTCAGCAAGTCATGCCACTGGATAAGTGGACAACGGCTCTGTATAATTATCCCTCGCATCAGGATGAGCGCAGGGCAATTTTAGTTTTTTCTGCAGTGAGATCATTTTATCAATGCAATGACAGTGGAATTTGCAGAAGAAGACACCACAGGTAAGTAGAGTCGGCGATTGTTTCTGAATACTTACAGTCTGTTGAAATTGCCATCGTTCTCCAGCGAATCCCCGATGCGGATCTCGGCACCTTCGAGGTGGTCCGAGCAGCAGTCTGCTCTGTTGGTGATTCTTACATCTGACATGTTGTACCTTTCCTTTAGATCGACTCTCCACCAAGGGTTCTTGGATTTATTTGTGCGCGCACATGAACCATGCCTGAAGTCGCTGTCGCTGTTACCGTCGTTGGCGTTCTCAGCACCTGCCCCTGGATACGTGCTGGACTGAGTCGGCCTTGATTCCAGCGCCACGTTTTCTGTAGGGTAGGAAACACCTCACTGAGCCGAAGGGGTGAGATTTATTACCGACGGATGTAGTCCTTCGGTAATAACCCGGTATGGAATAGCAGGATATCTCATTGATATTCGTATTGAATACGATGATCAAGTGAAGCGATATGTAGTGAATTCCATCGTCTCTACTATCGAATCAAATCATACTGTACATCAGTGCCATGAAGCCGCAGACAAGAGCACCAGGTAAAGTTGAAGAATCAATAGATTTCATGGTATGTTGTTACAATGTTTTGGATTTACGTTTATACACCGCACTGACGCGTTAAAAGATTGAGTTTGCGCTACTACTCAACATAGGACAAAAGGACAAAAGGACAAAGGACAAAGGACATGTATTGTCACATACACCAATTGGTAGCACAGTTCAATAGTACAGTTCAAAGATAGCACAGTTCAATAGTATGATAGCAGAGTGATACTCTTCAATCGAGTTTCATTAGGTGTGCATTTCGTTGGTGCGTGGTGGGTGCCTATCAGCATGAGGTCTCCGGGCTGAATGGATGTCCACATGTGCACCGTATCTCTCAGGCAATGCATTTGTAGACAGGTTCATGCTTGGACAAAGGGATGGTCCAAGACTGGCGATTAAACTAAGAATGGTAAAACGCAGAGCGTTGGGTACTTGGCTTCAGTAAGGTTATTATCCTCAAACATTATCAACGGGAGATTCTCTCAATTAAGCTGTGGGTCTGTGAACAACCAGAGCCTCAGCGGATACTTCAGTCTAAGTTTTCCATGTAAGGACGGGAGTTCCTAAACAAATATCCCAACGCCGCGTTTTCTGTTGGGCGAGAAACATCCCACTGGACTGAAACGGGGGTATTTAATACCAATGGATGTCGGCCTGCTATCAGGGTTAGGGTCAACAGTGTATTGCATTGATATTCGTTCTCATTGAGTGTGGTCAAGTGAAGTGCAATGCAACGCAAACACTTCTTTGTGCTATACAAACAAATCATACTGCACATCAGTACAATTAAGCCGCACACAAGAGCAACAGGTAAAGTAGAAAGAAAACAATAGATTGCATAACATGGTGTCATAGTATTATAGCAATAGGGCTGGGCAACATTAGTCTGCGAACCGCGATGAGGTAGGATAAAAATCGGGATTGCACTACAACTCAAGGGAGGACCGCTATGTAGTCGGGTAACGGGAAGATACTCTATAAGCGTGCTTCGATAGAAGTGTATTTTTTGGAGCGTGGCTGGTGTTTGTCTGCATAATGTCTGCGACGAAATGGTTGACGGCGAATGTACCGACCGTCTCAGGGATGTTATGAACAGACAGGCTCGTGTTCGGACACAGCGAGAGTCCAAGACTAGCGAGTAAACTACGAATGGCAAAGACCAGAGCGTTGCGAGTGACTGTTCTGGGCTTCAATCGGGAACTTATACTCAGACTTTATCAGCGGGAGAATCGCTTAGCTAAGTTGTGGGGCTGTGTACAACTAGAGCCTCAGCGGGAAGTTCATCCTACCTTTTCCATGTAAGTACGGGAGTTCTGAACCAAATATCTCAACCTCGCACAGGGTTAAGATTTTATCCGGGCCTGGGATGATGATGTTCACATATCGACCGATAAATCCACCGCAATTGAAGATCAATTTCGGCCCGAAATCCGCATCAACGATTCCACAGCTGAAAAAGATGATGATTTTAAAGGTGAGACTCCACTGTCTCGATCATGCGAATGAGGAAGGCTATCGCAGGGCGCTGCTGGTGTACTGATGACGCGTTCCGCGAATGTGTGGTGCTCCCACGGCAATTGCCGGCTTCGTATAAACTTGCTCGTGTTCCGAACAGATGGCGAGCAACAGGAGTGGTTCCGGGTACATAGAAGACCTTGCGGGTCAGACACCATCTCTGGAGAAAAGGAATAGGTGACGTATTGGGTCGACAATCCTTCTTTAGACTGAATACACTGGAGGAGGGTCTCATCCCGAAACGTCTGCTATTCATTTTCTCCATTTTTGATGTCCGACCTGCTGAGTTGCTTGAGCTTATTGTGTCTATCTTCGGTTTAAACCTGCATCTGCAGGTCGTTCCTTCACATAGGTAGCCCTGAATAGTTCGAGCCTGCAATTATTCTCACTCATAGTCATTGGTTACGTGAACATTGCCAGTGCAATCCGATTATTCAGTATTACATGACTTCAATTAACATCAATTTCTGATTTAAGCACCTCCTTTTTAATGAACCAATCGCGATAGTGGTACGGCAGCAGCCACTAATTAAGACTCGGCTTGTACACGCTGGAATTTGGAAGATTGAGGGGGGATCTTATACAAACTTACAAAATTCTTAAGGGGTTGGACAGGCTAGATGCAGGAAGATTATTCCCGATGTTGGGGAAGTCCAGAACTAAAGGTCACAGTTTAAGGATAAGAGGGAAGTCTTTTAGGACCGAGATGAGAAAATCATTTTTTTACACAGAGAGTGGTGAATCTGTGGAATCCTCTGCCACAGAAGGTAGTTGAGGCCAGTTCATTGGCTATATTTAAGAGGGAGTTAGATGTGGCCCTTGTGGCTAAAGGGATCAGGGGGTATGGAGAGAAGGCAGGGATGGGATACTGAGTTGGATGATCGGCCATGATCATATCGAATGGCGGTGCAGGCTCGAAGGGTCGAATGGCCTACTCCTGCACCTATTTTTATGTTTCTATGTTAACTGGAAAATAGTTTTGCTTTTATTTTTCGCATCTGGATCAGCGCAGCACAATTTTTATTTCAACTGCAGTGAGACCATTCTTAACCTGCAGCATCTGTTTTCCACATTCATTTTTATCATTGCGCCTGTAACAATGGAATTTGCACAAGAAGACACCGCAGTCGGTGATTGCTTCTGAATACTTACAGTCTGTTGGAATTGCCATAATTCTCCAGCGAGTCCCCGATGCGGATCTCGGCTCCTTGGAGCTGGTCGGAGCAGCAGTCTGCTCTGTTGGTGATCCTTACGTCTGACACGTTGTAGCTTTCCGTTAGATCAACTCTCCACCAAGGGTTCTTGGATTTACTGGTACGCGCACATGAACCATGCCTGAAGTCGTTGTCGCTATTACCGTCATTGGCTCGCTCACAAACTGCCTGTTCATCCGTGCTGGATTGGCTCGGCGTTGCTCCCAACGCCACGTTTTCTGTTGGGTTGAAAAGCTTCATTGACGCGAAAGGGGGAGGTTTATTAACGATGGATGTTGGCCTATCAAGGTTTGTATTAGCAGTGTATTTCATTGATATTTGCATTGCTTTATATGGCGAAGTGAAGTGAGATGTAGTGAACTCTGTCGTCTCTACTATCAAATCTAGTCATACTGTACATCAGGGCAATGAATCCGCACACTAGAGCAACAGGTAAAGTAGACAAATCAATAGATTTCATGGTATGTTGTTGCAGTGTTATGGATTTACGATTACAGAAAATATGACCAAGCACCCCACTGAGGCGTTAAAATATTGGGATTGTACAACTAAAGTTTGGACTCTAATAGGAGGGTGATACTCTTCATTAGGTGTGTATTTTGTTGGTGCGTGGCTGGTGTTTATAAGCATAAGTTCCCCGGACGAAATGGATGACAGCGTGTGCACTGCGTGTCTCAGGGATTTCATGAACACGCACTGTGGCTCATGTTCGGACACAACGCGGGTCCAATACCGGCGACAAAACTACGAATAGCAAAGAACAGAGCGTTTGGAGAGACGGTACTGGGCTTCAATAAGGAAGTTATCCTCAAACTTTATCAGCGGGAGAATCGCTCCACTAAGTTGTGCGGCTGTGTTAAACCAGCGCCTCTTCGGGAAGTTCAGCCTACCTTTTCCATGTAAGTACGGGACTTCTGAACCAAATATCTCGACCTCGCACAGGGTTAAAGTTTTATCCGGGCCTGGGATGATGATGTTCACATATCGACCGACGATGCCACCGCAATAGAAGGTCAATGTCGTCCAAGAAACTGGATCAACGGTTCCACAGCTACAAAATAAGAGGGATTTAAGGAGAGACTCCACTGTCTCGATCGCGCATATGAAGAAGCATGTCAAATGTTATCATAGGCCTGTGCTGGTGTACTGATGACACGTTCTGCGGATATGTGGGGCTCTCGCGGCAATAGCAGGAATCGTATCCATATGCTCGTGTTCCGAACCGTTGGCTAGGAACAGGAAAGGTTCCGGATACACAGGAGGCCTTGCGGGTCAGGCAACATTTCTGGAGAAAAAGGGATGGGTGACGTTTCGGGATGGGACCCTTCTTCACACTGAAGGACGGTCTCGACCCGAAACGTCAGCTATTCCTTTTCTCCATAGTTCCTGTCCAACCCGCTTAGTTTCTCCAGTTTATGTGTATATCTTCGGTTTAAACCTGCATCTGCAGTTCGTTCGGACACACAGATAGCGCTGAGTGGATCGAGCCCACATGAACCACACTCATTGGCATTGGTTAATTGAACATTGACACTGCAATCTGATGGTTCAGAATTACATAACTTGAATTAACTTCAATTACAGATTTATGCACCTCCTTTTATGAACCCGCGTCGCTAAAGCGATAATGCAGCACCTCGTGCCATTGGATTAGTGGACTACGGCTCTGTATCATTGTCTCACGCATCCGAAGCAGAGGAGGACATTTTTTTATTTAACCCGCAGCGAAACCATTCGCCACCTGCAGCATCTCTCTTTTTTACCCACTCATGTTATTATTGCTCCAGTAGCAGTGGAATTCGTAGAAGACACCGCAGGTGAATAGATACGGCGAATGCTTATGAATACTTACAGTCTGTTGAAATTGCCATCGTGCGTCAGCGAGTCCCCGATGCGAATCTCGGCTCCTTGGAGCTGGTCCGAGCAGCAGTCTGCTCTGTTGGTGATTCTCACATCTGATATGAGGTAGGTATCATTTAGATCGACTCTCCACCAAGGGTTCTTGGATTTCCTGGTGCGCGCGCATGAACCATGCCTGAAGTCGCTATCGCTGTTCCCGTCAATGGCTCGTTCAGCAGCTGCACTTTCATCCGTGCTGGACTGGGTCGGACTTGCTCCCAACGCCAAGTTTTCTGTGGGGATGAAAACGTCCTACTGAGCCGAAAGGCAAGATGTATTTAAGAGAGAGTTACATATAAATCTCAGGGATGACGGATTGAAGGGATATGGGGAGAATGCAGTAATGGTGAAGTAGAATTGAAACAACAGATTGCACCACATGGTGTTATAGTATTATATCTAGAAAGCTATAGAAAATAAGTCCAAGAACTGCGCTGAGGCACGTTAAAATATCGTGATTGCTCTACAACTCTAGGGAGGACCGTGCAGTAATCTGTTAACGGAGAGATGCGCTTCAAGCGTGTTTCAATTGGCGTGATTTTGTTGGTGTCTGACTTTGTTGGTGTCAGCCTAATGTCTCCGGACGAAATGGATGACCGCGTGTGCACCGACTCTCTGATTTTTCATTAAAGGACAGGCTCAGGTTCGGACAAGGCGATGGTCCACGACTGGCGAGTAAACCAACAATGGGAAATAGCAGATCGTTGTCAGAGACGGTACGGGGTTTCAGTTAGGTAGTTATACACAGACTTCATCAGCAGGAGAATTGCTCAACTAAGCTATGGGGCAGTGAACCACCGGAGCACCAGTGGGAAGTTCAGCCTACCTTTTCCATGTAAGTGCGGGAGTTCTGAACCAAATATCTCAACCTCGCACAGGGTTAAAATTCTATCCGGGCCTGGGATGACGATGTTCACATATTGACCAACAATTCCACCGCAATTGAAGGTCAACGTCGTCCCAGAAACGGAATCAACGATTCCACAGCTGAAAAAGATGAGGATTTAAACGTGAGATTCCACTGTCTCCATCATGCGTAAAATGTTATCACAGGCATGTGCCGATGTACTGGTGACACGTTGCGTGGATAGTGGGGTTACCACGGCAATAGCCGGCATCGTATCCACTTGCTCGTGTTCCTAACAGATGGCTAGGAACAGTAGAGGTCCCTGATACATGGGTAGACTTGCTGGGCAGACAGTGTCAAGGAAAGAGCGTTCACGTCACGGCCCTGTTTCACCAATCTTTCCACCATCACGCACAAGAAGCACAAGAAACACAAGACAGACACATTGTATGCAGATGCCGAGACGTGTGTTCAACTGGCTGAACAACTTCTAATCTTGTGTGTGGACTCGATAAGAAGAAACTGATCAGATAGCGTCCCTGGGGAAAAGGTATATGTGACGTTTCGGGTCGAGCCTCTTCATCAGACTGATTACACTAAACTAAACAGCGGGGAAGGGGGGTTGCAAATTGAAGAATGAGGATGGGGTTAAAGGGGAAGAGAATCCAGGAAAAGTTACGAAAGACTCCCTAATTAATGGGACGGAAAGTTCAGGAAGGGATAAGAGTGTAAGGTTAGGTGAAAAAGTATTCGGTGGGAGAGGAGAGGTGAATACCGAATTAAACGTGTTATATATAAATGCACGAAGTACAAGAAATAAAGTGGAAGAACTTAAGGTTCAGCTAGAAATTGGTGAGTATGATGTTGTGGGTATTACAGTCATGGCTGCAAGGAGATCAGAGCTGGGAACTGAATATTCAGGGGTATACGTTCTATCGAAAAGACAGACAGGTGGGCAGAGGGCGTGGGGTGGCTCCGTTGGTCAGGAATGAAATTCAATCCCTTGCGAGGGGTGGCATAGAATCAGAAGATGTAGGGTCATTGAGGATAGATCTGAGAAATTGTAAGGGTAAAAATACCAGAATGGGAGTTATGTACAGGCCCCCAAACAGTAGCCTGCAGATATGTGGCAAATTGCATCAGGAGTTAAAATGATCATGTCGCAAAGGTCATATAACGGCGATTATGGGAGATTTCAACATGCAGGTCGACTAGGTAAATCAGGATGGTACTGGACCCCAACAAACGGAGTTTGTGGAGTACCAC
The DNA here is from genome assembly GCA_038087875.1 of Malacoraja senta. Taxonomy (NCBI): domain Eukaryota; kingdom Metazoa; phylum Chordata; class Chondrichthyes; order Rajiformes; family Rajidae; genus Malacoraja; species Malacoraja senta. The sequence continues at coordinate 10,455,693 of CM075995.1, read as the reverse complement.
CGAGATGGATTCTTGGAGCAGCCAACCAGAGAGCAAGCTATTTTGGATGTAGTTTTATGTAATGCACCGGATTTGACTAGGGAACTCAAGGTGTAGGAACCATTAGGAGGTTGTGACTGAGGATGTGACCATAATATGCTACGTTTTAATCTGCAATTTGAAAGGGAGAAGGTAAAATCGGAAGTGTCAGTATTGCAGTTGAACAAATGGGACTATGGAGCCATGCGGGAGGAGCTGGCCAACTTCTGTAAAAGAACCCTAGCAGGGATGACGGTGGAACAATAATGGTAGGTATTTCTGGGAATAGTACAGAAGATGCAGGATCATTACATTCCAAAGAGGAAGAAAGATTTTAACTGAAGTAAGAGGCAACTGTGGCTGACAAGGAAAGTCAAGTACAGTATAAACATTAAAGAGAAGTATAACATAGCAAAGATGAGCGGGAGCCAGAGGATTGGGAAACGTTTAAAGAACAACAGAATATAACTAAAAAGGCAATACGTGGAGAAAAGATAAAGTACGAAGGTAAGCTAGCCAACAATATAAAGAAGGATAGTATAATCTTATTTTGGTATGTGAAGAGGATAAAAATAATTAAGACATATGTAGGTCCCTTGAAGACAGAAACAGGTGAACAAGGAACAAGGAAATGGCAAACGAGTTGAACGGGTACTTTGGTTCTGTCTTCACGAAGGAAGACACAGACAATCTCCCAGATGTACTTGGCGACAGATGATATTGGCTGATGGAGGAACTGAAAGAAATTCATATTAGTCAGGAAATTGTGTTGGGTAGACTGAAGGGACTGAAAGCTGATAAACCCACAGGGCCCGATTGTCTGCATCACAGGGTATTCAAGGAAGTGGCTCTCGAAATCGTGGAAGCATTGGTGATCAGTTTCCTATGTTCCATTTGTTCAGGATCAGTTCCTGGGGATTGGAGGGTAGCTGATGTTATCCCACGTTTGGAGGAAGGTGGGAGTGAGAACGCAGGGAATTATAGATCAGTTAGCCTGACCGGTGGTGGGGAAAACGCTGGAGTCGATTAGCAAAGATGAAATAGCGGCACATTTGGATAGCAGTAACAGGATCGGCCCAAGTCAGCATGGATTTACGAAGGGGAAATTATGCTTGACAAAGCTTCTGGAATTTTATGAGGATGTAACAAGTAAAATGGACAAGGGAGAGCCAGTGGATGTAGTGTACCTGGACTTTCAAAACGCGTTTGGTAAGGTCCAGCACAGGAGATTAGTGGGCAAAATTAGAGCATATGGTATCAGGGGTAGAGTATTGACGGATAGAAAAACTGGTTGGCAGACAGATAACAAAGAGTAGGGATTAACGGGTTCCTTTCAGAATGACAGGCAGTGACTAGTGGTGTACCGCAAGGCTCGGTGCTAGGACCGCAGCTTTTTACAACATATATTAATCATTAAGATGAAGGAATTAAAAGTAACATTAGCAAATTTGCAGATGTGACAAAGCTGGATGGCAGTGTGAACTGTGTGGGGGATGCTGTGAGGAGGTTGGGTGAGTGGGCAGATGCGTGGCAGATGCAGTATGATGTGGATAAATGTGAAGTTAGAGAAGGGAAGGAGATTATTATCTGAATGGTGTCCAGTTGGGAAAATGGAAAGTACAACGAGACCTGGGTGTCCTTGTACATGAGTCACTGAAAGTAAGCAAGGAGGTATACAACAGGCAGTGAAGAAATCTCATGGCATGTTTGCCTTCATAAAGAGAGTTGAGCACAGGAGCAAAGCGGTCCTTTTGCAGTTGTACAGGGCCCTGGAGAGACCACATCTGAGTATTGTGTGCAGTTTTGGTCTCCTAATTTGAGGAACGACATCCTTGCCATTGATTCAGTGTAGCATAGATTCACGAGGTTAATTCCCGGGATGGCGGGACAGTCATATGCTGAAAGAATGGAGCGACTGGGCTTGTACTCACTGAAATTTAGAAGGATGAGAGGTTATGTCATCGAAACATATTACATTTTTAAGGGATTGGTCACGCTAGATGCAGGAAACATGTTCTCGATGTTGGGGGAGTCCAGAACCAGGGGCTACCGTATAAGAATTAGGCCATTTAGAGATGAGGAAACACTTTTTCACCCAGAGAGTTGTGAACTTGTGGAATTCTCAACCTCGCACCGGGTCAAAATTTTATCCGGGCCTGTGATGATGACGTTCACATATCGACCGACAGATCCTCCACAATTGAAGTCCCCGAAACTGATTCAAAGATTCCACAGCTGAAATTATGAGGATTTAAAGGTGAGACGTCAATCTCACAATAATGCTGCAAGGCAGCGTGCTAAAGGTTATTCCAGGCCTGTGAGAGCGAACTGGTGACAGGTCCCGGGGAAATGTGGGGCTCCCACGTAACCTCCGGCATCGTATCCACTTGCTCGTGTTCCGAACAAATGGCTCGGAGCAGAAGCAGATCCGGATACATAGGTTGCCTTGCGGCTCTGACAACATCTTTGGCGAAAAATAGTATGTGACGTTTCGTATCGAGACCATTTTTCAGACTCAGTTCAATCTGAAGGAAGGTCTTGACACGAAACGTCACCTATTTATTTTCTCCAGCAGTGGTGTCTGACCCGCAGAGTTAAAGGCCTGTCTCACGAGTCTGCGGTCATTGGCGGCGAAACAGGAACTACCTACCCCTCCTGAGCCGCCAGAGACCGCGGGCTCGGTCAAACGTACAATTCCGGGGCCGTGCGGCGTTGTTCCCAACACCTCACGGTGCTAAAAAAAACCCAACACTGTCCACACCAAAAAATATGTTCCTACCGCACAGCCGCCGCCAGTGAGGCACGAGTGCGGCACGGCCGCCATCACAGCCGCCGCCAGTGAGGCACGAGCGCCGTGAGTCGAACCTGCACCGCCACAGCCTCCGCCAGTGAGGTACGTGTGCGGCACGGCCGCCGCCACAGCCCCTCGATTCGAAAGACGTCATCAACCGAAACCGCAAGCTCGTTGAACCGGCCGTACTTGCCCCCCCCGCGCAGCATCCGTGCGGCGCTCTCGTGGTTGCCGTGCAGTCCCCTCTTCCGGCGACGCCGCGCTTCACCGCCAACGACCGCAAACCCATGGGACAGAGCTTTAACTCCAGATTGTTGTGTTCGGTTTCTTCGGTTTAAACCAGTATCTGCAGTTCCTTCCGATACATAGGGATCATTGACTGGATAGAGACTACATGATCTCTCACTCATAGGCATTGGTGACTTGAACATTGCCACTGCAATTCGATTTTTTAATATTATAGCACTTGAATTCAATTACAGATTTATTGACCTCCTTTCATTGACCCCATCGCAAAAGCGATAATGCAGCAACTCATGCATTTGGATAAGAGGACAACGGCTCTGTAACGTTCTGTTACGCATCTTGAGCGGTGGAGCAAATATTTAATTTTATCTGCAGTGAAATCATACGTACCCCGCAGCATCTCTCTCTTTCACCCACTCATGTGATCATTGCTCCAGTAACAGTGGCATTTGCAGAATAAGCCACCACAGGTGAATAGATTCGGCGATCGCTTATGTATACTTACAGTCTGTTGAAATTGCCATTGTTCTCCAGCGAGTCCCCGATGCGGATCTCTGCTCCTTGGAGCTGCTCCGAACAGCAGTCTGCTCTGTTGGTGATTCTTACATCAGACACGTTGTAGCTTTCCTTTAGATCGACTCTCCACCAAGGGTTCTTCGATTTAATGGTGCGCGCGCATGAACCATGCCTGAAGTCGCTGTCGCTGTTCCCGTCATTGGCTCGCTCAGCACCCGCCCGTGGATCCATGCTGGACTGGGTCGAACTTCTTTCCAACGCCACGTTTTCTGTTGGGTGGGAAACACCTCACATGAGCCGAAAGGGGGAGATTTAATACCAATGGATGTTGTCCTGCTATCAGGGTTTGGGTCATCAGTGTGTTTCATTGATATTCGTTCTGCTTTAGTGTGGTCAAGTGAAGCGAGATGCAGTGTAAACACTTCTTTGTACAATACAATCAATTCGTAATGTGCATCAGTGCAATGAAGGCGCACAGAAGAGCAACAGGTAAAGTAGAAATAAAACAATAAATTGTATAATGTGGTGTTATAGTATCATAGCAATAGGGCTAGAGAACATTAGTCTGAGAACCGCGCTGAGGCAGGTTAAAATATCGAGATTGCACTACAACTCAAGGGAGGACCGTTCTGTCGTCGGGTAACGGCGAGATCCCGTGGAATTAGAGGGAAGATACCAGCATGGATAGCACGTTGGCTGTATTGAAGGCAAAGAGTGGGAATAATGTTTTTTTTCTGGTTGGTTGCCAGTGAGTGGCGGTGTTCACAGGGTTTTGTGTTGGGTCCGTCACTTTGCACGTGGTATATCAATGATTTGAATGATGGAATTAATGCCTTTGTTTGGATATTAAGTTTTACCCAAACTTAATGTTGCGGATAATACAAAGATAACTGGAGGGCCAGGTCATGCAGAGGAAGCAGCGAGTCTGTAGAATGACCTGGACATGTTGGGAGAGAGGCAGATAAGTCGCAGATGGAAGACATCATAACAAATTGAGTGATCATGCAATTTGGAAAAATAAATAAAAGTGCAGAGTGTTTTTCAATGTGGGAGAGATTCAGAAATCAGAGGTGCAAATGGATTTGGGAGTGCTGGTGCTGGATTCCCAAAGGGTTAATTTGCAAGTTGAACCAGTATTATGGAATGCAAATTCATTGTTAGGATTTATATCCAGAGAGCTAGAATATAAAAGCAGGGGTCAAATGCTGAGGCTTTATAAGGCACTGGGCAGAGCGCGGTTGGGATATTGTGAACTGTTTTGGTCCCCATATCTGAGGAGGGATGTACTGGCATTGTAGAGGGTCCAGGGGAGGATTACCAGACTGATCCCATGGATGATTGGTATACCATATGGAGATCTGTTGACTTCTCCGGACCCTATATTCGCTGGAGTAGTGGTGGATCATTGGGTATCACATTGAAACATCGTACAGTGGAAGGCCTGGTTAATGTGAATGTAGGGAGCACGTTTCCAGTAGTGTGAGAATCCAGGATCAGAGGGCACAGATGCAGAATAAAAGGACATACTATTCGGTAGGAGATGATGAGGATTTGTTTTAACCAGATGTTAGGAAAACTCGGGCTAACATGAGTCCATCAGTCCAGAAACATTATCAGTGAGATATTTCGTGGCTGAGAATGTCTCAATGTCTACAACCACAGCCTTAGCAGGGCATTGGGCCTACCTGTTCCAGCTCCAGATGGTAGATTTGTTCCAGTTATGAACGAAAGTGTCGTTACGGTGGTTGGCGGGATATTCGCTCCAGGTATGGACGGTTTTTTCGTTCCCTTTACGGATTGGGGCACCATTCCCTCTGCGGACTGGGGCGTCGTTTCCTTTACGGACGGGATTTTCGTTCCAGATATTGGCGGGAGTTTCGTTCCCTTTACGGACGGGATTTGGACGGGAGTGTGCGTTTTCGTTTCAAGTGCGGACGGGGCTGCCGAGCCTTGTTCTAATGGGAAATGGATAGAAGGACGTTTTGAAGTAAAGACCTCAACCTCGCACAGGGTTAAGATTTTATCCTGTCCCGGCAAGAAGATGTTCACATATGGACCACCAATTCCATCGCAATTGAAGGCAAATTCAATGTTAGCATTTATATCCAGAGAGCTAGAATATTAAAGCAGGGGTCAAATGTGGAGGCTTTATAAGACAGTGGGCAGAGCGCATTTGGAATATTGTGAACAGTGTTAGGCCCCATATCTGAGCTGTGCTGGCATTGTGGAGGGTCAAGGGCAGGATTACGAGAGTGATCGGTGGGATGATTACGTTAACATATGGAGATCTTCTGACTGTTCCGGGCCCTGTATTCGCTGGAGTAGTAATGGATTATTGGGGATCTCGTTGAAACCTATCGGACAGTGAAAGGCTTGGATAGTGTGAATGTAGGGAGCACGTTTCCAGTAGTGTGAGAATCCAGGATCAGAGGGCACAGATGCAGAATAAAAGGACATACTATTCGGAAGGAGATGATGAGGATTTGTTTTAACCAGATGTTAGGAAAACGCGGGCTAACATGAGTCCATCTGTCCAGAAACAGTATCAGTGAGATATTTCGTGGCTGAGAATTTGTCAATGTCTACAACCACAGCCTTAGCTGGGCATTGGGCCTACCTGTTCCAGCTCCAGATGGTAGATTTGTTCCAGTTACGAAAGAAAGTGTCGTTACGGTGGTTGGCGGGATATTCGCTCCAGGTATGGACGTTTTTTTCGTTCCCTTTACGGATTGGGGCACCGTTCCCTCTGCGGACTCGGGCGTCGTTTCCTTTACGGACGGCATTTTCGTTCCAGATATTGGCGGGAGTTTCGTTCCCATTACGGACGGGATTTGGACGGCAGTGTGCGTTTTCGTTTCAAGTGCGGACGGGGCTGCCGTGCCTTGTTCTAATAGGAAATGGATAGAAGGACGTTTTGAAGTAAAGACCTCAACCTCGCACAGGGTTAAGATTTTATCCTGTCCCGGCAAGAAGATGTTCACATATGGACCAACAATTCCATCGCAATTGAAGGCAAATTCAATGTTAGCATTTATATCCAGAGAGCTAGAATATTAAAGCAGGGGTCAAATGTGGAGGCTTTATAAGACAGTGGGCAGAGCGCATTTGGAATATTGTGAACTGTTTTAGGCCCCTTATCTGAGCTGTGCTGGCATTGTGGAGGGTCATGGGCAGGATTACGAGAGTGATCGGTGGGATGATTACGTTAACATATGGAGATCTTCTGACTGTTCCGGGCCCTGTATTCGCTGGTGTAGTAATGGATTATTGGGGATCTCATTGAAACTTATCGGACAGTGAAAGGCTTGGATAGTGTGAATGTAGGGAGCACGTTTCCAGTAGTGCGAGAATCCAGGATCAGAGGGCACAGATGCAGAATAAAAGGACATACTATTCGGAAGGAGATGATGAGGATTTGTTTTAACCAGGTGTTAGGAAAACGCGGGCTAACATGAGTCCATCTGTCCAGAAACAGTATCAGTGAGATATTTCGTGGCTAAGAATTTGTCAATGTCTACAACCACAGCCTTAGCTGGGCATTGGGCCTACCTGTTCCAGCTCCAGATGGTAGATTTGTTCCAGTTACGAACGAAAGTGTCGTTACGGTGGTTGGCGGGATATTCGCTCCAGGAATGGACGGTTTTTTCGTCCCCTTTACGGATTGGGGCACCGTTCCCTCTGCGGACTGGGGCGCCGTTTCCTTTACGGACGGGATTTTCGTTCCAGATATTGGCGGGCGTTTCGTTCCCTTTACGGACGGGATTTGGACGGGAGTGTGCGTTTTCGTTTCAAGTGCGGACGGGGCTGCCGTGCCTTGTTCTAATGGGAAATGGATAGAAGGACGTTTTGAAGTAAAGACCTCAACCTCGCACAGGGTTAAGATTTTATCCTGTCCCGGCAAGAAGATGTTCACATATGGACCACCAATTCCATCGCAATTGAAGGCAAATTCAATGTTAGCATTTATATCCAGAGAGCTAGAATATTAAAGCAGCGGTCAAATGTGGAGGCTTTATAAGACAGTGGGCAGAGCGCATTTGGAATATTGTGAATTGTTTTAGGCCCCATATCTGAGCTGTGCTGGCATTGTGGAGGGTCAAGGGCAGGATTACGAGGGTGATCGGTGGGATGATTACGTTAACATATGGAGATCTTCTGACTGTTCCGGGCCCTGTATTCGCTGGAGTAGTAATGGATTATTGGGGATCTCATTGAAACTTATCGGACAGTGAAAGGCTTGGATAGTGTGAATGTAGGGAGCACGTTTCCAGTAGTGTGAGAATCCAGGATCAGAGGGCACAGATGCAGAATAAAAGGACATACTATTCGGAAGGAGATGATGAGGATTTGTTTTAACCAGATGTTAGGAAAACTCGGGCTAACATGAGTCCATCTGTCCGGAAACAGTATTAGTGTGATATTTCATGGCTGAGTATTTCCCAATGTTTACAACCACAGCCTTAGAGGGGCATTGGGCCTACCTGTTCCAGCTCCAGATGGTAGATTTGTTCCAGTTACGAGCGAAAGTGTCGTTACGGTGTTTGGCGGGATATTCGCTCCAGGTATGGACGGTTTTTTCGTTCCCTTTACGGATTGGGGCACCGTTCCCTCTGCGGACTGGGGCGTCGTTTCCTTTACGGACGGGATTTTCGTTCCAGATATTGGCGGGAGTTTCGTTCCCTTTACGGACGGGATTTGGACGGGAGTGTGCGTTTTCGTTTCAAGTGCGGACGGGGCTGCCGTGCCTTGTTCTAATGGGAAATGGATAGAAGGACGTTTTGAAGTAAAGACCTCAACCTCGCACAGGGTTAAGATTGTATCCTGTCCCGGCAAGAAGATGTTCACATATGGACCACCAATTCCATCGCAATTGAAGGCAAATTCAATGTTAGCATTTATATCCAGAGAGCTAGAATATTAAAGCAGGGGTCAAATGTGGAGGCTTTATAAGACAGTGGGCAGAGCGCATTTGGAATATTGTGAACTGTTTTAGGCCCCATATCTGAGCTGTGCTGGCATTGTGGAGGGTCATGGGCAGGATTACGAGAGTGATCGGTGGGATGATTACGTTAACATATGGAGATCTTCTGACTGTTCCGGGCCCTGTATTCGCTGGAGTAGTAATGGATTATTGGGGATCTCATTGAAACTTATCGGACAGTGAAAGGCTTGGATAGTGTGAATGTAGGGAGCACGTTTCCAGTAGTGTGAGAATCCAGGATCAGAGGGCACAGATGCAGAATAAAAGGACATACTATTCGGAAGGAGATGATGAGGATTTGTTTTAACCAGATGTTAGGAAAACTCGGGCTAACATGAGTCCATCTGTCCAGAAACAGTATTAGTGAGATATTTCATGGCTGAGAATTTCCCAATGTTTACAACCACAGCCTTAGAGGGGCATTGGGCCTACCTGTTCCAGCTCCAGATGGTAGATTTGTTCCAGTTACGAGCGAAAGTGTCGTTACGGTGTTTGGCGGGATATTCGCTCCAGGTATGGACGGTTTTTTCGTTCCCTTTATGGATTGGGGCACCGTTCCCTCTGCGGACTGGGGCGTCGTTTCCTTTACGGACGGGATTTTCGTTCCAGATATTGGCGGGAGTTTCGTTCCCTTTACGGACGGGATTTGGACGGGAGTGTGCGTTTTCGTTTCAAGTGCGGACGGGGCTGCCGTGCCTTGTTCTAATGGGAAATGGATAGAAGGACGTTTTGAAGTAAAGACCTCAACCTCGCACAGGGTTAAGATTGTATCCTGTCCCGGCAAGAAGATGTTCACATATGGACCAACAATTCCATCGCAATTGAAGGCAAATTCAATGTTAGCATTTATATCCAGAGAGCTAGAATATTAAAGCAGGGGTCAAATGTGGAGGCTTTATAAGACAGTGGGCAGAGCGCATTTGGAATATTGTGAACAGTTTTAGGCCCCATATCTGAGCTGTGCTGGCATTGTGGAGGGTCAAGGGCAGGATTACGAGAGTGATCGGTGGGATGATTACGTTAACATATGGAGATCTTCTGACTGTTCTGGGCCCTGTATTCGCTGGAGTAATAATGGATTATTGGGGATCTCATTGAAACTTATCGGACAGTGAAAGGCTTGGATAGTGTGAATGTTGTGGGGGAATCTAGGACCAGAGCGCACAGATTCAGAATAGGATGACATGCCATTGGGAAGGAGATGAGGAGGATTTGTTTTAGTCAGAGGGTACTGAATCTCGGTCTAACATGATTCTCTCTGACCGTAAATTGTATCAGTGACATATTTCGTGGCTGAGAATGCCTCGACGTCTTGGCGGTGCGATGAGCCTACCTGTTCCAGTTCCCAATGGTAGATTCGGTCCCGGTACGAACGCACGTTCTTTTCCGGTTTTTGGCGGGATGTTCATTCCAGGTATGTACGGTATTTCCGTTTCCTTTGCGGACTGGGGCATCGTTCCCTTTACGGACTGGGGCGTCGTTTCCTTTCCAAATAAAGGCGGGAGTTTCGTTCCATTTAGTGAATGGATATTGATGGTGGTTAGCTTTTTCCTTTCATGTGCGGAAGGAGGTTTCGTATCCTGTTTTAACGAGATATCGATGGAAGGAAGTTTTGAACCAAAGATCTCAACCTCGCACAGGGTCAAGATTTTATCATGGCCCGGAATAAAGATGTTCACATATCGACCAATAAATCCATCACAATTGAAGGTAAGTGTCGTCAAAGCAACGGAATAAACGGTTCCACAGCTGAAAGAGATGTTTGAAAGTGAGACTCCACTATCTCGATCACTACGGATAAGAACGCGTTTTAAAAAAAATCATATTCCTGGGCTGGTTTGTTGGCCTACGCTGGTGAACTGATGAGAGGTGCATGGGATGTGGCGGGCTCCCGTGGATACTCCGGCATCCTCCCCCGCAGAGTTAAAGGCCTGTCTCACGAGTCTGCGGTCATTTGGGGCGAAACAGGAACTATCTACCCTTCCTGGGCCGCCAGAGACCGCGGGCTCGGTCAAACGCACAATTCCGGGGCCGTGTGGCGTTGTTCCCAACACCTCACGGTGCTAAAAAAAAAACAACACTGTCCAAAAATATATCCCTACCGCACAGCCGCCGCCAGTGAGGCACGAGTGCGGCACGGCCGCCGTCACAGCCGCCGCCAGTGAGGCACGAGCGCCGTGAGTCGAACCTGCACCGCCACAGCCTCCGCCAGTAAGGTACGTGTGCGGAACGGCCGCCGCCACTGCCCAGCGATTCGAAAGACGTCATCAGCCGAAACAGCAAGCTCGTTGAACCAGCCGTACTTGCCCCCCCCCGCGCAGCATCCGTGCGGCGCTCTCGTGGTTGCCGTGCGGTCCCCTCTTCCGGCGACGCCGCGCTTCACCGCCAACGACCGCAAACCCGTGGGACAGAGCTTTAACTCCAGATTGTTGTGTTCGGTTTCTTCGGTTTAAACCAGTATCTGCAGTTCCTTCCGATACATAGGGATCATTGACTGGGTAGAGACTACATGATCTCTCACTCATAGGCATTGGTGACTTGAACATTGCCACTGCAATTCGATTTTTTAATATTATAGTACTTGAATTCAATTACAGATTTATTGACCTCATTTCATTGACCCCATCGCAAAAGCGATAATGCAGCAACTTATGCATTTGGATAAGAGGACAACGGCTCTGTAACGTTCTGTTACGCATCTTGAGCGGTGGAGCAAAAATTTAATTTTATCTGCAGTGAAATCATACGTACCCCGCAGCATCTCTCTCTTTCACCCACTCATGTGATCATTGCTCCAGTAACAGTGGCATTTGCAGAATAAGCCACCACAGGTGAATAGATTCGGCGATCGCTTATGTATACTTACAGTCTGTTGAAATTGCCATTGTTCTCCAGCGAGTCCCCGATGCGGATCTCTGCTCCTTGGAGCTGCTCCGAACAGCAGTCTGCTCTGTTGGTGATTCTTACATCAGACACGTTGTAGCTTTCATTTAGATCGACTCTCCACCAAGGGTTCTTCGATTTAATGGTGCGCGCGCATGAACCATGCCTGAAGTCGCTGTCGCTGTTCCCGTCATTGGCTCGCTCACCACCCGCCCGTGGATCCATGCTGGACTGGGTCGAATTTCTTCCCAACGCCACGTTTTCTGTTGGGTGGGAAACACCTCACATGAGCCGAAAGGGGGAGATTTAATACCAATAGATGTTGTCCTGCTATCAGGGTTTGGGTCATCAGTGTGTTTCATTGATATTCGTTCTGCTTTAGTGTGGTCAAGTGAAGCGAGATGCAGTGTAAACACTTCTTTGTACAATACAATCAATTCGTAATGTGCATCAGTGCAATGAAGCCGCACACAAGAGCAACAGGTAAAGTAAAAATAAAACAATAAATTGTATAATGTGGTGTTATAGTATCATAGCAATAGGGCTAGAGAACCGCGCTGAGGCAGGTTAAAATATCGAGATTGCACTACAACTCAAGGGAGGACCGTTCTGTCGTCGGGTAACGGAGAGATCCCGTGGAATTAGAGGGAAGATACCAGCATGGATAGCACGTTGGCTGTATTCAAGGCAAAGAGTGGGAATAATGTTTTTTTTCTGGTTGGTTGCCAGTGAGTGGCGGTGTTCACAGGGTTTTGTGTTGGGTCCGTCACTTTGCACGTGGTATATCAATGATTTGAATGATGCAGTTAATGCCTTTGTTTGGATATTAAGTTTTACCCAAACATAATGTTGCGGATAATACAAAGATAACTACAGGGCCAGGTCATGCAGAGGAAGCAGCGAGTCTGTAGAATGACCTGGACGGGTTGGGAGAGAGGCAAATAAGTCGCAGATGGAAGACATCATGACAAATTGAGTGATCATGCAATTTGGAAAAATAAATAAAAGTGCAGAGTATTTTTCAATGTCGGAGAGATTCAGAAATCAGAGGTGCAAATGGACTTGGGAGTGCTGGTGCTGGATTCCCAAAGGGTTAATTTGCAAGTTTAACCAGTATTAAGGAATGCAAATTCATTGTTAGGATTTATATCCAGAGAGCTAGAATATAAAAGCAGGGGTCAAATGCTGAGGCTTTATAAGGCACTGGGCAGAGCGCGGTTGGGATATTGTGAACTGTTTTGGTCCCCATATCTGAAGAGGGATGTACTGGCATTGCAGAGGGTGCAGGGGAGGATTACCAGACTGATCCCAAGGATGATTGCTATACCATATGGAGATCTGTTGACTTTTCCGGACCCTATATTCGCTGGAGTAGTGGTGGATCATTGGGTATCACATTGAAACATCGTACAGTGGAAAGCCTGGCTAGTGTGAATGTAGGGAGCACGTTTCCAGTAGTGTGAGAATCCAGGATCAGAGGGCACAGATGCAGAATAAAAGGACATACTATTCGGAAGGAGATGATGAGGATTTGTTTTAACCAGATGTTAGGAAAACTCGGGCTAACATTAGTCCATCTGTTCAGAAACAGTATCAGTGAGATATTTCGTGGCTGAGAATTTCTCAATGTCTACAACCACAGCCTTAGCGGGGCACTGGGCCTACCTGTTCCAGCTCCAGATGGTAGATTTGTTCCAGTTACGAACGAAAGTGTCGTTACGGTGGTTGGCGGGATATTCGCTCCAGGTATGGACGGTTTTTTCGTTCCCTTTACGGATTGGGGCACCGTTCCCTCTGCGGACTGGGGCGTCGTTTCCTTTACGGACGGGATTTTCGTTCCAGATATTGGCGGGAGTTTCGTTCCCTTGACGGACGGGATTTGGACGGGAGTGTGCGTTTTCGTTTCAAGTGCGGACGGGGCTGCCGTGCCTTGTTCTAATGGGAAATGGATAGAAGGACGTTTTGAAGTAAAGACCTCAACCTCGCACAGGGTTAAGATTTTATCCTGTCCCGGCAAGAAGATGTTCACATATGGACCACCAATTCCATCGCAATTGAAGGCAAATTCAATGTTAGCATTTATATCCAGAGAGCTAGAATATTAAAGCAGGGGTCAAATGTGGAGGCTTTATAAGACAGTGGGCAGAGCGCATTTGGAATATTGTGAACTGTTTTAGGCCCCATATCTGAGCTGTGCTGGCATTGTGGAGGGTCAAGGGCAGGATTACGAGAGTGATCGGTGGGATGATTACGTTAACATATGGAGATCTTCTGACTGTTCCGGGCCCTGTATTCGCTGGAGTAGTAATGGATTATTGGGGATCTCATTGAAACTTATCGGACAGTGAATTGCTTGGATAGTGTGAATGTTGTGGGGGAATCTAGGACCAGAGGGCACAGATTCAGAATAAGATGATATGCCATTGGGAAGGAGATGAGGAGGATTTGTTTTAGTCGGAGGGTACTGAATCTCGGTCTAACATGATTCTCTCTGACCGTAAATTGTATCAGTGACATATTTCGTGGCTGAGAATGACTCAACGTCTTGGCGGTGCGATGAGCCTACCTGTTCCAGTTCCCAATGGTAGATTCGTTCCCGGTACGAACGGTCGTTCTTTTCCGGTTGGTGCCGGGATGTTCATTCCAGGTATGTTCGGTATTTCCGTTTCCTTTGCGGACTGGGGCGTCGTTTCCTTTCCAAATAAAGGCGGGAGTTTCGTTCCATTTAGTGAATGGATATTGATGGTGGTTAGCTTTTTCCTTTCATGTGCGGAAGGAGGTTTCGTATCCTGTTTTAACGAGATATCGATGGAAGGAAGTTTTGAACCAAAGATCTCAACCTCGCACAGGGTCAAGATTTTATCATTGCCCGGAATGAAGATGTTCACATATCGACCAATAAATCCATCACAATTGAAGGTAAGTGTCGTCAAAGCAACGGAATCAACGGTTCCACAGCTGAAAGAGATGTTTGAAAGTGAGACTCCACTATCTCGATCACTACGGATAAGAACGCGTTTAAAAAAAAATCATATTCCTGGGCTGGTTTGTTGGCCTACGCTGGTGAACTGATGAGAGGTGCATGGGATGTGGCGGGCTCCCGTGGATACTCCGGCATCCTCCCCACTGATATTTACTTTCTCTTCGCTTCCTGCCGTACCTGCATGCTTACTTTCATTGACTGATGTACAAGGGCTCAGAGGTCTCGTTGCACATCCCCGTTTCCTTTTCGGACACCGGTCCGATAATAATCTGTATTATTGTTCTTGCCACCAAAGTGGATAACCTCACATTTATCCACATTGTACTGTATCTGTCATGCATATGCTCACTCGCTCCAGATAAAGCACCTCCACTGTCTCTCCCTTGTCCAGTCGTCTTGTTACTTGTTCATAAAATTCCAGAAGATTAGTCAAGCATAATTCCCCCTTCAAAAATCCATGCTGACTTTCATCGATCCTGTCACTACTTTCCGAATGCGCTGCTATTACATCTTTAATAATCGATTCAAGCATTTCCCCCACTACCAATGTCAGAATAACGGGTCTATCATTCCCTGTTTTCTCTCTCCCTCCTTTCTTCAAAAGTGGGGTTACATTGGCTGCACACCAGTCCGCAAGTCTATAGTACATTGGATTTACAATTGAGACTCTACTGCCTCCACTGCCTCGATCATGCGATGATTACACGTATCAAAGGTAATCTTAGGCCTAAGCTGGTGAACTGATGACACGTTCCGGGGATATGGAGGGCTCCCACCGCTACTTCCGGCCATTGCCCACATGCTCCAGTTACGAACTGATGGCTAGGATCAGGAGAAGATCCGGATACATAGGTAGCCATGCGCGTCAGAGAGCATCTCTGGAGAAAATGAATACGTGACGTTTCGTGTCGAGACAGAATACAGTCTGAAGAAGGGTCTGTTGTGTTTCGGCTGTTGTAATAACTGAAGCTTTACAACATGATAAAGGTCCAAAGACTTTATTAACGACATAGCATAGATAACTTTATACTGGCACGTCTTTCTAATTCTAAAGGTAATAGGCAGGGAGGACTACTGTAAAAGCAAGTGGGCGTAACTACCAAAGCATGACTCATAACATGAGTGACACTGATCCCCAGGGTCTGGACCCGGAACGTCGCCTATTGCTTTTCTCCAATGATGCGGTCTGACCGCACATGGTATTCCATATCTTCGGTTTAAACCAGGACCAGTTTACTTCCTACACACTGCCGCATTGCCTGGCTAGATGTTGCATGATCCTTACTCATGGGCATTAGTTACCTGTCTATTGCCACAGCAATCCAATTGTTCATTATCACATATCTTGAATTAACTTAAATTACAGATTTATGCAGAGATATTTATTTCCTCTGGAAGGCGATTCCGGACAGTCAAAACCGCCACAGCCAGCCACGAAATCAGCTTTTTTCCCCCACCAGTATTAGCTCTACGCAATAACCAAATGTATGTAGCCACCTTTTTCTCTGGTATTTTATTTAATTCATTATTTAAACTATAATGTTTAATTATTAATGTTTAATGTTTATGTGTCATTGTTAATTGTTACTGAATGTCGTGTCGTTACTTGCGAGTCGAGCACCGAGGCAAATTCTTTGTATGTGGCTTGGCTAATAAACTTATTCATTCATTCATTCATTCATTCATTCATTGGATAAGTGGAAAACGGCTCTGTGCCTTTGTCTTCCGTATCTGGAGCAGAGGAGCACAATTTTACTTTTATCTGCTGTGAAACCATTCGTAACGTGCAGCATCTCTCTTCTTTTACCCACTCATGTTATATTTGCTCCAGTAACAGTAGAATTTGTAGAAGAAGACATCGCAGGTGATTAGATTCGGCGATTGCTTATGAATACTTACAGTCTGTTGAAATTGCCATCGTTTTCCAGCGAGTCCCCGATGTGGATCTCAGCTCCTCGGAGCTGGTCCGAGCAGCAGTCTGCTCTGTTGGTGATTCTCACATCCGACACGTTGTAGCTTTCCTTTAGATCGACTCTCCACCAAGGGTTGTTGGATTTCCTGGTGCGCGCGCATGAACCATGCCTGAAGTCGCTGTTGCTGTTACCGTCATTGGCTCGCTCAGCAGGTGCCCCTTCATCCGTGGACTGGGTCGGCCTTGCTCCTAACGCCACGTTTTCTGTGGGGATGGAAAAGGCAAGATGTATTTCAAAGAGAGTTAGATATAGCGATCAGGCATAACGCATTCAAGGTGTACGGGAGAAAGGATGAACGGGGTACTCATTTTGAATGATCAGCTATGATCATATTGAATGCGGGCTGGCTTGAATGACGGAATGGCCTACTCCGGCACCTGTTTTCTATGTTTCTATTTAATACCGACGAATTTAGGCCTTCTATCAAGGTTTGGATCAGCAGTGCATTTCATTGATATTCCTACTACTTTGGTGTGGTGAAGGGAGATGCATCGAAAACTCTTCTCTAGTAATATACAATCAAATCAGACTGTACCTCAGAGCAATGGAGCCACACGCAAGAGCAAGAGGGAAAGTAGAAGTGTAGATTGGCTATTTCATACTAGCCAATTATAGTGTATGTTAGTAGTAACTCCGTTTAGTATGTGTTTCATATTATCGAGCCTGCACCGCCATTCAATACGATCATGGCTGATCATCCAACTCAGTATCCTGTACCTGCCTTCTCTCCATACCCCCTGATCACTTTCGCCACAAAGGCCACATCTAAGTCCCTCTGAAATATAGCCAATAAACTGGCCTCAACTACCGTCTGTGGCAGTGATTTCCAGAGACTCACCACTCTCTGTGTGAAAAATGTTTTTCTCATCTCAGTCCAAAAGGATTTCCCCTTTATCCTTAAACTGTGGCCCCTTGTCCTGGACTTCCACAACACCGGGAACAATCTTCCTGCATCTAACCTGTCCAACCCCTTAAGAATTTTGTAAGACTACAATAGAATTAAAACAACAGATTGCAAAATATGGTGTTAAAATATTATATCTACATGCCTACAGAAAATAAGCCCAAGTACCGGACTGAGGCAGGTTAAAATATCGCCATTGCTCTTCAACTCAAGGGAAGATCATGCATTAGTCTGGAAACGGGGAGATACGCTTCAAGCATGTTTCCATAGGTGTGTATTTTGTTGGTGCCTGGCTAGTGTTTATCAGCATAAGGTCTCCGGACAAAATGGAAGAAGGGATGTGCACCCAGACTCACAGGTTTTCATTAACAGACAGGCTCATGTTCGGCAAGGCGAAGGTCCAAGACTAGCGAGAAAACGAACAATGGCAAATAGCAGAGACGGTACGGGGTTTCAGTAGATGTAATACGACTACATCAGCAGGGGAATCGATCAACTAAGCTGTGGGGCAGTGAACCACCAGAGCCTCAGCGGGAACTTCTGCCTACCTTTTCCATGCAAGTAGGGGAGTTCTGAACCATATATCTCAACCTCGCACAGGGTCAAAATTTTATCCGGGCCTGGGATGATGATGTTCACATATCGACCGACAGATCCTCCACAATTGAAGGTGAATGACGTCCCAGAAACGGAATCAACGATTCCACAGCTGAAATTATGAGGATATATATGTGAGACGTCACTCTGTCGATCATGCGGATCAGTAAGCATAGAAACAGAAAATAGGTGCAGGTGGAGGCCATTCAGCACTTCGAGCCAGCACCGCCATTCACTGTGAACATGGCTGATCGTCCCCAATCAATAACCCGTGCCTGCGTGCGAGAATTTATCACAGGCCTCTGTGGGCGCACTTGTGACAGGTCCCGGGGATATGTGGGGCTCCCCCGTTACCTCCGGCATCGTATCCACTTATTCGTGTTCCGAACAGATCAAGTAAGGTCAAGTCAAGTCGTTTATTTGTCACATACACATACGATATGTGCAGTGAAATGAAAAGTGGCAATGCTTGCGGATTGTGCAACAAAACAACAACTAGAAGACAGGATAGAACAGAATCAGTAATTACATATTTGTGAGAAAAAAATAGCAATTTTTAAAAGACACAGCACATCAGTAAATTGGTACAGTAAGTTACAGTCCTAATGGCCCCTGGGAATAAACTCCTTCTTATGCCCCCTGTTTTCACAGCATGACGGCGGAGGCGTTTGCCTGACCGTAGCAACTGGAACAGTCTGTAACTGGGGTGGAAGGCGTCCCCCATAATGTTGCTGCCTCTGGATCTGCACCTTCTCTGGAAGTCTCTGCCACAGAAGGTAGTTGAGGCCAGTTCATTGGCTACATTTATGAGGGAGTTAGATGTGGCCCTTGTGGCTAAAGGGATCAGGGGGTATGGCAGGTACAGGATACTGATTTGGATGATCAGCCATGATCATATTGAATGGCGGTGCAGGCTCGAAGGGCCGAATGGCCTACTCTTGCACCTATTTTCTATGTTTCTATGTTTCTGATGTATAGTTCTTGCAGGGGGGCGAGTGTAGTTCCCATAGTGCGTTCGGTGGAACGCACTACTCTCTGCAGTGCCTTCTGGTCCTGGGAAGAGCAGTTCCCAAACCAGATTGTAATGTTCCCAGACAAGATGCTTTCTACAGCCCCCGAGTAGAAGCACTGGAGAATTCTCAGAGAGACCATGAATTTCTTCAGCTGCCTGAAGTGGTAAAGGCGCTGCCTTGCGTTACTCACCAGTGCGGCAGCGTGTGATGTCCATGTCAGATCCACTGCGACTTGGACTCCCAGGTATTTAAAGCAGCTCCCCCTATCCACAGTATCCCCATTTATCTTCAATGGTGTGTACGTCCTCGGATGTTATGCCTTCCTTACGTCCACAATCAGCTCCTTAGTTTTTTGACAATCAAGAGGAGGCTGTTGTCCTGACACCAGTGCCAGATCAACCATCTCTTCCCAGTAGGCCTTCTCATTACTTTGGGTGATCAGGTCCACCACCACAGTGTCATCAGCAAACTTGATTATAGAGTTGGAGCTGAACCTAGCCACACAGTCATATGTGTACAGGGAGTACAGTAGGGGGCTGAGGGCGCAACCCTGCGGGGATCCTGTGCTCAGGGTGAGGGTCTTCGATGTATTTCCTGCCATCTTGACTACCTGGGGCCTGGCGGTGAGAAAGTCCAGGACCCAGGCACACAGGGGGTGTTAAGCCCCAATTCCAGCAGCTTCTCAGCAAGTCTGGTGGGGTCTATCGTGTTGAAGGCTGAACTGAAGTCAATGAACAGCACCCTCACATAGTCCCCTTTCTGGCTGTCAAGGTGAGAGAGAGCGGTGTGCAGTACCTGGGAGACAGCTTCGTCCATGGATCTGTTCGGACGGTATGAGAACTGTAGCGGGTCCATGTTGCGAGGGAGGATGGCGCAGATGTGGTTCTTGACCAGCCTCTCGAAGCATTTCATGACTACCGAGGTGAGGGCCACCGGCTCGTAGTCATTCAAACAAGCTGGTACAGGTACAATGATGGATTTTGTGAAGCAGGCAGGGACCACGGACTTGGCCAGGGAGAGGTTGAATATTGTAGTGAGCACCGGAGCTAGCTGAGTACCACAAGACTTAAGTACTCGCCCAGAGATGCCATCTGGGCCTCCAGCTTTCCTCGTGTTCACACGTGTCAGAGACCTCCTCACGTCGTGCTCGGACAACGAGAATGTGTGCACATCCCCAGCGGAGGACCTCCCTCCAACCTCGCTAGCCAGTGCGCGGGCGGTGTTGTCGTTAGCCTCCAAGCCTGGGGTGATGTTGCCCGTCTCGAAACGTGCGTAGAAAGAGTTCAGGTCATCAGCTAGGGAGGCAGACGAATTCAGGTCATCATCTGTGGCGGCCGACGAGATGCGAGAATGGTCTGATGCCACCCTGGTGCCAGGGTTCAGGATGTCACGAGCCGAATTCTGAACGTCCTCGAGAGAGAAGGTGATATCCGGCAGTAGTTGTGCAGGTAGGCACAAACGACATCGGGAAGAAGAGGAAGGAAGTTATCCAACATGACATCAGAGAGTTGGGAAGGAGACTGAAATGCCGAACTTCTAGGGTGGTTATCTCTGGATTGCTTCCAGGACCACGTGCTAGTGAGGACAGGAACAGGGAGATAGGGGATCTGAATGTGTGGCTGAGGGGCTGGTGCAGGGTGCAAGGATTTAGATTTATAGACCACTGGGATCTCTTCTGGGGTAGGGGTGACCTGTACAAAAGGGACGGGTTACACCTTAACTGGAGGGGGGCCGACATTCTGGCAGGCACGTTTGCTAGGGCTACACGTGTGGGTTTAAACTCAATAGTGGGGGGGGGGGGGTGGGGGGATTGACAAATTGGGAGTATAAAGATGGAGTTGAAGGGGAAGTGGCTACAGGAAAAATACAAAAGATTCTCGAATTAATGGGAAGGAAAGCTTGAGAATGGACAACAGAGAAAGGCCAGGGCCAATTGCGAGGGGGAAGTAAATACGGAGGTCACAGTACTGTATATGATTGCGCGAAGTACTCGGCATAAAGTGGACGAGCTTGAAGCTCAGTTAGAAACTGGCAAGTATGATGTTTTGGGAATTACTGAGACATGGCTGCAAGAGGGCCAGGGCTGGGAACTGAATATTCAAGGGTATACATCCTATCGAAAAGACAGACAGGTGGGCAGAGGGGGTGGGGTTGTCCTGTAGGTGAGGAATGAAATTCAGCCCCTTGCAAGGGGTGACATTGAAACAGATGTGGAGTCAGAATGGATAGAACTAAGGAATTGTAAGGGTAAAAATACCCTAATTGGACTAATCTACAGACCCCCAATCAGTAGCCTGGACAGAGGGCGCAAGTTGAATCAGGAGTTAAAATTGGCATGTAGCAAAAGTAATGCTGCGAAAATCAGGTTGGTACTGGACCCCTAGAAGTGCCTTCGTGATGGATCCTTTGAACAGCTTGTATTGGAGCCTACCAGGGGGAAGGCAATTCTAGATTTAGAGTTATGTAATGAACCGGATTTGATGAAGGACCTCGAGGTTAATGAGCCATTACGAGGCAGTGACCATAACATGGTCAGGTTTAATCTACAATTGGAGAGGGAGAAGAGGAGATCGGAGACGTCAGTGTTGCAGTTGAATAAAGGGGACTATGGGGCCATGAGGTAGGAGATGGCCAAAGTTGACTGGAAATATACACGAGCAGGGATGACAGTGGAACAAAAATGGCAGGTGTTTCTAGGAATAATACAGAAGGTGCAGGATCAGTTCATTCCTAGGAGGAAGAAAGATTCCAATGGAAGAAAGGGACGACCATGGCTGACAAGGGACGTCAGGGACAGTATAAAAATTAAAGCGAAGATGTACAACGTAGCAAAGATGAGCGGGAAACAAGAGGATTGGGTAATGTTTAAAGAACAACAGAAGATAACCATAAAGACAATACGGGGAGAAAAGATGAGGTACCAAGTTACGCTAGCCAAGAATATAAAGCAGGATACTAAAAGCTTCTTTAGGGGTGTGGAGGAAAAAAATAGTTAAGACCAAAGTTGGACATTTGAAGACCGAAAAAAGTGAATTTATTATGGGGAACAAAGAAATGGCGGATGAATTGAACTAGTACATTGGATCTGTCTTCACTAAGGAGGACACAAACAATCTTCCTGGTATACTAGTGTCCAGAGGATCTGGGGTGACAAAGGAACTGAACGAAATCGACATTAGGCAGGAAATGGTGTATGATGGGACTGAAGGCTGATAAATCCCCAGCGCCTGATGGTCTGCATCCCAGGATACTTAGGGAAGTGGCTCTAGAAATCGTAGATGCATTGGTGATAATTTTCCAATGTTCTATAGACTCAGGATCAGTTCCTGTGGATTGGAGGGTAGCTAATGTTATCCCACGTTTTAAGAAAGGCGGGAGAGAGAAAACGGGGAATTATAGACCAGTTAGCCTGACATCGGTGGTGGGGAAGATGCTGGAGTCAATTATAAAATATGGGATAGCCGCACATTTGGATAGCAGTACCAGGATCGGTCCGAGTCAGCATGGATTTACGAAGGGGAAATCATGCTTGACTAATCGTCTGGAATTTTTTGAAGGTGTAACTAGGAAAATGGACAAGGGAGAGCCAGTGGATGTAGTGTACCTGGACATTCAGAAAGCATTTGATAAGGTCCCACATATGAGATTAGTGGGCAAAATTAGAGCACGTGGTATTGGGGGCAGAGTGTTGACATGGATAGAGAATTGGTTGGCAGACAGGAAACAAAGGGTAGGGCTGTGTGGCATGAGCTTCCAGTGGAAGTGGTGGAGGCAGGTTCGATGTTATCCTTTAAAAATAGATTGGATGGGTATATGGACGGGAAAGGAATGGAGGGTTATTGTCTGAGTGCAGGTAGATGGGACTAGGGGGAAGTATTTATTTTTAATTTAATTTTAAACAAAATGTTCGGCACGGACTTGAAGGGCCGAGATGGCCTGTTTCCGTGCTGTTATGGTTATATGGTTATAACCATATAACCATATAACCATATAACCATAACAGCACGGAAACAGGCCATCTCGGCCCTTCAAGTCCGTGCCGAACATTTAAATTTTTTTTTTTTTTTTTTTTTTTTTTTTTAATTAAAAATAAAATACTTCCCCCGAGTCCCATCTACCTGCACTCAGACCATAACCCTCCATTCCTTTCCCGTCCATATACCCATCCAATCTATTTTTAAAGGATAACATCGAACCTGCCTCCACCACTTCCACTGGAAGCTCATTCCACACAGCTACCACTCTCTGAGCAAAGAAGTTCCCCCTAATGTTCCCCCTAAACTTCTGTCCCTTAATTCTCAAGTCATGTCCCCTTGTTTGAATCTTCCCTACTCTCAATGGGAAAAGCTTATCCACGTCCACTCTGTCTAACCCGCTCATAATTTTAAAGACCTCTATCAAGTCCCCTCTTAACCTTCTGCGCTCCAAAGAATAAAGACCTAACTTGTTCAACCTTTCTCTGTAACTTAGTTGCTGAAACCCAGGCAACATTCTAGTAAATCTCCTCTGTACTCTCTCTATTTTGTTGACATCCTTCCTATAATTAGGCGACCAAAATTGTACTCCATACTCCAGAATTGGGCTCACCAATGCCTTGTACAATTTTAACATTACATCCCAACTTCTATATTCAATGCTCTGATTTATAAAGGCCAGCACACCAAAAGCTTTCTTTACCACCCTATCTACATGAGATTCCACCTTCAGGGAACTATGCACAGTTATTCCTAGATCCCTCTGTTCAACTGCATTCCTCAATTCGCTACCATTTACCGTGTATGGTTATATGGATTCGCTACCATTTACCGTGTTATATGGTTATATGGATTAACGGGTCACTTTCAGAATGGCAGCAGTGACTAGTGGGGTACCGCAAGGGTCGGTGCTGGGACCGCAGCTATTTGTAATATACATCAATGATTTGGATGAAGGGATTCAAAGTAACATTAGCAAATTTGCAGATGACACAAAGCTGGGTAGCAGTGTGAACTGTGAGGAGGATGCTATGAGAAGGCAGGGTGACGTGGACAGGTTGGGGGAGTGGGCAGATGCATGGCAGATGAAGTTTAATGCGGATAAATGTGAGGTTATCCACTTTGGTAGCAAAAACAGGAAGGCAGATTGCTATCTAAATAGCTTCAAGTTGGGAAAAGGGGAAGCACAACGGCATATGGGGGTCCTTGTACATCAGTCTATGAAAGTAAGCATGCAGGTACAGAGGCAGTGAAGAAAGCGAATGGCATGTTGGCCTTTACAACAAGAGGAATCGAATATAGGAGCAAAGAGGTCCTTCTGCAGTTGTGCAGAGCCCTTGTGTGACCACACCTGGAGTATTGTGTGCAGTTTTGGTCCCCTAATTTGAGGAAGGACATTCTTGCTATTGAGGGAGTGCAGCGTAGGTTAATTCCAGGGATGTCGGGACTGCCATATGCTGAGAGAATGGAACAGCTGGGCTTGTCCACTCTGGAGTTTAGAAGGATGCGAGGGGATCTCATTGAAACATATAAGATTGTTAAGGGCTTGGACACGCCAGAGGCAGGAAACATGTTCCCGATGTTGGGAGAGTCCTGAACCAGGGACCACAGTTTAAGTATAAGGAGTAAGCCAATTAGAACGGAGTCGAGGAAACACTTTTTCTCACAGAGAGTAGTGAGTCTGTGGACTTCTCTGCCTCAGAGGGCGGTGGAGGCAGATTCCTTGGATGCTTTCAAGAAAGACCTAGATAGGGCACTTAAAAATAGTGGAGTCATGGGATATGGGGTGAAGGCAGGAACGGGGTACTGATTGGAGATAATCAGCCATGACCATATTGAATGGCGCTGCTGGCTCGAAGGGCCAAATGCCATACTCCTGCAACAATTGTCTATTGTCTATTGTCTATTGCCGGCACTCACGGTTGGGGGGGGGGCTGCTACGGCAGTTAGTTATAGTCCGTAGCCCCTGCCAAAGGGGTCTGGTGTCCGGCTGCTCCATCTCTGGCTCCATCTTGTACCTGTACCTCCTTGTTGCGTCCTGCACCTCCCTTCGCAGTCGGTAGGACTCTTCCTTGTAGACGACTACATTTCCGGATGCTCGGCCAGAGTTGTAAGCAGCGGTGCGAGCATTCAAGGCACACGAATGGACCTGTCCACCCAGGGTTTTTGATTGGGAAAGATGCTAACCCTTACCGTGGGGACGAAGTCATCGGCTATTGTTGCAATGAAGTCCATGACCGCTTCCGCGAACTCACTGGCGTCACTGGAACTTGCATGGAACATATTCCAGTCGACGTCGCTCAATGCATCTTGCAGCATGGCCTCTGACTGGTCGGACCACCTTGCGGCTCCGAAACCATCTCCGGGGCGTAGAAATATGTGACGTCTCGAACTGAAACGCCACTCCATTTCTTTTCTCCAGCAATGGTGTCTGACCCGCGAAGTTACTCCAGATGTTTGTGTATATCTTCTGTTTAAAACAGTGTCTGCAATTTCTTCCGACAAGTAGGTAGCATTGACTGGATAGAGACTGCATGATCTCTCACTTAAAGGCATTCGTTACTTCAACATTGCCACTGCAATCCGATTGTTCAATATTACATAATTTGAATTTACTTCAATTACAGATTTATGCACCTCCTTTTATTAACCTCTATCGCTAATGCGACACGGCAGCAGCTCGTGCCATTGGATAGGTGGACTACTGATCTGTATCATTGTCTGGAGCAGAGGTGCACAATTATAATTTTACCTGCAGTTAAATCATTTGTAACCTGAAGCATCTCTATGGTTTTTTCCCACTCACGTTAACATTGCTTCAGTAACAGTGGAATTTGTAGAAGTCACCGGAGGAGAATAGATTCGGCGATTGCTTATGAATACTTACAGTCTGTTGAAATTGCCATCGTTCTCCAGCGAGTCCCCGATGCGGATCTCGGCTCCTTGGAGCTGGTCCGAGCAGCAATCTGCTCTGTTGGTGATTCTTACATCTGAAACGTTGTAGCTTTCCTTTAGATCGACTCTCCACCAAGGGTTCTTGGATTTCCTGGTGCGCGCGCATGAACCACGCATGAAGTCGCTGTCGCTGTTCCCGTCATTGGCTCGCTCTGCAGCCGCCCCTTCATCCGTGCTGGACTGGGACGGACTTGCTCCCAACGCCAAGTTTGCTGTGGGGATGGAAACGTTTCACTGAGCCGAAAGGCTAGATGTATTTAAGAGAGAGTTAGATATAGCTCTCACGGATAACGGATTCAAGGGATATGGGGAGAAAGCAGCAACGAGGTACACATTTTGGATGATCAGCCATAATCATATTCAATGGCGGTGCTAGATCGAAGGGCGGAATGACCTACTCCTGCACCTATCTTCTACGTTTCTATTTAATACTGACGAATGTAGTCCTGCTGTCAATGTTTGGATCAGTATTTCATTGATATCCGTACTACTTTGGTGTGGTGAAGCGAGATGCATCGACAATTCTTCTTGGTAATATACAATCAAATCATACTGTACACCAGTGCAATGGAGCCACACGTACGAGCAACGGGTAAAATAGAATTACAATAACAGATTGCATAATATAGTGTTATGGTATTATATCTACAGACCTATAGAAAATAAGTCCAAGTACCGCGCTGAGGCAGATTAAAATATCACGATTGCTCAACAAGTCAAGCGAGGATCGTGCATCTGTGTGGTAGCGGGTTGATACGCTTCAAGCGTGTTTCAATAGGTGTGTATTTTGTTGTTGCCTGGCTAGTGTTTATCAGCATAAGGTCTCCGGACGAAATGGAGGATGGGTGTGCACCGAGTGTCACAGGGGTTTCAATAACAGACAGGCTCATGTCCGTTCAAGGCGAAGGTCCAAGACTGGCGAGTAAACTAACAATGGCAAATAGCAGATCGTTAGCAGGGACGGTACGGGGTTTCAGTAAGTTAGATATACTACGACTTATTCAGCAGGAGAATCGCTCATCTAAGCTTAGGGGCAGTGAACCACCAGAGCCTCAGCGGGAAATTCAGCATACCTTTTCCATGTAAGTACGGGAGTTCTGAACCAAATATCTCAACTTCGCACAGGGTCAAAATTTTATCCGGGCCAGTGTTGATGATGTTCACATATCGACCGACAGATCCCCCACAATTGAAGGTGAATGTCGTCCCGGAAACAGAATCAACGATTCCACAGCTGAAATAATGAGCATTTAAAGGTGAGACGCCAATCTGTCGATCATGGGGATCAGGAAGCGTGCGAGAATGTATCACAGGCGTCTGCGGGTGCACTGGTGACAGGTCCCGGGGTTATGTGGGGCTCCCACGGGCCGTCACGGTGGCGCAGCGGTAGACTTGCTGCCTGACAGGAAAATGCAGCGCCAGATTCCCGGTTTCGATCCCGACTACGGGTGCTGTCTATATGGAGTTTGCACGTTCTCCCCGTGATCTGCGTTGGTTTTCTCTGATCTTCGGTTTCCTCCCACACTCCATAGACGTACAGGGTTGTAAGTTAGTTGGCTGGAATAATTGGCTTGATAAAAATGTAAAAATTGTCAGTGTAAAATTGTCGAGTGCTGAGTGATGCTCCACCTTGAGCATTTCAGGGAACGAAATCCAGATCCAGATTCAGTTCGCCGGCATCGCATCCACTAGCTCGTGTTGCGAACAGATGGCTATGAGCGGAAGACGATACGGATACAGCCTTGTGGCTCTGCCGACATCTCCGGAGCAAAGGAATATGTGACGTTTCGGGTCAACACCCTTCTTCAGACTGAATACAATCTGCATGATGGTCTCCACCCGAAACGTCACCTATTTCTTTTCTCCAGCAATCTTGTCGGACCCGCGAAATTACTCCAGGTGCATATCTTCTGTTTAAACCAGGATCTGCAGTTTCGTACGACACGTAGGTAGCATTGACATGACAGAGACTGCATGATCTCTCACTCATAGGCATTGGTTACTTGAAAATTGCCATTATAATCCGATTGTTCAATATTACATAATTGAATTTACTTCAATTACAGATTTATGCATCGCCTTTTATTAACCTCTATCGCTAAAGCGATGCGGCAGCACGTGACATTGGATAAGTGGAATATCATTGTCTTCCGCATCTGGAGCAAAGGAGCACAATTATAATTGTATCTGCAGTGAAACCATTCGTAACCTGCAGCTTCTCTCTTTTTTTACTCACTCGTTTTAACATTGCTCCTGTAACAGTGGAATTTGCAGAAGAAGACACGGCAGGTGAATAGAATCGGCGATTGCTCATGAATACTTACAGTTTGTTGAAATTGCCATCATTTTCCAGCGAGTCCCCGATGCGGATCTCGGCTCCTTGGAGCTGGGCCGAGCAGCAGTCTGCTCTGTTGGTGATTCTTACATCTGATACGTTGTAGCTTTGCCTTAGATCGACTCTCCACCAAGGGTTCTTGGATTTCCTGGTGCGCGCGCATGAACCATGCCTGAAGTCGCTGTCGCTGTTCCCGTCATTGGCTCGCTCAGCAACTGCCCCTTCATCCGTGCTGGACTGGGTCGGACTTGCTCCCAATGCCAAGTTTTCTGTGGGGATGGAAATGTCTCACTGTGCCGAAAGGCAAGATGCATTTAAGAGAGAGTTAAATATAACTCTCGGGGATAACGGATTCAAGAGATTTAGGGAGAAACCAGGAAAGGGGTACTCATTTTGGATGATCAGACATAATCACATTGAATAGTGGTGCTAGCTCGAAGGACGGAATGGCCTACTCCTGCACCTATTTTATTCGTTTCTATTTAATACCGACGAATGTAGGCCTTCTATCAAGGTTTGGATCAGCAGTATATTTGATTGAGATTCGTTCTGATTTCGTGTGGTGAAGTGAGGCGAGAGGCATCGAAAATTCTACTTAGTAATATACAATCAAATCATAACGTAAACCAGTGCATTGGAGCCACACGCAAGAGCAACAGGTAAAGTAGAATTAAAACAACAGATTGCATAATATGGTGTTAAAGTATTATATCTACAGATCGATAGAAAATAAGCCCAAGTACCGGACTGAGGCAGGTTAAAATATCGCCATTGCACTACAAGTCAAGGGAGGATCGTGCATTAGTCTGGTAACAGAGAGATACGCTTCAAGCGTGTAACAATAGGTGTGTATTTTGTTGGTGCCTGGCTAGCGTTTATCACCATAAGGTCTCCGGATGAAATTGAGGACGGGGTGTGCACCCAGAATCACTGGGTTTTTATTAACAGACAGGTTCATGTTCGGTCAAGGCGAAGGTCCAAGACTGGTGAATGAACGAACAATGTCAAATAACAGATCGTTGGCAGAGACCGTACGGGGTTTGAGTAAGTTAGATTTATTACGACTTCATCAGCAGGGGAATCGCTCAACTAAGCTGTGGGGCAGTAAATCACCAGAGCCTGAACGGGAACTTCAGCCTACCTTTTCCATGTAAATACGGGAGTTCTGATCCAAATATCTCAACCTCGCAAAGGGTCAAAATCTTATCCGGGCCTGGGATGATGATGTTCACATATCGACCGACAGATCCTCCACAATTGAAGGTGAATGACGTCCCAGAAACTGTATCAACGAATCCGCAGCTGAAGTTATGAGGATATAAATGTTAGACTCCACTCTGTTGATCATGCGCATCAGGAAACGTGCGAGAACTTATCGCAATCCTGTGCGGGTGAACTGGTGACAGGTCCCGGGGATATGCGGGGCTCCCCGTTACCTCCGGCATCGTATCCACTTGCTCGTGTTCCGAACAGATGGCTATGAGCGGTGCCTTGAAGCTCCGACAACATCTCCGGGGCATAGGAATATGTGACGTTTCAAGTCAAGATCCTTCTTCAGACTGAATACAATCTGCAGGATGATCTCGAACCGAAACGTCACCTATTCCTTTTGTCCAGCAATGGTGTCTGACCCGCGGAGTTACTCCATATTTTGGTGTATATCTTCTGTTTAAAACAGTATCTGCAATTCCTTCTGACACGTAGGTAGCTTTGACTGGATATAGACTGCATGATCTCTCATTCATAGGCATTGGTTACGTGAACATTGCCACTGCAAGCCTATTGTTCAATATTACATTATTTGAATTTACTTCAATTACAGATTTATTCACCTCCTTTTATTAATGTCTATCGCTAAAGTGATAGGGCAGCTGCTCGTGCAATTGGATAGGTGGGCTACTGCTCTGTATCATTGTCTTCCGCATCTGGAGCATATGAGCACAATTTTAATTGTATCTGCAGTGAAACCATTTATAACCTGCAGCATCTCTCTTTTTTTACCCTCTCACTTTATCATTGCTCCAGTAACAGTTGTAGAAGAAGACACCGCACGTGAATAGAATCGGCGATTGCTTATGAGCACTTACAGTCTGTTGAAATTGCCATCATTTTCCAGCGAGTCCCCGATGCGGATCTCGGCTCCTTGGAGCTGATCCGAGCAGCAGTCTGCTCTGTTGGTAATTCTTACATCTGATACGTTGTAGCTTTCCCTTAGATCGATTCTCCACCAAGGGTTCTTGGATTTCCTGGTGCGCGCGCATGAACCATGCCTGAAGTCGCTGTCGCTGTTCCCGTCATTGGCTCGCTCAGCAACTGCCCCTTCATCCGTGCTGGACTGGGTCGGACTTGCTCCCAATGCCAAGTTTTCTGTGGGGATGAAAATGTCTCACTGTGCCGAAAGGCAAGATGCATTTAAGAGAGAGTTAAATATAACTCTCGGGGATAACGGATTCAAGAGATTTAGGGAGAAAGCAGGAAAGGGGTACTCATTTTGGATGATCAGACATAATCACATTGAATAGTGGTGCTAGCTCGAAGGACGGAATGGCCCTACTCCTGCACCTATTTTCTATGTTTCTATTTAATTCCGACGAAAGTAGGCCTTCTATCAAGGTTTGGATCAGAAGTATATTTGATTGAGTTTCGTTCCGATTTCGTGTGGTGAAGTGAGGCGAGACGCATCGAAAAGTCTACAGTAATATACAATCAAATCACAACGTAAACCAGTGCAATGGAGCCACAAGCAAGAGCAACAGATAAAGTAGAATTAAAACAACAGATTGCATAATATGGTGTTAAAGTATTATATCTACAGATCGATAGAAAATAAGCCCAAGTACCGGACTGAGGCAGGTTAAAATATCGCCATTGCACTACAAGTCAAGGGAGGGTCGTGCATTAGTCTGGTAACAGAGAGATACGCTTCAAGTGTGTTACAATAGGTGTGTATTTTGTTGGTGCCTGGCTAGTGTTTATCACCATAAGGTCTCCGGGTGAAATGGAGGACGGGGTGTGCACCCAGAATCACTGGGTTTTCATTAACAGACAGGCTCATGTTCGGTCAAGGCGAAGGTCCAAGACTGGTGAGTGAACGAACAATGTCAAATAGCAGATCATTGGCAGCGACGTTACGAGGTTTGAGTAAGTTAGATTTATTACGACTTCATCAGCAGGGGAATCGCTCAACTCTGTGGGGCAGTGAACCACCAGAGCCTGAACGGGAATTTCAGCCTACCTTTTCCATGTAAATACGGGAGTTCTGAACCAAATATCTCAACCTCGCACAGGTTCAAAACCTTATCCGGGCCTGGGATGATGATGTTCACATATCGACCGACAGATCCTCCACAATTGAAGGTGAATGACGTCCCAGAAACTGTATCAACGATTCCGCAGCTGAAATTATGAGGATATAAATGTTAGACTCCACTCTGTTGATCGTGCGCATCAGGAAGCGTGCGAGAACTTATCGCAGTCCTGTGCGGGTGAACTGGTGACAGGTCCCGGGGATATGTGGGGCTCCCGTTACCTCCGGCATCGTATCCACTTGCTCGTGTTGCGAACAGATGTCTATGAGCGGAGCCTTGAGGCTCCGACAACATTTACGGGGCATAGGAATATGTGACGTTTCAAGTCAAGATCCTTCTTCAGACTGAATACAATCTGCAGGATGATCTCGAACCGAAACGTCACCTATTCCTTTTGTCCAGCAATGGTGTCTGACCCGCGGGGTTACTCCATATTTAGGTGTATATCTTCTGTTTAAAACAGTATCTGCAATTCCTTCTGACACGTATGTACCATTGACTGGATATAGACGGCATGATCTCTCATTCATAGGCATTGGTTAATTGAACATTGCCACTGCAATCCTATTGTTCAATATTACATTATTTGAATTTACTTCAATTACATATTTATTCACCTCCTTTTATTAATCTCTATCGCTAAAGTGATAGGGTAGCTGCTCGTGCAATTGGATAGGTGGACTACTGCCCTGTATCAGTGTCTTCAGCATCTGGAGCATATGAGCACAATTTTAATTTTATCTGCAGTGAAACCATTTGTAACCTGCAGCATCTCTCTTTTTAACCCTCTCGCGTTATCATTGCTCCAGTAACAGTGGAATTTGTAGAAGAAGACACCGCAGGTGAATAGAATCGGCGATTGCTTATGAATACTTACAGTCTGTTGAAATTGCCATCATTTTCCAGCGAGTCCCCGATGCGGATCTCGGCTCCTTGGAGCTGATCCGAGCAGCAGTCTGCTCTGTTGGTGATTCTTACATCTGAAACGTTGTAGCTTTCCCTTAGATCGACTCTCCACCAAGGGTTCTTGGATTTCCTGGTGCGCGCGCATGAACCATGCCTGAAGTCGCTGTCGCTGTTCCCGTCCTTGGCTCGCTCAGCAACTGCCCCTTCATCCGTGCTGGACTGGGTCGGACTTGCTCCCAATGCCAAGTTTTCTGTGGGGATGGAAATGTCTCACTGTGGCGAAAGGCAAGATGCATTTAAGAGAGAGTTAATATAACTCTCGGGGATAACGGATTCAAGGGATTTAGGGAGAAAGCAGGAAAGGGGTACTCATTTTGGATGATCAGACATAATCACATTGAATAGTGGTGCTAGCTCGAAGGACGGAATGGCCTACTCCTGCACCTATTTTCTACGTTTCTATTTAATTCCGACGAATGTAGGCCTTCTATTAAGGTTTGGATCAGCAGTATATTTGATTGAGATTCGTTCTGATTTCGTGTGGTGAAGTGAGGCGAGAGGCATCGAAAATTCTACTTAGTAATACACAATCAAATTATAATGTACACCAGTGCATTGGAGCCACACGCAAGAGCAACGGGTAAAGTAGAATTAAAACAACAGATTGCATAATATGGTGTTAAAGTATTATATCTACAGATCGATAGAAAATAAGCCCAAGTACCGGACTGAGGCAGGTTAAAATATCGCCATTGCACTACAAGTCAAGGGAGGGTCGTGTATTAGTCTGGTAACAGGGAGATACGCTTCAAGCGTGTTACAATAAGTGTGTATTTTGTTGGTGCCTGGCTAGTGTTTATCAACATAAGTTCTCCGGATGAAATGGAGGACGGGGTGTGCACCCAGAATCACTGGGGTTTCATTTACAGACCGGTTCATGTTCGGTCAAGGCGAAGATCCAAGACTGGTGATGTAACAAACAATGTCAAATAGCGGATCGTTGGCAGAGACCGTACGGGGTTTGAGTAAGTTAGATTTATTACGACTTCATCAGCAGGGGAATCGCTCAACTAAGCTGTGGGGCAGTGAACCACCAGAGCCTGAACGGGAACTTCAGCCTACCTTTTCCATGTAAATACGGGAGTTCTGAACCAAATATCTCAACCTCGCACAGGGTCAAAATCTTATCCGTGCCTGGGATGATGATGTTCACATATCGACCGACAGATCCTCCACAATAGAAGGTGAATGACGTCCCAGAATCTGAATCAACGATTCCGCAGCTGAAATTATGAGGATATAAATGTTAGACTCCACTCTGTTGATCGTGCGCATCAGGAAGCGTGCGAGAACTTATCGCAGTCCTGTGCGGGTGAACTGGTGACAGGTCCCGGGGATATTTGGGGCTTCCGTTACCTCCGGCATCGTATCCACTTGCTCGTGTTCCGAACAGATGTCTATCAGCGGAGCCCTGAGGCTCCGACAACATTTACGGGGCATAGGAATATGTGACGTTTCAAGTCAAGATTCTTCTTCAGACTGAATACAATCTGCAGGATGATCTCGAACCGAAACGTCACCTATTCCTTTTGTCCAGCAATGGTGTCTGACCCGCGGGGTTACTCCATATTTAGGTGCATATCTTCTGTTTAAAACAGTATCTGCAATTCCTTCTGACACGTAGGTAGCATTGACTGGATATAGACTGCATGATCTCTCATTCATAGGCATTGGTTAATTGAACATTGCCACTGCAATCCTAATGTTCAATATTACATTATTTGAATTTACTTCAATTACATATTTATTCACCTCCTTTTATTAATCTCTATCGCTAAAGTGATAGGGTAGCTGCTCGTGCAATTGGATAGGTGGAGTACTGCCCTGTATCAGTGTCTTCAGCATCTGGAGCATATGAGCACAATTTTAATTTTATCTGCAGTGAAACCATTTGTAACCTGCAGCATCTCTCTTTTTAACCCTCTCGCGTTATCATTGCTCCAGTAACAGTGGAATTTGTAGAAGAAGACACCGCAGGTGAATAGAATCGGCGATTGCTTATGAATACTTACAGTCTGTTGAAATTGCCATCATTTTCCAGCGAGTCCCCGATGCGGATCTCGGCTCCTTGGAGCTGATCCGAGCAGCAGTCTGCTCTGTTGGTGATTCTTACATCTGAAACGTTGTAGCTTTCCCTTAGATCGACTCTCCACCAAGGGTTCTTGGATTTCCTGGTGCGCGCGCATGAACCATGCCTGAAGTCGCTGTCGCTGTTCCCGTCCTTAGCTCGCTCAGCAACTGCCCCTTCATCCGTGCTGGACTGGGTCGGACTTGCTCCCAATGCCAAGTTTTCTGTGGGGATGGAAATGTCTCACTGTGGCGAAAGGCAAGATGCATTTAAGAGAGAGTTAAATATAACTCTCGGGGATAACGGATTCAAGGGATTTAGGGAGAAAGCAGGAAAGGGGTACTCATTTTGGATGATCAGACATAATCACATTGAATAGTGGTGCTAGCTCGAAGAACGGAATGGCCTACTCCTGCACCTATTTTCTACGTTTCTATTTAATTCCGACGAATGTAGGCCTTCTATCAAGGTTTGGATCAGCAGTATATTTGATTGAGATTCGTTCTGATTTCGTGTGGTGAAGTGAGGCGAGAAGCATCGAAAATTCAACTTAGTAATATACAATCAAATCATAATGTACACCAGTGCATTGGAGCCACACGCAAGAGCAACGGGTAAAGTAGAATTAAAACAACAGATTGCATAATATGGTGTTAAAGTATTATATCTACAGATCGATAGAAAATAAGCCCAAGTACCGGACTGAGGCAGGTTAAGATATCGCCATTGCACTACAAGTCAAGGGAGGGTCGTGTATTAGTCTGGTAACAGAGAGATACGCTTCAAGCGTGTTACAATAAGTGTGTATTTTGTTGGTGCCTGGCTAGTGTTTATCAACATAAGTTCTCCGGATGAAATGGAGGACGGGGTGTGCATCCAGAATCACTGGGGTTTCATTTACAGACAGGTTCATGTTCGGTCAAGGCGAAGATCCAAGACTGGTGATGTAACAAACAATGTCAAATAGCGGATCGTTGGCAGAGACCGTACGGGGTTTGAGTAAGTTAGATTTATTACGACTTCATCAGCAGGGGAATCGCTCAACTAAGCTGTGGGGCAGTGAACCACCAGAGCCTGAACGGGAACTTCAGCCTACCTTTTCCATGTAAATACGGGAGTTCTGAACCAAATATCTCAACCTCGCACAGGGTCAAAATCTTATCCGTGCCTGGGATGATGATGTTCACATATCGACCGACAGATCCTCCACAATAGAAGGTGAATGACGTCCCAGAATCTGAATCAACGATTCCGCAGCTGAAATTATGAGGATATAAATGTTAGACTCCACTCTGTTGATCGTGCGCATCAGGAAGCGTGCGAGAACTTATCGCAGTCCTGTGCGGGTGAACTGGTGACAGGTCCCGGGGATATGTGGGGCTTCCGTTACCTCCGGCATCGTATCCACTTGCTCGTGTTCCGAACAGATGTCTATCAGCGGAGCCCTGAGGCTCCGACAACATTTACGGGGCATAGGAATATGTGACGTTTCAAGTCAAGATCCTTCTTCAGACTGAATACAATCTGCAGGATGATCTCGAACCGAAACGTCACCTATTCCTTTTGTCCAGCAATGGTGTCTGACCCGCGGGGTTACTCCATATTTAGGTGTATATCTTCTGTTTAAAACAGTATCTGCAATTCCTTCTGACACGTAGGTAGCATTGACTGGATATAGACTGCATGATCTCTCATTCATAGGCATTGGTTAATTGAACATTGCCACTGCAATCCTAATGTTCAATATTACATTATTTGAATTTACTTCAATTACATATTTATTCACCTCCTTTTATTAATCTCTATCGCTAAAGTGATAGGGTAGCTGCTCGTGCAATTGGATAGGTGGACTACTGCCCTGTATCAGTGTCTTCAGCATCTGGAGCATATGAGCACAATTTTAATTGTATCTGCAGTGAAACCATTTGTAACCTGCAGCATCTCTCTTTTTAACCCTCTCGCGTTATCATTGCTCCAGTAACAGTGGAATTTGTAGAAGAAGACACCGCAGGTGAATAGAATCGGCGATTGCTTATGAATACTTACAGTCTGTTGAAATTGCCATCATTTTCCAGCGAGTCCCCGATGCGGATCTCGGCTCCTTGGAGCTGATCCGAGCAGCAGTCTGCTCTGTTGGTGATTCTTACATCTGAAACGTTGTAGCTTTCCCTTAGATCGACTCTCCACCAAGGGTTCTTGGATTTCCTGGTGCGCGCGCATGAACCATGCCTGAAGTCGCTGTCGCTGTTCCCGTCCTTAGCTCGCTCAGCAACTGCCCCTTCATCCGTGCTGGACTGGGTCGGACTTGCTCCCAATGCCAAGTTTTCTGTGGGGATGGAAATGTCTCACTGTGGCGAAAGGCAAGATGCATTTAAGAGAGAGTTAAATATAACTCTCGGGGATAACGGATTCAAGGGATTTAGGGAGAAAGCAGGAAAGGGGTACTCATTTTGGATGATCAGACATAATCACATTGAATAGTGGTGCTGGCTCGAAGGACGGAATGGCCTACTCCTGCACCTATTTTCTACGTTTCTATTTAATTCCGACGAATGTAGGCCTTCTATCAAGGTTTGGATCAGCAGTATATTTGATTGAGATTCGTTCTGATTTCGTGTGGTGAAGTGAGGCGAGAGGCATCGAAAATTCAACTTAGTAATATACAATCAAATCATAATGTACACCAGTGCATTGGAGCCACACGCAAGAGCAACGGGTAAAGTAGAATTAAAACAACAGATTGCATAATATGGTGTTAAAGTATTATATCTACAGATCGATAGAAAATAAGCCCAAGTACCGGAATGAGGCAGGTTAAGATATCGCCATTGCACTACAAGTCAAGGGAGGGTCGTGTATTAGTCTGGTAACAGAGAGATACGCTTCAAGCGTGTTACAATAAGTGTGTATTTTGTTGGTGCCTGGCTAGTGTTTATCAACATAAGTTCTCCGGATGAAATGGAGGACGGGGTGTGCACCCAGAATCACTGGGGTTTCATTTACAGACAGGTTCATGTTCGGTCAAGGCGAAGATCCAAGACTGGTGATGTAACAAACAATGTCAAATAGCGGATCGTTGTCAGAGACCGTACGGGGTTTGAGTAAGTTAGATTTATTACGACTTCATCAGCAGGGGAATCGCTCAACTAAGCTGTGGGGCAGTGAACCACCAGAGCCTGAACGGGAACTTCAGCCTACCTTTTCCATGTAAATACGGGAGTTCTGAACCAAATATCTCAACCTCGCACAGGGTCAAAATCTTATCCGTGCCTGGGATGATGATGTTCACAAATCGACCGACAGATCCTCCACAATAGAAGGTGAATGACGTCCCAGAATCTGAATCAACGATTCCGCAGCTGAAATTATGAGGATATAAATGTTAGACTCCACTCTGTTGATCATGCACATCAGGAAGCGTGCGATAACTTATCGCAGTCGTGTGCGGGTGAACTGGTGACAGGTCCCGGGGATATGCGGGGCTCCCCGTTACCTCCGGCATCTTATCCACTTGCTCGTGTTCCGAACAGATGGCTATGAGCGGAGGCATCTCCGGGGCATAGGAATATGTGACGTTTCAAGTCAAGATCCTTCTTCAGACTGAATACAATCTGCAGGATGAAATCGAACCGAAACGTCACCTATTCCTCTTGTCCAGCGATGGTGTCTGACCCGCGGAGTTACTCCATATTTTGGTGTATATTTTCTAAAACAGTATCTGCAATTCCTTCTGACACGTAGGTAGCATTGACTCGATATATACTGCATGATCTCTCATTCATAGGCATTGGTTACTTGAACATTGCCACTGCAATCCTATTGTTCAATATTACATTACTTGAATTTACTTCAATTACAGATTTATTCACCTCCTTTTATTAATCTCTATCGCTAAAGTGATAGGCAGCTGCTCGTGCAATTGGATAGGTGGACTACTGCTCTGTATCATTGTCTACCGCATCTGGAGCAGATGAGCACAATTTTAATTTGATCTGCAGTGAAACCATTTGTAACCTGCAGCATCTCTCTTTTTTACCCTCTCACGTTATCATTGCTCCAGTAACAGTGGAATTTGTAGAAGAAGTCACCGTAGGTGAATAGATTCGGCGATCGCTTATGAATACTTACAGTCTGTTGAAATTGCCATCCATCTGCAGCGAGTCCCCGATGCGGATCTCGGCTCCTTGGAGCTGGTCCGAGCAGCAGTCTGCTCTGTTGGTGATTCTTACATCTGACACGTTGTAGCTTTCCTTTAGATCGACTCTCCACCAAGGGTTCTTGGATTTCCTAGTGCGCGCGCATGAACCATGCCTGAAGTCGCTGTCGCTGTTACCGTCATTGGCTCGCTCTGCAGCCGCCCCTTCATCCGTGCTGGACTGGGTCGGACTTGCTCCCAACGCCAAATTTTCTGTGGGGATGGAAACGTTTCACTGAGCCGAAAGGGAAGAAGTAGCTAAGAGAGAGTTAGATATAGCTCTCATGGATAACGGATTCAAGGGATATGGGGCGAAAGCAGCAACGAGGTACTTATTTTGGATGATCAGCCATAATCATATTGAATGACGGCTAGATCCTAGGGTGGAATGACCTACTCCTGCACCTATTTTTTTTTTACAATGTTTTTATTAGAAACAAACATATTATAAAGTATAGTAACATATTATAATAGAAAAAAACTTTTCATATACATCAATCATACATTATTAAAATTGTTAATTGTCGATTAATTCTGCTTCTAGTGTTTTCTTTTTAATATAGATAGAAAAAGAGAGATATAAAGAAAAAAGAATTACAAATATCAAAAAAAGAGGTGGAATGAATTACTTATAATACGTCATTGGATATAAGTTCGTAGGTTATGAAATATAATTTTACATCTAATCCTGAGTTCAAGCTTCAGTTGGGTTTTCGTGCTGGGCCAATCTATCCCTTCAAATAGGCAATGAATGGGGCCCATATTTTAACAAAAAGTTATTGTTTGTCCATTAAGACAAGTCTTATTCTTTCTAGATGTAGGGTCTCCGACATTTCGACAATCCACATTTTAACTCCTGCACCTATTTTCTACGTTTCTAGTTAATACTGACGAATGTAGGCTTTCTCTCAAGGTATGGATTAGCAGTGCATTTCATTGATATTCGTACTACTTTGGTGTGGTGAAGCGAGATGCATCAAAAACCATTGTTAGTAATATACAATCAAACCATACTGTACATCAGTGCAATGGAGCCACACGTAAGAGCAACAGGTAAAGTAGAATTAAAATAACAGATTGCATAATATAGTGTTATAGTATTATATCTACAGACTATTGAAAATAAGTCAGATTTCTGCGCTGAGGGTGGTTAAAATATCACGATTGTACAAGTCAAGCGAGGATCGTGCAGTAGCGGGGAAAGTGTTTTGTTGTTGCCGGGCTAGTGTTTATCAGTATAAGGGGATATGGAGGAGGGATGTGCACCGAGACTCACAGGGTTTCCAATAACAGACAGACTGATGTCCGTTCAAGGCGAATGTCCAAGACTGGCGAGTAAACTAACAATGGCAAATAACAGTTTGTTAGCAGAGACGGTGCAGGGACTCAGTAAGTTCGATATACTACGACTTCATCAGCAGGTGAATCGCTCACTAAGCTGTGGGGCAGTGTACCACGAGAGCCTTAGCGGGAAGTTCAGCCTACCTTTTCCATGTAAGTACGGGAGTTCTGAACCAAATATCTCAACCTCGCACAGGGTCAACATTTTATCCGGGCCTGGGATGATGATGTTCACATATCGACCGACAATTCCACCGCAATTGAAGGTGAATCTCGTCCCGGAAACTGAATCAACGATTCCACAGCTGAAATTATGAAGATTTAAATGTGAGACCCCAATCTGTCGATCCTTCGGATCAGGAAGCGTGCTAAACGTTATCGCAGGCCTGTGCGGGTGAACTGGTGAATGGTCCCGGGGATATGTGGGGCTCCCACGTTAACTCCGCATCGTATCCACTTGCTCGTTGTACGAACAGATGGCTTGGAACTGGAGGCGACCCGGATACGTTGGTAGCCTTGCGGTTCCGATAGCATCTATGGAG
This sequence comes from Malacoraja senta, assembly GCA_038087875.1. Lineage (NCBI taxonomy): Eukaryota > Metazoa > Chordata > Chondrichthyes > Rajiformes > Rajidae > Malacoraja > Malacoraja senta. The sequence goes on along the minus strand of CM075995.1, from coordinate 10,415,104 downwards.
AAAATGGATATATGACGCTTCGGGTCGTGACCCTTCTTAGACCACTGGGATCTGTTTTGGAGTAAATGCGAACTGTACAAAAGGGACGGATTCCACCTTAACAGGTGGGGGACCGGCATACTGGCAGGCAAGTTTGCCACTGTGACACAGGTAGTTTTAAACTAAATAAGGGGGGGGACGTCAAATGGGATAGTCAAGGATGGAGTTAAAGGGAAAGGGAGTAAAGGGATAGTTAATGACGCCAGAATTAACGGGAACGAAAGCTCACAAAGTGATAGGAGAGCATGGCCAAGTTTAATAGGGATCGATGTGAAAGTTGAGATGCAATAGTAATTTAAAGTATTGTATTTGAATGTGCGAAGTATAAGAAGTAAAGTAGATGAGCTTGAGGCTCAGTTAGAGGTTGGTAGATATGACATTGTGGAGATTACCGAGACGTGGCTGCAGCAGGATCGGGCCTGGGAACTTAATATTCAGGGTTATACATCCTATAGAAAGGATAGGCATGTGGGCAGAGAGGGGGGGGGCAGCTCTGTTGGTGAGTCCCTTGCGAGGGAAGACAAAGGGACTGACGAGGTTGAGTCACAGTGGATTGAGTTGAGGAATTGTAAAGGCAAGAAGACACTAATTGGTGTTATCTACAGACCTTCAAATAGTAGCCCGGATGTAGGGTGTAAGTTGCAGCCGGAGTTAAAACTGGCATGCAACAAAGATAATGCCACTGTGGTGATGGGTGATATCAATATGCATGTAGACTGGGAAAATCAGGTTGGTTCAGGACCCCAAGATATAGATTTCGTTGAGTGCCTCCGAGATGAATTCTTAAAGCAGCTTGCAGTTGAATTGCCCAGAGATAAGGCAATTCTGGATTTAGTGTTGTTCAATGAATTCAATTTGATAAGTGAACTCGAGGTAAAGGAACCGCTTGGAGGTCGTGATCAGAATATGATTAGTTTTATTCTGCAATTTGAGACGGAGAAGGATAAATCGGAGGTGTCCGTGATGCAGTAGAACAAAGGGGACTATGAAGGCATGAGCTGGCCAAGGTAGACTGGAAAGGGATCCTAGCAGGAATGACGGGGGAACAACAATGGCAGGGATTTCTGGGCATAATCCTGAAGACGCGGGTTCATTTCATTCCAAAAAGGAAGACAGATTCTAAGGGGAGTAGGAGGCAACTGTGGCTGACAATAGAAGTTAGGGATAGAATAAAACTAAAAGAAAAGATGTATAACGCGGCAACGAGTAGCCAAGAGCCAGAGGATTGGGAAACTTACATCGGACAACAGAAGGAAACAAAACGGGCAAAACGGCCTGAAAAGATTAAGTACGAGTGGAAGCTGACCGGGAATATAAAGAAGGACAGTAAAAGCGTCTTTAGTAATGTTAAGGGAAGAAGAATAGCAAAGTCAAATCTGGGTCCCTTGAAGGCATACATGGGTGAAGTTATTATGGGGAACAAGGAAATGGTAGAAGAATTGAACAGGTACTTCGGATCTGTCTTCACTGAGGAAGACACAAACAATCTCCCAGAAGTACTGGACGACAGATGATCTAAGGGGACAGAGGAACTGAAATAAATTTTCATAAGGCGAGAAATAGTATTTGGTACGGTAATGGGACTGAAGGATGATAAATCCCCTGACCCTGATGGTCTGCAACGCATAATCCTCAGGTAGGTGGCTCTAGATATATTGGAAGTATTGGTGATCATTTTCCAATGTTCAATAGATTCAGGATCAGTTCCTGTGGAATGGAGGATAGCTAATGTTATCGCACTTTTCAAGAAAGGAGCGAGAGAGAAAACGAGGAATTACAGTCCAGTTAGCCTGACCTCGCTGGTGGGAAAGATGCTGGAGTCAATTATTAAAGAAATAATAATGGGGCATTTGGATAGCAGTAAAAAGACTAGTCCAAGTCAGCATGGATTTATGATAGGAACATCGTGCTTGACTGATCTTCTGGAATTTTTGGAGGATGTGACAAGTAAAATGGATGAAGGGGTGCCAGTGGATATAGTGTATCTAGACTTTCAGAAAGCCTTTGATAAGGTCCCGCAAAGGGGGAGACTGTTGACTGAAATTAGAGCACATAGTATTGGAGGTAGGGTTGACATGGATAGAAAATTGGTTGGCAGACAGGAAGCAAAGTGTAGGAGTGAAAGGGACGTTTTCGTAATGGCAGGCACTGGCGAGTGGAGTGCCGCAAGGCTCGGTGTTTGGGCCGCAACTGTTTAACTTAAATATTAATGATTTGGAAGAGGGAATTAGGAGCAACATTAGCAAGTTTGCGGTTGACACAAAGCTGGTGGCAGTGTGAACTGTGAAGAGGATGTTAGTAGGTTGCAGGGTGAACTGGACAGGTTGAGTGAGTGGGCAGATGCGTGGCAGATGCAGTATAATATAGATAAATGTTAAGTTATCCACTTTGGTGGCAAAAACAAGGGGGGGAGATTAGTATCTAAATGGGTTTCGTTAAGAAAGGGGGAGGTACAGCGAGACGTGTGTGTCCTTGTACACCGGTCACTGAAAGTTGACATGCAGGTACAGCAGGCAGTGAAGAAACCTATTGAAATGTTGGCCTTCATAACAAGAGGATTTCAGGAGAGGAGTAGAGCGGTTCCTCTGCAGTTGTAGGGGGCTCTGTTAAGACCACATCTGGAGTATTGTGGAAGGACGTCCTTGTGATTATGGCAGTGCAGCGTAGGTTCACGAGTTTGATCCCTGGGATGGCGGGACTGTCATATGAGGAAAGATTGAAGAGACTAGTCTTGTATTCACTGGAGTTCAGAAGGATGAGGGGGCATCTTATAAAAACATATAAAATCATAAAAGGACTGGACAGGCTAAATGCAGGAAAAATGTTCCCAATTTTGGGCGAGTCCAGAACCAGGGTCTGAATCCTAGAATAAAGGGGAGGCCATTTAGGACTGAGGTGAGAAAAAACGTTTTCACCCAGAAAGTTGTGAATTTGTGGAATTCCCTGCCACAGAGGGCAGTGCAGGCCAAATCACTGGAAGGATTTAAGAGAGAGTTAGATAGAGCTCTAGGGGCTGATGGAATCAAGGGATATGGGGAGAAGGCAGACACGGGTTATTGATTGGGGACGATCAGCCATGATCACAATCAATGGCGGTGCTGGCTCGAATGGAAGAATGGCCTCCTCATGCAACTATTTTCTATGGCTCAATAAAATCTGAAGGATTGTCTCGACACGAAACGTCACCTATTTCGTTTTTCCAGCAATGGTGTTTGACCCGCGGAATCATTCCAGATTTTTGTGTCCATCTTCGGCTTAAACCAGAATCTCCAATTCCTTTCCGACACATTGACTGGATAGAGACTGCATGATCTCTCGCTCACACATTACTTGAACATTGCCACTGCAATCCGATTGCACAATATTACATGAATTAACTTCAATTACAGATTTATGCACCTCCTTTTATTACCCCCCATCGCTAAAGCGATACGGCAGCGCCCCGTGCCATTGGATAAGTAGACTACGGCGTTGTGTCATTGTGTTCCTCAACTGGAGCAGAGGAGCACAATTTTAATTTTATCTGCAGTCAAACTATACGTAACTCGCAGCACCCCTCTTTTTTACCTACTCATATTATCATTGCTCCAGTAACAGTGGAATTTGTAGAAGAAGACATCGCAGGTGAATATATGCGGCGATTGCTTTTGAATACTTACAGTCTGTTGAAATTGCCATTGAACTCCAGCGAGTCCCCGATGCGGATTTCGGCTCCTTGGAGCTGGTCCGAGCAGCAGTCTGCTCTGTTGGTGATTCTTACATCAGACACGTTGTAGCTTTCCTTTAGATCGACTCTCCACCAAGGGTTCTTGGATTTCCTGGTGCGCGCGCATGAACCATGCCTGAAGTCGCCGTCGCTATCCCCGTCATTGGCTCGCTCAGCAGCTGCCGCTTCATCCGTGCTGGACTGGATCGGAGTTGCTCCCAACGCCACGTTTTCTGTGGGGATGGAAACGTCTCACTGAGCCGACAGGCAAAATGTATTTAAGAGAGAGTTAGATATAGGTCTCAGGGTAACGGATTAGATGGATATGGGGAGAAAGCAGGAACGTGGTACTCATTTGGATGTACACAAAAATGCTGGAGAAACTCAGCGGGTGCAGCAGCATCTATGGAGCGAAGTAAACAGGCAACGTTTCGGTGGCTCCCCACCCCCTATCAGTCTGCAGAAGGGTTTCGGCCCGAAACGTTGCCTGTTTCCTTCGCTCCATAGATGCTGCTGCACCCGCTGAGTTTCTCCAGCATTTTTGTGTACCTTCGATTTTCCAGCATCTGCAGTTCCTTCTTTAACTGTACTCATTTGGATGTTCAGCCATGATCATGTTGAATGGCGGTGCAGGCTGGAAGGGCGCAATGACCTACTCCTGTGGCTAGTTTCTACGTTTCTACTTAATTCCGACTAATATCGGCCTTCTATCAAGGTTTGGATCAGCAGTGTATACTATTGATATTCGTACTGCTTTCGTGCGGTGAAGTGATGTGAGATGCATGGGAAACTCTTCTAAGTAATATACAATCAAATCGTACAGCACCTCAGTGCAAGGGTGTCACACGCAAGTGCAACAGCTAAAGTGGAATTAAACGAATAGTTTGCATAATATGGTGTTATATTATTATATCTACAGACCTATAGAGTGTCACAAGGTTTTCATTAACAGACAGGCTCATGTTCGGACAAGGCGAAGGTCCAAGACGGGCGACTAAACTAACAATGGCAACTAGCAGATCGTTGGCAGAGACGGTACGGGGTTTCCCAAATATAGTTGTATCACGACGTCAATTGCAGGGGAATCGCTCAACTAAGGTGTGGGGCAGTGAACCACCAGAGCCTCAGCTGAAAGCTCAGCCTACCTTTTCCATATAAGTACGGGAGTTCTGAACCAAATATCTCAACCTCGCATAGGGTCAACATTTTATCCGGGCCTGGGATGACGATGTTGACATATCGACCGACAGATCCTCCACAATTGAAGGTGAATGACGTCCCAGAAACTGAATCAACGATTCCACAGCTGAAATTATGAATTAAAGATGAGACGCCAATCTGTCGATGAGGCGGATCAGGAAGCGTGCTAAAGGTTATCACAGGCTTGTGCGGATGAACTGATAACAGGTCCCGGGGATATGTGTGGCTCCCACGTTATCTCCGGCATTGTATCCACTTGCTCGTATTCCGAACAGATGGCTTGGAGCAGAAGACATTCCGGATACGCACGTACCCTTGCGAAACCCAGGGGGCGCTGACTTGTGTGCGGCTGCCCAGCCAGCAGCTGTCTATCCTTTCACCTTTATTTTTTATTTTAGTCAGTAACGTGTTTTGTTTTGGAGGTCTAGACTTTTTTGTGTTGGGGGGGGGGAGGGGGAAACTACCTTTCAGGGTCCCTACCTGGCCGGAGAGGCAGCTTTTCTCCGGGCTGCAGCTTCGACCCGTCCTCGCGGCCTACCAGCGGGCCTGGAGCGCAGTTTCCTGTCGGGGACCGCCCAGAACCTCGGCTTCGTCGGCGGCACAGCGCTGGAGCGCTATCGCGGAGCGGGCGATGCCTTGCCCGGGTCGCCGCGCTGGAGCTCCGGTGAGCTGAGGATCGCTGATGAAAACATCGCGGTGCTGCGGGACTGTGGAGCGACCAGCTGCGGGCGGCGGCGCTGAACTTTACACCGGGAGCCTGGGATCTCTAGATGAGAGCGCCAGTTGTGGAGCTCCAACCGGCGCGGCCTTGTTGGCTTCGGAAGCCGCGGCCCCCAGTGCGGAAGCGGCCGTTCCAGGGTTCCCAGGCCGCTGGGAGGACTCTCCCGACGCCGGAGCAACATCACCCGGCGAGAACGGCCTGGAACATCGGGCCTCCGTAGAGACAACTGTGGGGGCCTCAATGGGCCCGACTATGGGTGAACTGGGGTTGGGGACTGGACTTTGTGCCATCCCTCATGGTGGGAGCCATTGTGGGGGGATGTTCAGTGTTAAGACTATCTTGGTGTTGTGTCTGTATTCTCATATTCTCTTTTTAGTGTGCTGCATAATGGCAAAAAACATTTCACTTCACTACACCCGGGTGTATGTGAATGTGACTAATAAAATATCTTGAATCTTGAAACCGACCCTCCGTGGAAAAGGAATATGTGACGTTTCGGGTCGTGACCCTTATTCAGTCTGAATACAATCTAAAGGAAGGTCTCGTCCCGAAACATCACCTATTTCGATTATCCAGCAATGGTGTCTGACCCGCAGAATAACTCCAAATTTGTATGTATATCTTCTGTATAAACCAGGATCCGCAGGTGCTTCCACTGCGTCGGTAGCATTGATTGGATAGAGACTGCATGATATCTCACTCATCGGCATTGGTTACTTGAACGTTGCCACTACAATCCGATTGTTCAATATTACATAACTTGAATTAACGCATTTATACACCTCCTTTTATTAACCCCCATCGCTAAAGCGATACGGCAGAAGCTCGGGCCATTGGATAAGTGGACTACGGCTCTTCTGCATCTGGAGCAGCGGATCGCATTTAAATTTTATCTGCAGTGAAACCATTCGTAACCTGCATCATCACTCTTTTGTACCCACTCATGTGATCATTGCTCCAGTAACAGTAGAATTTGCGGAAGACATCGCAGGTGAATAGATTCGGCGATCGCTTATGAATACTTACAGTCTGTTGAAATTGCCATCGTACTCCAGCGAATCCCCGATGCGAATCTCGGCACCTTGGAGCTGGTCCGAGCAACAGTCTGCTCTGTTGGTGATTCTTACATCTGACACGTTGTAGCTTTCCTTTAGATGGACTCTCCACCAAGGATTCTTGGATTTCATGGTGCGCGCGCATGAACCATGCCTGAAGTCGCTGTCGCTGTTACCATCATTGGCTCGTGCAGCAGCTGCCCCTTCCTTCGTGCTGGACTGGGTTGGCCTTGCTCCCAACGCCACGTTTTCTGTGGGGACGGAAACGACTCGCTGATCCGAACGGTAAGATGTATTTAAGAAAGAGTTAGATATAGCTCTCAGGGATAACGGTTTCAAGGGATATGGGGAGAAAGGAGGAATGGGGTAGAATAACAATTTATAATAGACAATAGGTGCGGAATTAGGCCATTTGGCCCTTCGAGCCAGCACCGCCTTTCAATGTGATCATGGCTGATCATCCACAATCAGTACCAAGTTCCTGCCTTCTCACCATATCCCTTGACTCCGCTATATTTAAGAGCTCTATTTAAATCTTTCTTGAAATACTCCAGAAAACCTTTTTTTGGATGATCCGCGATGATCGCGTTGAATAGCGGTGCTGGCCTACTTCTGCACTTATTTTCTACTTTTCTATTCAATACCGACGAATGTTGGCCTTCTATCGTTTGGATGAGCAGTGTCTTTCATTGATATTCGTACTGCATTCGTGTGGTGAAGTGAAGTGAGATGCATCGAAAATTCTACTTAGTAATATACAATCAAATCATACTGTACATCAGTGCAATCAAGCCACACGCAAGAGCAACAGGTAAAGTAGAATTAAACAACAGATTGTATTATGTGGTGTTGTAGTATTATATCTACAGACCTAAAGAAAATAAGCCCAAGTTCCGCGCTGAAGCAGGTTAGATATCGCCATTGCATTACAAGTCAAGGGAGGATCATGCAGTGGTCTGGTAACCGGGAGATACGCTTCAGGCGTGCTTCAATTGGTGTGTATTTGTTGGTGCCTGGCAAGTGTTTATCAGTATAAGGTCTCCGTACGAAATGGATGACGGCGTGTGCACCGAGTGTCACAGGGTTTTCGTTAACAGACAGACTCATGTTCAGACAACGCGAAGGTCCAAGATTGGCGAGTAAACCAACAATGGCAAATAGCAGATCGTTGTCAGAGACGGTACGGGGTTTCAGTAAGTTAGATATTCTACGACTTCATCAGCAGGAGAATCGCTCAACTATGCTGTGGGTCAGCGTACCACCAGAGACTCGGCGGGAACTTCATCCTACCTTTTCCATGTAAGTACGGGAGTTCGGAAGCAAATATCTCAACCTCGCACAGGGTCAAAATTTTATCCGGGCCTGGGATGATGATGTTCACATATCGACCGACAATTCCACCGCAATTGAAGGTGAATGTCGTCCCGGAAACGGAATCAACGATTCCACAGCTGAAATTATGAAGATTTAAAGGTGAGACGCCAATCTGTCGATCCTGCGGATCAGGAAGCGTGCTAAAGGTTATCGCAGGCCTGTGCGGGTGAACTGGTGACCGGTCCCGGGGTTATGTGGGGCTCCCACGTTACCACCGTATCGTATCCACTTGCTCGTTTTGCGAATAGATGGTTGGAACAGAAGGCGGCCCATATACGGAGGAAGCCGTGCGGTTCCGACAGCATCTCTGGGGAAAAGGAATATGTGACGCTTCGGGTCCTGACCCTTCTTCGGGCAGGGATTTATATTCTTGGACCACTGGGATCTGTTTTGGAGTAAATGGGAAATGTACAAAAGGGACGGATTGCACCTTAACAGGTGGGGGACCGGCATTCTGGCGGGCAGGTTTGCCACTGCGACACAGGTGGTTTTAAACTAAATAAGGGTGGGGGGTGTCAAATGGGATAGTCAAGGATGGAGTTAAAGGCAAAGGGAGTAAAGGGTTAGTTAACGACCCCAGGATTAACGGGAACGAAAGCTCACAAAGGGACAGGAGAGTATGGAGAAGTTTAATAGGGATCGATGTGAAAGGTGAGATGCGTAAGGAATTTAAAGTATTGTATTTGAATGCGCGAATTAAAAGAAGCAAAGTAGATGACCTTGAGGGGCAGCTCTGCTGGTGAGGGATGGAATTCAGTCCCTTGCGAGGGAAGACATAGGGACTGACGAGGTACAGTCACAATGGATTGAGTTGAGGAATTGCAAAGGCAAGAAGACACTAATTGGTGTTATCTACAGACCCCCAAATAGTAGCCCGGATGTAGGGTGTAGTTGCAGCAGGAGTTAAAACTGGCATGTAACAAAGATAATGCCACTGTGGTGATGCGTGATTTCAATATGCAATATGTGCAAAATCAGGTTGGTTCAGGACCCCAAGAAATAGAGTTTGTTGAGTGCCTCCGAGATGAATTCTTGGAGCAGCTTGCAGTGGAGCCGACCAGAGAAAAGGCAATTATGGATTTAATGTTGTCCAATGAACTAGATTTGATAAGAGAACTCGAGGTAAAGGAACCGCTTGGAGGTAGTGTTCGTAATATGATTAGTTTTATTCTGCAATTTGAGAAGGAGAAGGTTAAATCGGAGGTGTCAGTGATACAGTTGAACAAAGGGTATTATGAAGGCATGAGGGATTACGGGTGGAACAGCAACAGCAGGAATTTCTGGGCATAATCCGGAAGACGCAGGATCATTTCATTCCAAAAAGGAAGACAGATTCTAGAGGGAGTAGGAGGAAACTGTGGCTGACAATAGAAGTTAGGGATAGAATAAAACTAAAAGAAAAGATGTATAACACAGCAAAGAGTAGCCAGAAGCCAGAGGATTGGAAAACTTTCATAGGACAACAGAAGGAAACATAACGGGAAAAACGGCCTGAAAAGATTAAGTACGAGGGGAAGATGACCATGAATATAATGAAGGACAGTAAAAGCGTCTTTAGTAATGTTAAGGGAAGAAGTCAAATCTGTGTCCCTTCAAAGCAGACATGGGAGAAGTTATTATGGGGAACAAGGAAATGGTAGAAGAGTTGAACAGGTACTTCGGATCGGTCTTCACTAAGGAAGACACACACAATCTCCTAGAAGTACTGGAGGACAGAGGATCTAAGGGGGTAGAGGAACTGAAATAAATTTTCATAAGGCGAGAAATAGTATTTGGTAAGCTAATGGGACTGAAGGATGATAAATCCCCTGGGCCTGATGGTCTGCGTCCGAGAATCCTCGTATTGGTGATCATTTTCCAATGTTCAATAGATTCAGGATCAGTTCCTGTGGATTGGAGAATAGCAAATCTTGTCCCACTTTTCAAGAAAGGAGCGAGAGAGAAAACGAGGAATTACAGACCAGTAAGCCTGACTTCGCTGTTGGGAAAGTTGCTGGACTCAATTATTAAAGAAGTAGTAATGGGGCATTTGGACAGCAGTAAAAGGATTAGTCCAAGTCGACATGGATTTATGAAAGGGAAATCATGCTTGACCAATCTTCTGGAATTTTTTGAGGATGTGACAAGTAAAATGGATGAACGGGAGCCAGTGGATGTAGTGTATCTAGACTTTCAGAAAGCCCTTGATAAGGTCCCGCACGGGAGACTGTTACTAAAATTAGAGCACATGGTATTGGAGGTAGGGTGTTGACATGGATATAAAATTGGTTGGCAGACAGGAAGCAAAGAGTAGGAGTGAAAAGGACATTTTCGGAATGGCAGGCTGTGGCGAGTGGAGTGCCGCAAGGCTCGGTGTTGGGGCCGCAACTGTTTACCTTAAATATTAATGATTTGGAAGAGGGAATTAGGAGCAACATTAGCAAGTTTGCGGTTGACACAAAGCTGGGTGGCAGTGTGAACTGGGAAGAGGATATTAGGACGTTGCAGGGTGACCTGGACATGTTGAGTGAATGAACAAGATGCGTGGCAGATGCAGTATAATATAGATAAATGTTAGGTTATCCACTTTGGTGGCAAAAACAAGGGGTACAGATTAGTATCTTAATGGGTTTGGTTGGGTAAGGTGGAGGTACAGCAAGACCTGGATGTCCTTGTACACCGGTCACTAAAAGTTGACATGCAGGTACAGCAGGCAGTGAAGAAACCTAATGAAATGTTGGCCTTCATACCAATAGGATTTTAGGAGTAGAGAGGTTCCACTGCAGTTGTATGGGGCTCTGGTAAGACCACATCTGGAGTATTGTGTACAGTTTTGATCTCCTAATTTCAGGAAGGACATCCTTGTGATTGAGGCAGTCCAGCGTAGGTTCATGAGATTGATCCCTGGGATGGCGGGACTGTCATATGAGGAAAGATTGAAAAGACTAGGCTTGTATTCACTGGAGTTTAGAAAGATGAGGGGGAATCTTATAGAAACATATAAAATTATAAAAGGACTGGACAGGCTACATGCAGGAAAAATGTTCCCAATGTTGGGCGAATCCAGAACCAGGGGCCACAGTCTTAGAATAAAGGGGAGGCCATTTAGGACTGAGGTGAGAAAGAACATTTTCACCCAGAGAGTTGTGAATTTGTGGAATTCCCTGCCACAAAGGGCAGTGGAGGCCAAATCACTGGAAGGAATTAAGAGAGAGTTAAATAGAGCTCTAGGGGCTGATGGAATCAAGGGTTATGGGGAGAAGGTAGGCACGGGTTATTGATTGGGAACGATCAGCCATGATCACAATGAATGGCGATGCTGGCTCGAAGGGCCGAATGGCCTCCTCCTGCACCTATTTTCTGTGACTCAATAAAATCTGAAGGATTGTCTCGACACGAAACGTCACCTATTTCGTTTTTCCAGCAATGGTGTCTGACGCGGAGTAATTCCAGATTTTTGTGTTCAGCTTCTGCTAAAACCAGGATCTCCAGTTCCTCCCGACACGTAGGTAGCATTGACTGGATAGAGACTGCATGATCTCTCGCTCATACAGAGGGTGTTGGTTACTTGAACATTGCCACTGCAATCCGATTGCTCAATATTACATGAATTAACTTCAATTACAGATTTTTGCACCTCAGTTTATTAACCCCCATCGCTAAAGCGAAACGGCAGCGCCTCGTGCCATTGGATAAGTAGACTACGGCTTTGTGTCATTGTGTTCCTCAACTGGAGCAGAGGAGCACAATTTTAATTTTATCTGCCGTCAAACTATACGTAACACGCAGCGTATCTCTTTTTTATCCACATATTATCATTGCTCCAGTAACAGTGGAATTTGGAGAAGAAGACATCGCAGGTGAATATTTGCGGCGATTGCTTATGGATACTTACAGACTGTTGAAATTGCCATTGTACTCCAGCGAGTCCCCGATGCGGATTTCGGCTCCTTGGAGCTGGTCCGAGCAGCAGTCTGCTCTGTTGGTGATTCTTACATCAGACACGTTGTAGCTTTCCTTTAGATCGACTCTCCACCAAGGGTTCTTGGATTTCCTGGTGCTCGAGCATGAACCATGCCTGAAGTCGCTGTCGCTATCCCCGTCATTGGCTCGCTCAGCGGCTGCCTCTTCGTCCGTGCTGGACTGGACCGGACTTCCACGCAACGCCACGCTTTCTGTGGGGATGGAAACGTCCCACTGAGCTGAAAGGCAAAATGTATTTAAGAGAGAGTTAGATATAAGTAGCCCTGGTGGTTAACGGATTAGACGGATATGGGGAGAAAGCACGAACGTGGCACTCATTTGAATGATCAGCCATGATCATATTGAATGGCGGTGCAGGCTCGAAGGGCGCAATGACCTACTCCTGTCGCTAGTTTCTACGTTTCTACTTAATTCCGACTAATATCGGCCTTCTATTAAGGTTTGGGTCAGCAGTATATACTATTGATATTCGTACTGTTTTCGTGTGGTGAAGTGATGTGATATGCATGGAAAACTCTTCTAAGTAATATACAATCAAATCGTACTGCACCTCAGTGCAAGGGAATCACACGCACGTGCAACAGGTAAAGTGGAATTAAACGAATAGTTTGCATAATATGGTGTTATATTATTATATCTACAGACCGATAGAGTGTCACAGTGTTTTCAGTAACAGACAGGCTCATGTTCGGACAAGGCGAGGGTCCAAGACTGGAGACTAAACTAACAATGGCAAATAGCAGATCGTTGTCAGAGACGGTACGAAGTTTCAGTAAGTTAGATATTCTACGACTTCATCAGCAGGAGAATCGATCAACTAATCTGTCGGTCAAGCACTATATAAATAAAATTTATTATTATTATTATTACCTTTTCCAGGTAAGTACAGGAGTTCTGAAACAAATATCTCAACCTCGCACAGGGTCAAAATTTTATCCGGGCCTGGGATGATGATGTTCACATATCGACCGACAATTCCACCGCAATTGAAGGTGAATGTCGTCCCGGAAACTGAATCAACGATTCCACAGCTGAAATTATGAAGATTTAAAGGTGAGACGCCAACCTGTCAATCCTGCGGATTAGGAAGCGTGCTAAAGGTTATCGCAGGCCTGTGCGGGTGAACTGGTGACCGGTCCCGGGGATATGTGGGGCTCCCACGTTACCACCGCATCGTATCCACTTGCTCGTTTTGCGAACAGATGGCTTGGAACAGAAGGCGACCCGGATACGGAGGTAGCCTTGCCGTTCCGACAGCATCTCTGCGGAAAAGGAATATGCGGCGCTTCGGGGCGTGACCCTTCTTCGGGCAGGGATTTAGATTCTTAGACCACTGGGATCTGTTTTGGAGTAAATGGGAACTGTACAAAAGGGACGAATTGCACCTTAACAAGTGGGGGACCGGCATTCTGGCAGACAGGTTTGCCACTGCGACACTGGGGTTTTAAACTAAATAAGGGGGGGGGTGTCAAATGGGATAGTCAAGGATGGAGTTAAAGGGAAAGGGAGTAAAGGGATAGTTAATGACCCCCAGAATTAACGGGAAAGAAAGATGACAAAGGGACAGGAGAGTATGGCCAAGTTTAATAGGGATCGATATGAATGGTGAGATGCGATAGGAATTTAAAGTATTGTATTTGAATGCGCGAAGTATAAGAAGTAAAGTAGATGTGCTTGATGCTCAGTTGGAGGTTGGTAGATATGACATTGTGGGGATTACCGAGACGTGGCTGCAGGAGGAGCGGGCCTGGGAACTTAATATTTAGGGTTATACATCCTATAGAAAGGATAGGCAGGTGGGCAGAGAGGGGGGGGGGCAGCTCTGCTGGTGAGCGATGGAATTTAGTCCCTTGCGAGGGAAGACATAGGGACTGACTAGAGTCACAGTGGATTGAGTTGAGGAATTGCAAAGGCAAGAAGTCACTAATTGGTGTTATCTACAAACCCCCAAATAGTAGCCCGGATGTAGGGTGTAAGTTGCAGCAGGAGTTAAAACTGGCATGTAACAAAGATAATGCCACTGTGGTGATGGGTGATTTCAATATGCAAGTAGACTGGGAAAATCAGGTTGGTACAGGACCCCAAGAAATAGAGTTTGTTGAGTGCCTCCGAGATGGATTCTTAGAGCAGCTTGCAGTGGAGCCGACCAGAGAAAAGGCAATTCTGGATTTAGTGTTGTCCAATGAACTAGATTTGATAAGAGAACTCGAGGTAAAGGAACCGCTTGGAGGTAGTGATCATAATATGATTAGTTTTATTCTGCAATTTGAGAAGGAGAAGGTTAAATCGGAGGTGTCAGTGGTGCAGTAGAAGAAAGGGGACTATGAAGGCATGAGCTGGCCAAGGTAGACTGGAAAGGGATCCTAGCAGGAATGACGGTGGAACAGCAATGGCAGGGATTTCTGGGCATAATCCGGAAGACGCAAGATCATTTCATTCCAAAAAGGAAGACAGATTCTAAGGGGAGTAGAAGGCAACTGTGGCTGACAATAGAAGTTAGGGATAGAATAAAACTAAAAGAAAAGATGTATAACACAGCAAAGAGTAGCCAGAAGCCAGAGGATTGGGAAACTTTCATAGGACAACAGAAGGAAACAAAACGGGCAAAACGGCCTGAAAACCATATAACTATATAACCATATAACGATTACAGCACGGAAACAGGCCATCTAGGCCCTTCAAGTCCATGCCGAACATTTTGTTTCCTTCTTCCGTCCCCCTAGTCCCATCTACCTGCACTCAGACCATATCCCTCCATTCCTTTCCCGTCCAGATACCCATCCAATCTATTTTTAAAGGATAAAATCGAACTTGCCTCCACCACTTCCACTAGAAGCTCATTCCACCCAGCTACCTCTCTCTGAGTAAAGAAGTTACCCCTAATGTTACCCCTAAACTTCTTTCCCTTATTCTCAAGTCACGTCCCCTTGTTTGAAACTTCCCTATTCTCAATGGGAAAAGCTTATCCACGTCAACTCTGTCTAACCCGCTGATCATTTTAAAGACTTCGATCAAGTCCCCCCTTAATCTTCTGCGCTCCAAAGAAAGACCTAACTTGTTCAACCTTTGTCTATAACTTAGTTGCTGAAACCCAGGCAACATTCTAGTAAATCTCCTCTGTACTCTCTCTATTTTGTTGACATCCTTCCTATAATTAGGCGACCAAAATTGTACTCCATACTCCAGAATTGGCCTCACCAATGCCTTGTACAATTTGAACATTACATCCCAAATTCTATATACAATGCTCTGATTTATAAAGGCCAGCACACCAAAAGCTTTCTTTACCACCCTATCTACATGAGATTCAACCTTCAGGGAACTATGCACAGTTATTCCTAGATCCCTCGGTTCAACTGCATTCCTTAATTCGCTACCATTTACCATCTACGTCCTATTTTGATTTGTCCTGCCCAGATGTAGCACCTCACATCTATCAGCATTAAACTCCATCTCCCATCTTTCAGCCCACTCTTCCAAATGGCCTAAATCTCTCTGTAGACTTTGAAAATCTACTTCATTATCCACAACACCACCTGTCTTAGTATCATCTGCATACTTACTAATCCAATTTTCCACACCATCATCCAGTTCATTGATGTGCATGACAAACAACAGTGGTCCCAACACAGACCCCTGAGGCACCCCAGTAGTCACCGGCCTCCAACCTGACAAACAGCCATGCACCATTACTCTCTGGCATCTCCCATTCAGCCACTGTTGAATCCATCTTGCTACTCCACCATTAATACCCAACAATTGAATCTTCTTAACCAACCTTCCACGAGGAACCTTGTCAAAGGCCTTACTGAAGTCCATATAGAAAACATCCACTGATTTACCCTCATCAATTTCCCTAGTAACCTCTTCGAAAAATTCAAGAAGATTAGTCAAACTTGACCTTGCAGGCATAAATCCATGTTGACTGTTCCTAATCAGACCCTGCTTATCCAGATGCTTATATATATTATCTCTAAGTATACTTTCCATTAATTTGCCCACCACTGACGTCAAACTAACAGGTCTATAATTGCTAGGTTTACTCTTAGAACCCTTTTTAAACAACGGAACAACATGCGCAGTACGCCAATCCTCCGGCACTATTCCCGTTTCTAATGACATTTGAAATATTTCTGTCATAGCCCCTGCTATTTCTACACTAACTTCCCTCAATGTCCCAAGGAATACACTGTCAGGACCTGGAGACTTATCCGTTTCCATATTTTTCAAAAGTGTTAGTACTTCCTCTTCTTTGAATCTCATAGTTTCCATAGCTACTCTGCTTGTTTCCCTTACCTCACATAATTCCATATCCTTCTCCTTGGTGAATACCGAAGAAAAGAAATTGTTCAATATCTCCCCCATCTCTTTTGGCTCTGCAGATAGCTGTCCACTCTGACTCTCTAATGGACCAATTTTATTCCTTGTTAACCTTTTGCTATTAATATAGCTGAAGAAACCCTTTGGATTTACTTTCACCTTACTTGCCAAAGCAACCTCATATCTTCTTTTAGCTTTTCAAATTTCTTTCTTAATATTCTTTTTACATTCTTTATACTCCTCAAGCACCTCATTTACTCCATGCCGCCTATAATTATTGTAGATCTCTCTGTTTTTTCCGAAACAAGTGTCCAATTTCCCTTGAAAACCATGGCTCTTTCCAATTTTTACTATTTCCTTTCAACCGAACAGGGACATAAAGATTCTGTACTCTTCAAATTTCACCTTTAAATGTCCTCCATTTCTCTTCTACATCCTTCCCATAAAACAACATGTCCCAATTCACTCCTTTAAAATCCGTTCGCATCTCCTCAAAGTTAGCCTTTCTTCAATCAAAAATCTCAACGCTAGGTCCAGCTCTGACCCTCTCCATAATTATATTGAAACTAATGGTATTGTGATCACTGGACCCGAAGTGCTCCCCAACGCATACCTCCGCCACCTGCCCTGTCTCATTTCCTAACAGGAGGTCCAGCACTGCCCCTTCTCTAGTAGGTACCTCTATGTATTGCTGCAAAAAACTGTCCTGCACACATTTTACAAACTCCAAACCATCCAGCCAGAATGTGGTTCGCAGTGTGGAAAATTGAAATCTCCCACAATCACCACCTTGTGCTTACTACTAATATCTGCTGTCTCCTTACATATTTGCTCTTCCAATTCTCTCTCCCCATTTGGCGGTCTATAATACACCCCTATAAGTGTTGCTACACCTTTCCCATTTCTCAGTTCCACCCAAATAGCCCCCCTAGACGAGCCCTCTAATCTATCCTGCCAAAGCACTGCTGTAATATCTTCCTTTACAAGAAATGCAACACGCCACCTCTTGCCCCTCCAATTCTATCACCCCTGAAGCAACGAAATCCTGGAATAATTAGTTTCCAATCACAGCCCTCCTGCAACCATGTTTCACTGATCGCCACAACATCAGACTTCCAGGTGTCAATCCAGGCTCTGAACTCATCCACCTTTCTTTTACAATGCCCTAGCATTAAAATATACACATTTAAGAAACCCACCACCACATATTCTCTGTTTATTATCTTTTTCTTCTTTCTCCCCTATATTTTGGGTCCGAGTGCTTCCTTTCTCTGCCTCCTGTCTCCTACATTTTCTACTAGCTTTCTCTATTTGAGTCCCTCCCCCCAAACGTTCTAGTTTAAAGACTCCCAAGTAGACTTTGCAAATCTCCCCGCCAGGATATTGGTCCCCCTCAGGTTCAAGTGCAACCCGTCCTTTCTGTACAGGTCAGACATTCCACAAAAGAGGTGCCAATGATCCAGCAATTTGAATCCCTGCCCGCTGCACCAGTTCCTCAGCCACGCATTTATCCTCCACCTCATGCCATTCCTAGTCTCACTGTCGCGTGGCACAGGTAGTAATCCTGAGATTGTTAACTTTGCGGTCCTTCTCCTTAAGTCTCCTCCCAACTCCCTAAATTCTCCTTTCAGGACCTCTTCTCTTTTTCTGCCTATGTCATTGGTACCTACATGTACCACAACCTCAGGCTCCTCTCCCTCCGATTTCAGGATATCTTGGACGCGTTCAGACACATCCCTGACCCTGGCACCAGGTAGGCAAACTATCATCCGGGTCTCCTGACTGCGTCCACAGAATCGCCTATCTGACCCCCTAACTATAGAGTCCCCTACTACTATTGCCCTCCTCTTCTTTTCTCTACCCTTCTGAGCATTATGGACGGTCTCTGTACCGGAGGCCCGGCCGCTGTTGCTACCCCCGGGTAGGCTATCCCCCCCAACAGTACTCAAACAGGAGTACTTATTGTCAAGGTGTACAGCCACCGGGATACTCACTAGTCCCTGCCTCTGCCCCTTGCCCTTCCTAACCGTGACCACTTGTCTGCCTCCCGTGGTCTTGGAGTGGCCACCTCCTTATAACTCCTTTCTATGAACTCCTCACTCTCCCTGATCAGACAGAGGTCATCGAGCTGCTGTTCCAGGATCCTAACACGTTCTCTAAGGAACCCCATCTCGACGCACCTGGCACAGTTGTGGACGTCTGGAGTGGTATCAGACTCCATGACTTCCCACATCTGACATCCAGAACAGTAAACTGCCCTTCCCCTCATTCTCCCCCCTTACCCTGGATACAATACAAAGCCTTACCCTGGATACAATACAAAGCCTTACTCGGGATACAATACAAATTGGTGCAAAGATTAACTACGAGGGGAAGCTGACCATGAATATAAAGAAGGACAGTAAAAGCGTCTTTAGTAATGTTAAGGGAAGAAGAATAGCAAAGTCAAATCTGGGTCCCTTGAAGGCAGACACGGGTGAAGTTATTATGGGGAACAAGGAAATGGTAGAAGAGTTGAACAGGTACTTCGGATCTGTCTTCCCTAAGGGAGACACACACAATCTCCCAGAAGAAGTGGACGATAGAGGATCTATGGGGGTAGAGGAACTGAAATACATTTTCACAAGGCGAGAAATAGTATTTGGTAGGCTAATGCGACTGAAAGATGATAAATCCCCTGGGCCTGATGGTCTGCATCCCAGAATCCTCAGGGAGGTGGCTCTAGGAATAGTGGACGTATTGGTAGTCATGTTCCAATGTTCAATAGATTCAGGATCAGTTCCTGTGGATTGGAGAATAGCTAATGTTATCCCACTTTTCAAGAAAGGAGCGACAGAGAAAACGAGGAATTACAGACCAGTTAGCCTGATTTGGCTGGTGGGAAACATGCTGGAGTCAATTATTAAAGAAGTAATAACGGGGCATTTAGATAGCAGTAAAAGGACTAGTCCAAGTCGGCATGGATTTATGAAAGGAAAATCATGCTTGACTAATCTTCTGGAATTTTTTGAGGATATGACAAGTAAAACGGATGAAGGGGAGCCAGGGGATGTAGTGTATCTAGACTTTCAGAAAGCCTTTGATAAGGTCCCGCTCGGGAGACTGTGACTAAAATTAGAGCACATGGTATTGGAGCTATGGTGTTGACATGGATAGAAAATTGGTTGGCAGACAGGAAGCAAAGAGTAGATGTGAAAGGGACCTTTTCGGAATGTCAGGCAGTGGCGCAAGGCTCGGTGTTGGGGCGCCAACTGTTTACCATAAATACTAATGATTTGGAAGAGGGAATTAGGAGCAACATTAGCAAGTTTGCGGTTGACACAAAGCTGGGTGGCAGTGTGAACTGCGAAGAGGATGATAGGAGGTTGGAAGTTGCAGGGTGACCTGGACAGGTTGAGTGAGTGGGCAGATGCGTGGCAGATGCAGTATAATATAGATAAATGTTAGGTTATCCACTTTGGTGGCAAAAACAAGGGGGGGAGATTAGAATCTAAATGGGTCTGAAGAAGGGTTTCGGCACGAAACGTTGCCTATTTCCTTCGCTCAATAGATGCTGCTGCACCCGCTGAGTTTCTCCACCATTTTTGTGTACCTTCGATTTTCCAGCATCTGCAGTTCCTTCTTTAACACATAGTATCTAAATGGGTTTGGTTGGGTAAGGGGAAGGTACAGCGAGACCTGGGTGTCCTTGTACACCGGTCACTAAAAGTTGACATGCAGGTACAGCAGGCAGTGACGAAACCCAATGAAATGTTGGCCTTCATAACAAGAGGATTTCAGGAGAGGACTAGAGAGGCTCTTCTGCAGTTTTATGGGGCTCGTGTGAGACCACATCTGGAGTATTCTGTACAGTTTTGGTCTCCCAATTTGAGGAAGGACGTCCTTGTGATTGAGGCAGTGCTGCGCAGGTTCACGAGATTGATCCCTGGGATGGCGGGACTGTCACATGAGGAAAGATTGAAAAGACTAGGCTTGTATTCACTGGAGTTTAGAAGGATGAGGGGGAATCTTATAGAAACATATAACAATAACAATATAACAATATAACAATTACAGCACGGAAACAGGCCATCTCGACCCTTCTAGTCCGTGCCGAACACGTATTCTCCCCTAGTCCCATATACCTGCGCTCAGACCATAACCCTCCATTCCTTTCCCGTCCATATAACTATCCAATTTATTTTTAAATGATAAAAACGAACATGCCTCCACCACCTTCACTGGAAGCTCATTCCACACAGCCACCACTCTCTGAGTAAAGAAGTTTCCCCTCATGTTACCCTTAAACTTCTGTCCCTTAATTCTCAAGTCATGTCCCCTTGTTTGAATCTTCCCTACTCTCAGTGGGAAAAGCTTATCCACGTCAACTCTATCTATCCCTCTCATCATTTTAAAGACTTCTATCAAGTCCCCCCTTAACCTTGTGCGCTCCAAAGAATAAAGCCCTAACTTGTTCAACCTTTCTCTGTAACTTAGTTGCTGAAACCCAGGCAACATTCTAGTAAATCTCCTCTGTACTCTCTCTATTTTGTTGACATCCTTCCTATGATTAGGCGACCAAAATTGTACACCATACTCCAGAATTGGCCTCACCAATGCCTTGTACAATTTTAACATTACATCCCAATTTCTATACTCAATCCTCTGATTTATAAAAGCCAGGACACCAAAAGCTTTCTTTACAACCCTATCTACATGAGATTCCACTTTCAGGGAACTGTGCACAGTTATTCCAAGCTCCCTCTGTTCACCTGCATTCATCAATTCCCTAACATTTACCATGTACGTCCTATTTTGATTTGTCCTGCCAAGATGTAGCACCTCACACTTATCAGCATTAAACTCCATCTGCCATCTTTCAGCCCACTCTTCCAACCGGCATAAATCTCTCTGTACACTTTGAAAATCTACTTCATTATCCACAGCCCCACCTATCTTAGTATCATCTGCATACTTACTAATCCAATTTACCACACCATCATCCAGATCATTGATGTACATGACAAACAACAGTGGACCCAACACAGATCCCTGTGGCACCCCACTAGTCACTGGCCTCCAACCTGACAAACAACCATCCACCATTACTCTCTGGCATCTCCCGTTCAGCCACTGCTACTCCACCATTAATACCCAACCATTGAACCTTCTTAACCAACCTTCCGTGAGGAACCTTGTCAAAGGCCTTACTGAAGTCCATATATACAACATCCACGGCTTTACCCTCATCAATTTCCCGAGTAACCTCTTCAAAAAATTCAAGAAGATTAGTCAAACATAAAATTATAAAAAGGACTGGACCGGCTAAAGGCAGGAAAAATGTTCCCAATGTTGGGCGAGTCCAGAACCAGGGGCCACAGTCTTAGAATATAGGGGAGGCCATTTTGGGCTGAGGTGAGAAAAAACTTTTTCGCCCAGAGAGTTGTGAATTTGTGGAATTCCCTGCCACAGAGGGCAGTGGAGGCCAAATCACTGGAAGGATTTAAGAGAGAGTTAGATAGAGCTCTAGGGGCTGATGGAATCAAGGGATATGGGGAGAAGGCAGGCACGGGTTATTGATTGCGGATGATCAGCCATGATCACAATGAATGGCGGAGCTGGCTCGAAGAGCCAAATGGCCTCCTCCTGCACCTATTTTCTGTGACTCACTAAAATCTGAAGGATTGCCTCGACACGAAACGTCACCTATTTCGATTTTCCAGCAATGGTGTCTGACCCGCGGAGTAATTCCAGATTTTTGTGTCCATATTCGGCTAAAACCAGGATCTCCAGTTCCTTCCGACACGTAGGTAGCATTGACTGGATAGAGACTGCACGATCTCTCGCTCATACAGAGGGCGTCGTTACTTGAACATTGCCACTGCAATCCGATTGCTCAATATTACATGAATTACTGATTTATGCTCCTCCTTTTATTAAACCCCATCGCTGAAGCGATACGGCAGCGCCTCGTGCCATTAAATAAGTAGACTGGAGCAGAGGAGCACAATTTGAAATTTTTCTGCAGTCAAACTATACGCATCTCTCTTTTATACCCACTTATATTATCATTGCTCCAGTAACAGTGGAATTTGTAGAAGATGACATCGCAGGTGAATACTTGCGGGGATTGCTCATGAATACTTACAGACTGTTGAAATTGCCATTGTACTCCAGCGAGACCCCGATGCGGATTTCGGCTCCTTGGAGCTGGTCCGAGCAGCAGTCTGCTCGGTTGGTGATTCTTACATCAGACACGTTGTAGCTTTCCTTTAGATCGACTCTCCACCAAGGGTTCTTGGATTTCCTGGTGCTCGAGCATGAACCATGCCTGAAGTCGCTGTCTTTATTCCCGTCATTGGCTCGCTCAGCAGCTGCCCCTTCATCCGTGCTGGACTGGGTCGGACTTGCTCCCAACGCCACGTTTTCTGTGGGGATGGAAACGTCCCACTGAGCCGAAAGGCAAAATGTATTTAAGAGAGAGTTAGATATAGCTCTCAGGGATAACGGATTAGACGGATATGGGGAGAAAGCGCTCATTTGGATGATCAGCCATGATCATATTGACTGGCGGTGCAGGCTCGAAGGGCGCAATGACCTACTCCTGTAGCTAGTTTCTACGATTCGTACTGCACCTCCGTGCAAGGGAGTCACACGCAAGTGCAACAGGTAAAGTGGAATTAACCGAATAGTTTGCATAATATGGTGTTATATTATTATATCTACAGACCTATAGAGTGTCACAGTGTTTTCATTAACAGACAGGCTCATGTTCGGACAAGGCGAAGGTCCAAGCCTGGCGACTAAACTAACAATTCCAAATAGCAGATCGTTGTCAGAGACGGTACGGGGTTTTAGATATTCTACGACTTCATCAGCAGGAGAATCGCTCAACTAAGCTGTGGGTCAGCGCACCACCAGAGCCTCGGCGGGAACTTCATCCTACCTTTTCCATGTAAGTACGGGAGTTCTGAAGCAAATATCTCAACCTCGCACAAGGTCAAAATTTTCTCCGGGCCTGGGATGATGATGTTCACATATCGACCGACAATTCCACCGCAATTGAAGGTGAATGTCGTCCCGGAAACTGAATCAACGATTCCACAGCTGAAATTATAAAGATTTAAAGGTGAGACGCCAATCTGTCGATCCTGCGGATCAGGAAGCGTGCTAAAGGTTATCGCAGGCCTGTGCGGGTGGCCTGGTGACCGGTCCCGGGGATATGTGTGGCTCCCACGTTATCACCGCATCGTATCCAATAGCTCATTTTGCGAACAGATGGTTTGGAACAGAAGGCGACCCGGATACGTGGGTAGCCTTGCGGTTCCGACAGCATATCTGGGGAAAATGAATATGTGACGCTTCGGGTCGTGACCCGTCTTCGGACAGTGATTTAGATTGTTAGACCACTGGGATCTGTTTTGGAGTAAATGGGAACTGTACAAAAGGGATGGATTGCACCTTAACAGGTGGGGGACCGTCATTCTGACAGGCAGGCTTGCCACTGCGACACAGGTGGTTTTATACTAAATAAGGGGGGGGGCTGTCAAATGGGATAGTCAAGGATGGAGTTAAAGGGAAAGGGAGTAAAGCGATAGTTAATGACCCCAGAATTAACGGGAAAGAAAGCTCACAAAGGGATAGGAGAGTATGGCCAAGTTTAATGGGGATCGATGTGAAAGGTGAGATGCGACAGGAATTTAAATTATTGTATTTGAATTCGCGAAGTATAAGAAGTAAAGTAGATGAGATTGAGGCTCAGTTAGAGGTTGGTAGATATGACATAGCGGGGATTACCGAGAGGTGGCTGCAGGAGGATCGGGCCTGGTAACTTAATATTCAGGGTTATACATCCTATAGAAAGGACAGGCAGGTGAGCAGAGAGGGGGGGGCAGCTCTGCTGGTGAGGGATGGAATTCAGTCTCTTGCGAGGGAAGACGTAGGGACTGAGGAGGTAGAGTCACAGTGGATTTAGTTGAGGAATTGCAAAGGCAAGAAGACACTAATTGGTGTTATCTACATACCCCAAATAGTAGCCCGGATGTAGAGTGTAAGTTGCAGCAGGAGTTAAAACTGGCATGTAACAAAGATAATGCCACTGTGGTGATGGGTGATTTCAATATGGAAGTAGACTGGGAGAATCAGGTTGGTTCAGGACCCCAAGAAATAGAGTTTGTTGAGTGCTTCCGAGATGAATTCTTAGAGCAGCTTGCAGTGGAGCCGACCAGAGAAAAGGCAATTCTGGATTTATTGTTGTCCAATGAACTAGATTTGATAAGAGAACTCGAGGTAAAGGAACCGCTTGGAGGCAAGTGGTCATAATATGATTAGTTATATTCTGCAATTTGAGAAGGAGAAGGTTAAATCGGAGGTGTCAGTGATGCAGTTGAACAAAGGGGACTATGATGGCATGAGGAGCTGGCCAAGGTAGACTGGAAAGGGATCCTAGCAGGAATGACGTGGGAACAGCAATGGCAGGAATTTCTGGGCATAATCCGGAAGACGCAGAATCATTTCATTCCAAAAAGGAGTAGGATTCTAAGGGTAGTAGGAGGCAACTGTGGCTGACAATAGAAGTTAGGGATAGAATAAAACTAAAAGAAAAGAAGTATAACACAGCAAAGAGTAGGCAGAAGCCAGCTGATTGGGACCATTTCATAGGACAACAGAAGGCAACAAAACGGGCAAAACTGTCTGAAAAGATTCAGTACGAGGGGAAGCTGACCAGGAATATAAAGAAGGACAGTCAAAGCTTCTTTAGTAATTTTAAGGGAAGAAGAATAGCAAAGTCAATTCTGGGTCCCTTGAAGGCAGACACGGGTGAAGTTATTATGGGGAGCAAGGAAATGGTAGAAGAGTTGAACAGGTACTTCGGATCTATCTTCACTAAGGAAAACACAAACAATCTCCCACAAGTACTGGACGATAGAGGATCTAAGGGGGTAGAGGAACTGAAATAAATTTTCATAGGGCGAGAAATAGTATTTTGTAGGCTAATGGGACAGAAGGATGATAAATCCCCTGGGCCTGATGGTGTGCATCGCAGAATCCTCAGAGAGATGGCTCTAGAAATAGTGGACGTATTGGGGATCATTTTCCAATGTTCAATAGATTGAGGATCAGTTCCTGTGGATTGGAGGATAGTTAATGTTATCCCACTTTTCAAGAAAGGAGCGAGAGAGAAAACGAGGAATTACAGGCCAGTTAGCCTGACTTCGCTGGTGGGAAAGATGCTGGAGTCAATTATTAAAGAAGTAATAATGGGGCATTTGGATAGCAGTAAAAAGACTAGTCCGTCAGCATGGATTTATGAAAGGAAAATCATGCTTGACTAATCTTCTGAAATTTTTTGAGGATGTGACAAGTAAAATGGATGAAGGGGTGCCAGTGGTTGTAGTGTATCTGGACTTTCAGAAAGCCTTTGATAAGGTCCCGCACGGGAGACTGTTGACTAAAATTAGAGCACATGGTATTGGAGGCAGGGTATTGACATGGATAGAAAATTGGTTGGCAGACAGGAAGCAAAGAGTAGGAGTGAAAGGAACCTTTTCGGAATGGCAGGCAGTGGCGAGTGGAGTGGCGCAAGGCTCGGTGTTGGGGCCGCAACAGTTTACCATAAATATTAATGATTTGGAAGAGCGAATTAGAAGCAACATTAGCAAGTTTGCGGTTGACACAAAGCTGGGTGGCAGTGTGAACTGTGAAGAGGATGTTAGGAGGTTGCAGGGTGACCTGGATAGGTTGAGTGAGTGGGCTGATGCGTGGCAGATGCAGTATAATATAGATACATGTTAGGTTATCCACTTTGTTGGCAAAAGCAAGGGGGTCAAATTAGTATCTAAATGGGTTTGTTTGGGTAAGGGGGAGGTACAGCGAGACGTGGGTGTCCTTGTACACCGGTCACTGACAGTTGACATGCAGGTACAGCAGGCAGTGAAGAAACCTAATGAAATGTTGGCCTTCATTACAAGAGGATTTCAGGAGAGGAGTAGAGAGGTTCCTCTGCAGGTGTATGGGGCTCTGGTAAGACCACATCTGGAGTATTGTGCACAGTTTTGGTCTCCTAATTTGAGGAAGGACATCTATGTGATTGAGGCAGTGCGGCGTAGGTTCACGAGATTGATCCCTGGGATGGCGGGACTGTCATATGAGGAAAGATTGAAAAGACTAGGCTTATATTCACTGGAGGTTAGAAGGATGAGAGTGTACCTTATAGAAACATATAAAATTATAGAGGACTGGACAGGCTAAATGCAGGAAAAATGTTCCCAATGTTGGGGGAGTCCAGAACCAGGGGCCACAGTCTTAGAATAAAGGGGAGGCCATTTAGGATTGAGGTGAGAAAAAACTTTTTCACCCAGAGAGCTGTGAATTTGTGGAATTCCCTGCCAGACTGGAGGCCAAATCACTGGAAGGATTTAAGAGAGAGTTAAATAAAGCTCTAGGGGCTGATGGAATCAAGGGATATGGGGAGAAGGCAGGCACGGGTTATTGATTGGGGACGATCAGCCATGATCACAATGAATGGCGGTGCTGGCTCGAAGGGCCGAATGGCCTCCTCCTGCACCTATTTTCTATGACTCTGAAGGATTGTCTCGACATGAAAAGTCACCTATTTCGTTTTTCCAGCAATGGTGTCTGACCCGCGGAGTAATTCCAGATTTTTGTGTCCATCTTCGGCTGAAACCACGATCTCCAGTTCCTTCCGACACATAGATAGCATTGACTGGATAGAGACTGCATGATCTCTCGCTCATACAGAGGGCGTTGGTTATTTGAACATTGCCACTGCAATCCGATTGCTCAATATTACATGAATTAACTTCAATTACAGATGTATGCTCCTCAGTTTATTAACCCCCATCACTAAAGCGATACGGCAGCGCTTCGTGCCATTGTATAAGTAGACTACGGCTTTGTGTCATTGTGTTGCTCAACTGGAGCGGAGGAGCACAATTTTAATTTTATCTGCAGTCAAACTATACGTAACTCGCAGCATCTCTCTTTTTTACCCACTCATATTATCATTGCTCCAGTAACAGTGGAATTTGTAGAAGAAGACATCGCAGGTGAAAACATGCGACGATTGCTTATGAATACTTACAGTCTGTTGACATTTCCGTTGTACTCCAGCGAGTCCCCGATGCGGATTTCGGCTCCTTGGAGCTGGTCGGAGCAGCAGTCTGCTCTGTTGGTGATTCTTACATCAGACACGTTGTAGCTTTCCTTTAGATCGACTCTCCACCAAGGGTTCTTGGATTTCCTGGTGCGCGCGCATGAACCATGCCTGAAGTCGCTGTCGCTATTCCCGTCATTGGCTCGCTGAGCAGCTGCCCCTTCATCCGTGCTGGACTGGGTCGGACTTGCTCCCAACGCCACGCTTTCTGTGGGGATTGAAACGTTCCACTGAGCCGAAAGGCAAAATGTATTGAAGAGAGAGTTAGATATAGCTCTCAGGGATAACGGATTACACGGATATGGGGAGAAAGCAGGAACGTGGTACTCATTTGGATGATCAGCCATGATCATATTGAATGGCGGTGCAGGCTCGAAGGGCGCAATGACCTACTCCTGTTGCTAGTTTCTACGTTTCTACTTAATTCCGACTAATATCGGCCTTCTATCAAGGTTTGGATCAGCAGTATATACTATCGATATTCGTACTGATTTCGTGTGGTGAAGTGATGTGAGATGCATGGAAAGCTCTTCTAAGTAATATACAATCAAATCGTACTGCACGCCAGTGCAAGGGTGTCACACGCATGTGCAACAGGTAAAGTGGAATTAAACGAATAGTTTGCATAATATGGTGTTATATTATTATATCCACAGACCTAAAGAGTGTCACAGGGTTTTCATTAACAGATAGGCTCATGTTCGGACAAGGCGAAGGTCCAAGACTGGCGACTAAACTAACATTGGCAACTAGCAGATCGTTGGCAGAGACGGTACGGGGTTTCCCTAATATTGTTGTATCACGACGTCATCAGCAGGGGAATCGCTCAACTAAGGTGTGCGGCAATGAACCACCAGAGCCTCAGCTGAAAGCTCAGCCTACCTTTTCCATGTAAGTACGGGAGTTCTGAACCAAATATCTCAACCTCGCATAGGGTCAACATTTTATCCGTGCCTGGGATGACGACGTTCACATATCGACCGACAGACCCTCCACAATTGAAGGTGAATGACGTCCCAGAAACTGAATCAACGAATCCGCAGCTGAAATTATGAGGAATTAAAGATGAGACGCCAATCTGTCGATGAGGCGGATTAGGAAGCGTGCTAATGGTTATCGCAGGCCTGTGCGGGTGAACTGGTAACAGGTCCAGGGGATATGTGTGGCTCCCACGTTATGTCCGGCATTGTATCCACTTGCTCGTGTTCCGAACAGATGGCTTGGAGCAGAAGACATTCCAGATACGCACGTACGCTTGCGAAACCGACCCTCTGTGGAAAAGGAATATGTGACGTTTCGGGTCGTGACCCTTATTCAGTCTCAATACAATCTGAAAGAAGCTCTCGTCCCGAAACATCACCTATTGCGATTATCCAGCAATGGTGACTGACCCGCAGATTAACTCCAAATTTTTGTGTATATCTTCTGTATAAACCAGGATCCGCAGGTGCTTCCACTGCGTAGGTAGCATTGACAGGATAGAGACTGCATGATATTTCACTCGGCATTGGTTACTTGAACATTGCCACTACAATCCGATTGTTCAATATTAGATAACTTGAATTCACTTCCATCACAGATTTATGCACCTCCTTTTATTAACCGCCATCGCTAAAGCGATACGGCAGAAGCTCGAGCCATTGGATAAGTGGACTACTGCTCTTCTGCATCTGGAGCAGCAGATCGCATTTTAATTTTATCTGCAGTGAAACCATTCGTATAGTTTTGGTGAATAGTTTTGGCGATCGCTTTTGAATACTTACAGTCTGTTGAAATTGCCATCGTACTCCAGCGAATCCCCGATGCGAATCTCGGCACCTTGGAGCTGGTCCGAGCAACAGTCTGCTCTGTTGGTGATTCTTACATCTGACACGTTGTAGCTTTCCTTTAGATCGACTCTCCACCACGGGTTCTTGGATTTCATGGTGCGCGCGCATGAACCATGCCTGAAGTCGCTGTCGCTGTTACCATCATTGGCTCGTGCAGCAGCTGCACCTTCCTTCGTGCTGGACTGAGTTGGCCTTGCTCCCAACGCCACGTTTTCTGTGGGGACGGAAACGACTCGCTGATCCGAACGGCAAGATGTATTTAAGAAAGTGTTAGATATAGCTCTCAGGGATAACGGTTCCAAGGGATATGGGGGGAAAGGAGGAATGGGGTTGTAAGACAATTTATAATAGACAATAGGTGCAGAAGTAGGCCATTTGGCCCTTCGAGCCTGCACCGCCATTCAATGTGATCATGGCTGATCATCCACATTCAGTACCAAGTTCCTGCCTTCTCACCATATCCCTTGACTCTGCTATGTTTAAGAGCTCTATTTAAATCTTTCTTGAAATCCTCCAGAAAACGTTTTTTTAATGCTCCGCCATGATCACATTGAATAGGCTCTAAGGGCGGGATGGCCTACTTCTGCACTTATTTTCTACGTTTCTATTTAATACCGACGAATGTAGGCCTTCTATCAAGGTTTGGATCAGCAGTGTATTTCATTGATATTCGTACTGCATTCGTGTGCTGAAGTGAAGTGAGATGCATCGAAAATTCTACTTAGTAATATACAATCAAATCATACTGTACATCAGTGCAATGGAGCCACACGCAAGAGCAACAGGTAATGTCGAATTAAAACAACAGATTGTATTATGTGGTGTTATAGTATTATATCTACAGACCTATAGAAAATAAGCCCAAGTACCGCGCTGAGGCAGGTTAGATATTGCCATTGCATTACAAGTCAAGGGAGGATCATGCAGTGGTCTGGTAACGGGGAGATACGCTTCAAGCGTGTTTCAATAGATGTGTATTTTATTGGTGCCTGGCAAGTGTTTATCAGTATAAGGTCTCCGGACGAAATGGATGACGGCGTGTGCACCGAGTGTCACAGGGTTTTCGTTAACAGACAGAATCATGTTCAGACAAGGCGAAGGTCCAAGACTGGCAAGTAAACTAACAATGGCAAATAGCAGATCGTTGTCAGAGACGGTACGGGGTTTCAGTAAGTTAGATATTCTACGACTTTATCAGCAGGAGAATCGCTCAACTAAGCTGTGGGTCAGCGTACCACCAGAGACTCGGCGGGAACTTCATCCTACCTTTTCCATGTAAGTACGGGAGTTCTGAACCAAATATCTCAACCTCGCACAGGGTCAAAATTTTATCCGGGCCTGGGATGATGATGTTCACATATCGACCGACAATTCCACCGCAATTGAAGGTGAATGTCGTCCCGGAAACTGAATCAACGATTCCACAGCTGAAATTATGAAGATTTAAAGGTGAGACGCCAATCTGTCGATCCTGCGGATCAGGAAGCGTGCTAAAGGTTATCGCAGGCCTGTGCGGGTGAACTGTTGACTGGTCCCGGGGATATGTGGGGCTCCCACGTTACCACCGCATCGTAGCCACTTGCTCGTTTTGCGAACAGAAGGCTTGGAACAGAAGGCGACCCGGATACGTTGGTAGCCTTGCGGTTCAGACAGCATCTCTGGGGAAAAGGAATATGTGACGCTTCGGAACGTGACCCTTCTTCGGGCAGGGATTAAGATTCTTAGACCACTGGGATCTGTTTTGGAGTAAATGGGAACTGTACAAAAGGGACGGATTGCACCTTAACAGGTGGGGGACCGGCATTCTGGCAGGCAGGTTTGCCACTGCGACGCAGGTGATTTAAAACTAAATAAGGGGGGGGGGGTGTCAAATGGGATAGTCAATGATAGAGTTAGAGGGATTCAGTCCCTTGCGAGGGAAGACATAAGGACTGACGAGGTAGAGTCACAGTGGATTGAGTTGAGGAATTGTAAAGGCAAGAAGACACTAATTGGTGTTATCTACAGACCCCAAAATAGTAGCCCGGATGTTGGGTGTAAGTTGCAGCAGGAGTTAAAACTGGCATGTAACAAAGGTAATGCCACTGTGGTGATGGGTGATTCCAATATGCAAGTAGACTGCGAGAATCAGGTTGGTTCAGGACCCGAAGAAATAGAGTTTGTTGAGTGCCTCAGAGATGGATTCTTAGAGCAGCTTGCAGTGGAGCCGACCAGAGAAAAGGCAATTCTGGATTTAGTGTTGTCCAATGAATTAGATTTGATAAGAGAACTCGAGGTAAATGAACCGCTTGGAGGTAGTGACCATAATATGATTAGTTTTATTCTGCAATTTGAGAAGGAGAAGGTCTAATCGGAGGTGTCAGTGATGCAGTTGAACAAAGGGGACTATGAAGGCATAAGGGAGGAGCTGGCCAAGGTAGACTGGAAAGGGATCCTAGCAGGAATGACGGTGGAACAGCAATGTCAGGAATTTCTGGGCATAATCCGGAAGACGCAGGATCATTTCATTCCAAAAAGGAAGACAGATTTTAAGGGGAGTAGGAGGCAACTGTGGCTGACAATAGAAGTTAGGGATAGAATAAACCTAAAAGAAAAGATGTATAACACTGCAAAGTGTAGCCAGAAGCCAGAGGATTGGGAAACTTTCATAGGACAACAGAAGGAACAAAACGGGCAAAACGGCCTGAAAAGATTAAGTAAGAGGGGAAGCTGACCAGGAATATAAAGAAGGACAGTAAACGCGTGTTTAGTAATGTTAAGGGAAAAAGAATAGCAAAGTCAAATCTGGGTCCCTTGAAGGCAGACGCGGGTGAAGTTATTATGGGGAACAAGGAAATGATAGAAGAGTTGAACAGGTACTTCGGATCTGTCTTCACTAAGGAAGACACACACAATCTCCCAGAAGAAGTGGACGATAGAGGATCTATGGGGGTAGAGGAACTGAAATACATTTTCATAAGGCGAGAAATAGTATTTGGTAGGCTAATGCGACTGAAAGATGATAAATCCCCTGGGCCTGATGGTCTGCATCCCAGAATCCTCAGGGAGGTGTCTCTAGGAATAGTGGACGTATTGGTAGTCATGTTCCAATGTTCAATAGATTCAGGATCAGTTCCTGTGGATTGGAGGATAGCTAATGTTATCCCACTTTTCAAGAAAGAAGCGAGAGAGAAAACGAGGAATTACAGACCAGTTAGCCTGACTTCGCTGGTGGGAAAGATGCTGGAGTCAATTATTAAAGAGTAATAATGGGGCATTTGGACAGCATTAAAAAGGACTAGTCCAAGTCAGCATGGACTTATGAAAGGAAAATCATGCTTGACTAATCATCTGTAATTTTTTGAGGATGTGACAAGTAAAATAGATGAGGGGGAGCCAGTGGATGTAGTGTATCTAGACTTTCAGAAAGTCTTTGATAAGGTCCCGCACGGGAAACTGTTGACTAAATTTAGAGCACATGGTATTGGGGGTAGGGTGTTGACATGGATAGAAAATTGGTTGGCAGACAGGAAGCAAAGAGTAGGAGTGACAGAGACCTTTTCGGAATGGCAGGCAGTGGCGAGTGGAGTGCCGCAAGTCTCGGTGCTGGGGCCGCAACTGTTTACCATAAATACTAATGATATGGAAGAGGGATTACGAGCAACATTAGCAAGTTTGCGGTTGACACAAAGATGAGTGGCAGTGTGAACTGTGAAGAGGATGTTAGGAGGTTGCAGGGTGACCTGGACCGGTTGAGTGAGTGGGCAGATGCGTGGCAGATGCAGTATAATATAGATAAATGTTAAGTTATCCACTTTGGTGGGAAAAACAAGGGGGGCAGATTAATATCTAAATGGGTTTGGTTGGGTAAGGGGGAGGTACAGCGAGACCTGGGTGTCCTTGTACACCGGTCACTGAAAGTTGACAGGCAGGTACATCAGGCAGTGAAGAAACCTAATGAAATGTTGGCCTTCATAACAAGAGGATTTTAGGAGAGGAGTAGTGAGGTTCCTCTGCAGTTGTATGGGGCTCTGGTAAGACCACATATGGAGTATTGTGTACAGTTTTGGTCTCCTAATTTAAGAAAGGACATCCTTGTGATTGAGGCAGTGCAGCGTAGGTTCACAAGATTGATCCCTGTGATGGCGGGACTGTCATACGATGCAAGATTGAAAAGACTAGGCTTGTAGTCACAGGAGCTTAGAAGGAGGAGGGGGAATCTTGTAGAAACATATATAATTATAAAAGGACTGGACAGGCTAAATGCAGGAAAAATGTTCCCAATGTGAGGCGAGTCCAGAACCATGGGCCACAGTCTTAGAATAAAGGGTTGGCCATTTAGGACTGAGGTGAGAAAAAACGTTTTCACCCAGAGAGTAGTGAATTTGTGGAATTCCCTGCCACAGAGGGCAGTGGAGGCCAAATCACTGGAAGGATTTAAGAGAGAGTTAGATAGAACTCTAGGGGCTGATGGAATCAAGGGATATGGGGAGAAGGCAGGCACGGGTTATAGATTGGGGACGATCAGCCATGATCACAATCAATGGCGGTGCTGGCTCGAAGGGCCTAATGGCCTCCTTCTGCACCTATTTTCTATGACTCAATAATATCTGAAGGATTGTCTCGACAAGAAACGTCACCTATTTCGATTTTCCATCAATGGTGTCTGACCCGCGGAGTAATTCCAGATTTTTGTGTCCATCTTCGGCTAAAACCAGGATCTCCAGTTCCTTCCGACACGTAGGTAGCATTGACTGGATAGAGACTGCATGATCTCTCGCTCATACAGAGGGCGTTGGTTACTTGAACATTGCCACTGGAATCCGATTGCTCAATATTACATGAATTAACTTCAATTACAGATTTTTGCTCCTCAGTTTATTAACCCCAATCGCTAAAGCGACACGGCAGCGCCTCGTGCTATTGGACAAGTAGACTACGGCTTTGTGTCATTGTTTTACTCAACTGGAGCAGAGGAGCACAATTTTAATTTCATCTCCAGTCAAATTATACGTAACTCGCAGCATCTCTCTTTTTTACCCACTCATATTATCATTGCTCCAGTAACAGTGGAATTTGTAGAAGAAGACGTCGCAGGTGAATATATGCAGCGATTGCTTTTGAATACTTACAGTCTGTTGAAATTGCCATTGTACTCCAGCGAGTCCCCGATACGGATTTCGGCTCCTTGGAGCTGGTCCGAGCAGCAGTCTGCCCTGTTGGTGATTCTTACATCAGACACGTTGTAGCTTTCCTTTAGATCGACTCTCCACCAAGGGTTCTTGGATTTCCTTGTGCGCGCGCATGAACCATGCCTGAAGTCGCTGTCGCTATCCCCGTCATTGGCTCGCGCAGCAGCTGCCCCTTCATACGTGCTGGACTGGGTCGGCGTTGCTCCCAACGCCACGCTTTCTGTGGGGAAGGAAACGTCCCACTGAGCCGAAAGGCTAAATGTATTTAAGAGAGAGTTATATATAGCTCTCAGGGATAACGGATTAGACGGATATTGGAAGAAAGCAGGAACGTGGTACTCATTTGGATGATCAGCCATGATCATATTGAATGGCGGTGCATGCTTGAAGGGCTCAATGACCTACTCCTGTAGCTAGTTTCTACGTTTTTACTTAATTCCGACTAATATCGGCCTTCTATCAAGGTTTGGATCAGTAGTGTATACTATTGATTTTCGTACTGCTTTCGTGTGGTGAAGTGATGTGAGATGCATGGAAAACTCTTCTAAGTAACATACAATCAAATCGTACTGCACCTCAGTGCAAGGGTGTTACACGCAAGTGCAACAGGTAAAGTGGAATTAAACGAATAATTTGCATAATATGGTGTTATATTATTATATCTACAGACCTATAGAATGTCACGGGATTTTCATTAACAGACAGGCTCATGTTCGGACAAGGCGAAGGTCCAAGTCTGGCTACTAAACTAACAATGGCAACTAGCGGATCGTTGGCAGAGACGGTACGGAGTTTCCCTAATATAGTTGTATCACGACGTCAATTGCAGGGGAATCGCTCAACTAAGGTGTGGGGCAGTGAACCACCAGAGCCTCAGCTGAAAGCTCAGCCTACCTTTTCCATGTAAGTACGGGAGTTCTGAACCAAATATCTCAACCTCGCATAGGGTCAACATTTTATCCGGGCCTGGGATGAAGATGTTCACATATCGACCGACAGACCCTCCACAATTGAAGGTGAATGACGTCCCAGAAACGGAATCAACGATTCCACAGCTGAAATTATGAGGAATTAAAGATGAGACTCCAATCTGTCGACGAGGCGGATCAGGAATCGTGCTAATGGTTATCGCAGGCCTGTGCGGGTGAACTGGTAACAGGTCCCGGGAATATGTGTGGCTCCCACGTTATCTCCGGCATTGTATCCACTTGCTCGTATTCTGAACAGATGGCTTAGAGCAGAAGACATTCCGGATACGCACGTACCCTTCCGAAACCGACCTTCTGTGGAAAAGGAATATGTGACGTTTCGGGTCGTGACCCTTATTCAGTCTCAATACAATCTGAAGGAAGGTCTCGTCCCGAAACATCACCTATTTCGATTATCCAGCAATGGTGTCTGACCCGCAGAATAACCCCAATTTTTAATGTATATCTTCTGTATAAACCAGGACCCGCAGGTGCTTCCACTGTGTAGGTAGCATTGACTGGATAGAGACTGCATGATATCTCACTCATCGGCATTGGTTACTTGAACATTGCCATTACAATCCGATTGTTCAATATTACATAACTTGAATTAACTTCAATCACAGATTTATGCACCTCCTTTTATTAACCCCCATCGCTAAAGCGATACGGCAGAAGCTCGTGCCATTGGATAAGTGGACTACGGCTCTTCTGCTTCTGGAGCAGCGGATCGCATTTTAATTTTATCTGCAGTGAAACCATTCGTAACCTGCAGCATCAGTCTTTTGTACCCACTCAGGTGATCATTGCTCCAGTAACAGTGGAATTTGCAGAAGACATCGCAGGTGAATAGATTCGGCGATCGCTTATGAATACTTACAGTCTGTTGAAATTGCCATCGTACTCCAGCGAATCCCCGATGCGAATCTCGGCACCTTGGAGCTGGTCCGAGCAGCAGTCTGCTCTGTTGGTGATTCTTACATCTGACACGTTGTAGCTTTCCTTTAGATCGACTCTCCACCAAGGGTTCTTGGATTTCATGGTGCGCGCGCATGAACCATGCCTGAAGTCGCTGTCGCTGTTACCATCATTGGCACGTGCAGCAGCTGCCCCTTCCTTCGTGCTGGACTGGGTTGGCCTTGCTCCCAACGCCACGTTTTCTGTGGGGAAGGAAACGACTCGCTGATCCGAACGGCAAGATGCATTTAAGAAAGAGTTAGATATTGCTCTCAGGGATAACGGCTTCAAGGGATATGGGGAGAAAGGAGGAATGGGGTAGAAAGACAATTTATAATAGACAATAGGTGCAGAAGTAGGCCATTTGGCCCTTCGAGCCAGCACCGCCATTCAATGTGATCATGGCTGATTATCCACAATCAGAACCAAGTTCCTGCCTTCTCACCATATCCCTTGACTCCGCTATATTTAAGAGCTCTATTTAAATCGTTCTTGAAATCCTCCTGAAAACCGTTCTTTTTTGGATGATCCGCCATGATCACATTGAATAGCGGTGCTGGCTCGAAGAGCGGGATGGGCTACTTCTGCACTTATTTTCTACGTTTTTATTTAATACCGACGAATGTAGGCCTTCTATCAAGGTTTGGATCAGCAGTGTATTTCATTGATATTCGTACTGCATTCGTGTGGTGAAGTGAAGTGAGATGCATCGAAAATTCTACTTAGTAATATACAATCAAATCATACTGTACATCAGTGCAATGGAGCCACACGCAAGTGCAACAGGTAAAGTAGAATTAAAACAACAGATTGTATTATGTGGTGTTATAGTATTACATCTACAGACCTA
The DNA here is from genome assembly GCA_038087875.1 of Malacoraja senta. Lineage (NCBI taxonomy): Eukaryota > Metazoa > Chordata > Chondrichthyes > Rajiformes > Rajidae > Malacoraja > Malacoraja senta. The sequence goes on along the minus strand of CM075995.1, from coordinate 10,377,796 downwards.
TTTAAAATAAGCTAAAATAAGCTATTTAAAATAAGCTAGAACGGTTGGGGGGAGGGACTCAAATAGAGAAAGCCAGTGGAAAATGTGGGAGGCAGGAGGCAGAGAAGGGAAGCACTCGGACCCAAAATGTAGGGGAAAAAGAAGAAAAAGGTAATAAACAGAGAATAAGTGGTGGTGGGTTTCTTAAATGTGTATATTTTAATGCTAGGAGCATTGTAAGAAAGGTGGATGAGCTTAGAGCCTGGATTGACACCTGGAAGTATGATGTTGTGGCGATCGGTGAAACATGGTTGCAGGAGGGCTGTGATTGGCAAATAAATATTCCAGGATTTCGTTGCTTCAGGGGTGATAGAATTGGAGGGGCAAGAGGTGGGGGTGATGCATTGCTTGTCAAGGAAGATATTACAGCAGTGCTTTGGCAGGATAGATTAGAGGGCTCGTCTAGGGAGGCTATTTGGGTGGAACTGAGAAATGGGAAAGGTGTAGCAACACTTATAGGGGTGCATGATAGACCGCCAAATGGGGAGCGAGAATTGGAAGAGCAAATATGTAAGGATATAGCAGATATTAGTAGTAAGCACAAGGTAGTGATTGTGGGAGATTTCAATTTTCCACACATAGACTGGGAAACACATTCTGTAAAAGGGCTGGATGGTTTGGAGTTTGTAAAATGTGTGCAAGATAGTTTTTTGCAGCAATACATAGAGGTACCTACTAGAGAAGGGGCAGTGTTGGACCTCCTGTTAGGAAATGAGACAGGGCAGGTAGCGGAGGTATGCGTCGGGGAGCACTTCGGGTCCAGTGATCACAATACCATTAGTTTCAATATAATTATGGAGAGGATCAGAACTGGACCTAGGGTTGAGATTTTTGTTTGGAGAAAGGCTAACTTTGAGGAGATGCGAAAGGATTTAAAAGGAGTGAATTGGGACATGTTGTTTTATGGGAAGGATGTAGAAGAAAAATGGAGGACATTTAAGGGTGAAATTTTAAGAGTACAGAATCTTTATGTCCCTGTTCGGTTGAAAGGAAATAGTAAAAAATGGAAAGAGCCATGGTTTTCAAGGGAAATTGGACACTTGGTTCGGAGAAAGAGAGAGATCTACAATAATTGTAGGCAGCATGGAGTAAATGAGGTGCTTGAGGAGTATAAAGAATGTAAAAAGAATATTAAGAAAGAAATTAGAAAAGCTAAAAGAAGATATGAGGTTGCTTTGGCAAGTAAGGTGAAAGTAAATCCAAAGGGTTTCTACAGCTATATTAATAGCAAAAGGATAACAAGGAATAAAATTGGTCCATTAGAGAGTCAGAGTGGACAGCTATCTGCAGAGCCAAAAGAGATGGGGGAGATATTGAACAATTTCCTTTCTTCGGTATTCACGAAGGAGAAGGATATGGAATTATGTGAGGTAAGGGAAACAAGCAGAGTAGGAATGGAAACTGTGAGATTCAAAGAAGAGGAGGTGCGGACACTTTTGAAAAATATGAAAACGGATAAGTCTCCAGGTCCTCACATGATATTCCCTAGGACATTGAGGGAAGTTAGTGTAGAAATAGCAGGGGCTATGACAGAAATATTTCAAATGTCATTAGAAACGGGAATAGTGCCGGAGGATTGGCGTACTGCGCATGTTGTTCCGTTGTTTAAAAAGGGTTCGAAGAGTAAACCTAACAATTATAGACCTGTTAGTTTGACGTCAGTGGTGGGCAAATTAATGGAAAGGATACTTAAAGATAATATATATAAGCATCTGGATAAGCAGGGTCTGATTAGGAACAGTCAACATGGATTTGTGCCTGGAAGGTCATGCTTGACTAATCTTCTTGAATTTTTCGAAGAGGTTACTAGGGAAATTGATGAGGGTAAAGCAGTGGATGTTGTCTATATGGACTTCAGTAAGGCCTTTGACAAGGTTCCTCATGGAAGGTTGGTTAAGAAGATTCAATTGTTGGGTATTAATGGTGGAGTAGCAAGATGGATTCAACAGTGGCTGAATGGGAGATGCCAGAGAGTAATGGTGGATGGCTGTTTGTCAGGTTGGAGGCCGGTGAGTAGTGGGGTGCCTCAGGGGTCTGTGTTGGGTCCACTGTTGTTTGTCATGCACATCAATGATCTGGATGATGGTGTGGAAAATTGGATTAGTAAGTATGCAGATGATACTAAGATAGGTGGTGTTGTGGATAATGAAGTAGATTTTCAAAGTCTACAGAGAGATTTAGGCCACTTGGAAGAGTGGGCTGAAAGATGGCAGATGGAGTTTAATGCTGACAAATGTGAGGTGCTACATCTCGGCAGGACAAATCAAAATAGGACGTACACGGTAAATGGTAGCGAATTCAGGAATGCAGTTGAACAGAGGGATCTAGGAATAACTGTGCATAGTTCCCTGAAGGTGGAATCTCATGTAGATAGGGTGGTAGAGAAAGCTTTTGGTGTGCTGGCCTTTATAAATCAGAGCATTGAATATAGAAGTTGGGATGTAATGTTAAAATTGTACAAGGCATTGGTGAGGCCAATTCTGGAGTATGGAGTACAATTTTGGTCGCCTAATTATAGGAAGATGTCAACAAAATAGAGAGAGTACAGAGGAGATTTACTAGAATGTTGCCTGGGTTTCAGCAACTAAGTTACAGAGAAAGGTTGAACAAGTTAGGTCTTTATTCTTTGGAGCGCAGAAGGTTAAGAGGGGACTTGATAGAGGTCTTTAAAATTATGAGCGGGTTAGACAGAGTGGACGTGGATAAGCTTTTCCCATTGAGAGTAGGGAAGATTCAAACAAGGGGACATGACTTGAGAATTAAGGGACAGAAGGTTAGGGGGAACATTAGGGGGAACTTCTTTACTCAGAGAGTGGTAGCTGTGTGGAATGAGCTTCCAGTGGAAGTGGTGGAGGCAGGTTCGATGTTATCCTTTAAAAATAGATTGGATGGGTATATGGACGGGGAAGGAATGGAGGGTAATGGTCTGAGTGCAGGTAGATGGGACTAGGGGGAAGTATTTATTTTTAATTAAAAAACAAAAATAATTAAAAACAAATGTTCGGCACGGACTTGAAGGGCCGAGCTGGCCTGTTTCCGTGCTGTTATGGTTATATGGTTATATGGTTATATGGTTATAAGCCGAAGTACCGCGCTGAGGCAGGTTAGACATCGCCATTGCATTACAAGTCAAGGGAGGATCATGCGGGTCTGGTAACGGGAAGATACGCTTCAAGCGTGTTTCAATAGTATTGTGTTGGTGCCTGGCAAGTGTTTATCAGTACAAGGTCTCCGGACGAAATGGATGACGGCGTGTGCACCGAGTGTCACAGGGTTTTCGTTAACAGACAGGCTCATGTTCAGACAAGGCGAACGTCCAAGATTGGCGAGTAAACTAACAATGGCAAATAGCAGATCGTTGTCAGAGACGGTACGGGGTTTCACTAAGTTAGATATTCTACGACTTCCTCAGCAGGAGAATCGATCAACTAAGCTGTGGGTCAGCGTACCACCAGAGCCTCGGCGGGAACTTCATCCTACCTTTTCCATGTAGGAACGGGAGTTCTGAAACAAATATCTCAACCTCACACAGGGTTAAAATTTTATCCGGGCCTGGGATGATGATGTTCACATATCGACCGACAATTCCACCGCAATTGAAGGTGAATGTCGTCCTGGAAACTGAATCAACGATTCCACAGCTGAAATTATGAAGATTTAAAGGTGAGACGACAACCTGTCGATCCTGTGGATCAGGAAGCGTGCTAAACGTTATCGCAGGCCTGTGCGGGTGAACTGGTGACCGGTCCCGGGGATATGTGGGGCTCCCACGTTACCACCAAATCGTATCCACTTGCTCGTTATGCGAATAGATGGCTTGGAACAGAAGGCGACCCGGATACGTAGGTAGCCTTGCGGTTCCGACAGCATCTCTGGGGAAAAGGAATATGTGACGCTTCGGGTCCTGACCCTTCTTCGGGCAGGGATTTAAATTCTTAGACCACTGGGATCTGTTTTGGAGTAAATGGAAACTGTACAAAAGGGACGGATTGCACCTTAACAGGTGGGGGACCGGCATTCTGGCAGGCCGGTTTGCAAATGCGACACGGGTGTTTTTTAACTAAATAAGGGGGGGGGTGTCAAATGTGATAGTCAAGGATGGAGTTAAAGGGAAAGGGAGTAAAGGGATAGTTAATGACCCGAGAATTAACGGGAAATAATGCTCACAAAGGGATAGGAGAGTATGGCCAAGTTTAATAGGGATCGAGTGAAAGGTAAGATGCGATAGGAATTTACGGTATTGTATTTGAATGCGCGAAGTATAAGAAGTAAAGTAGATGAGCTTGAGGCTCAGTTAGATGTTGGTAGATATGACATTGTGGGTATTACCGAGACGTGGCTGCAGGAGGATCGCGCCTGGGAACTTAATATTCAGGGTTATACATCCTATAGAAAGGACAGGCAGGTGGGCAGAGAGGGCTGGGGGCAGCTCTGCTGGTGAGGGATGGAATTCAGTCCCTTGCGAGGGAAGACATATGGACTGACGAGGTAGAGTCACAGTGGATTGAGTTGTGGAATTGTAAAGGCAAGAAGACACTAATTGGTGTTATCTACAGACCCCCAAATAGTAGCCCGGATGTAGGGTGTAAGTTGCAGCAGGAGGTAAAACTGGCATGTAACCAAGATAATGCCACAGTGGTGATGGGTGATTTCAATATGCAAGTAGACTGGGAAAATCAGGTTGGTTCTGGACCCCAAGAAATAGAGTTTGTTGAGTGCCTCCGAGATTAATTCTTAGAGCAGCTTGTAATGGAGCCGACCAGAGAAAACGCAATTCTGGATTTAGTGGTGTCCAATGAACTAGATTTGATGAGAGAACTCGAGGTAAAGGAACCGCTTGAAAGCAGTGATCATAATCTGATTAGTTTTATTCTGCAATTTGAGAAGGAGAAGGTTAAATCGGAGGTGTCAGTGATGCAGTTGAACAAAGGGGACTATGAAGGCATGAGGGAGGAGCTGGTCAAGGTAGATTCGAAAGGGATCCTAGCAGGAATGATGGTGGAACAGCAATGGCAGGAATTTCTGGGCATAATCCGGAAGACGCAGGATCATTTCATTCCAAAAAGGAAGACAGATTCTAAGGGCAGTAGGAGGCAACTGTCGCTGACAATAGAAGTTAGGGATAGAATAAAACTAAAAGAAAAGATGTATAACACAGCAAAGAGTAGCCAGAAGCCAGAGGATTGGGAACATTTGATAGGACAACAGAAGGAAACAAAACGGGCAAAACGGCCTGAAAAGATTAAGTAAGAGTGGAAGCTGACCACGAATATAAAGAAGGATAGTAAAAGCGTCTTTAGTAATGTTAAGGGAAGAAGAATAGCAAAGTCAAATCTGTGTCCCTTGAAGGCAGACACGGGTGACGTTATTATGGGGAACAAGTGAATGGTAGAAGAGTTGAACAGGTACTTCGGATCCGTCTTCACTGAGGAAGACACAAACAATCTCCCAGAAGTACTGGATGATAGAGGATCTAAGGGGGTAGAAGAACTGAAATAAATTTTCATAAGGCGAGAAATAGTATTTGGTAGGCTAATGGGACTGAAGGATGATAAATCCCCTGGGCCTGATGGTCTGCATCCCAGAATCCTCTGGGAGGTGGCTCTAGAAATAGTGGACGCATTGGTGATCATTTTCCAATGTTCAATAGATTTAGGATCAGTTCCTGTGGATTGGATAGGTAATGTTATTCCACTTTTCATGAAAGGAGCGAGAGAGAAAACGAGGAATTACAGACCAGTTAGCCTGACTTCGCTGGTGGGAAAGATGCTGGAGTCAATTATTAAAGAAGTAATAATGGGGCATTTGGATAGCAGTAAAAGGACTAGTCCAAGTCAGCATGGATTTATGAAAGGAATATCATGCTTGACTATTCTACTGGAATTTTTTGTGGATGTGACAAATAAAATGGATGAAGGGGAGCCAGTGGATGTAGTATATCTGGACTTTCAGAAAGCCTTTGATAAGGTCCCGCACGGGAGACTGTTGACTAAAATTTGAGCTCATGTTATTGGAGGTAGGGTGTTGACATGGGTAGAAAATTGGTTGGCAGACAGGAAGCAAACAGTAGGAGTGAAAGTGACCTTTTCAGAATGGCAGGCAGTGGCGAATGGAATGGGGCAATGCTCGGTGTTGGGGCCGCAACTGTTTAACATAAATATTAATGATTTGGAAGAGGGAATTAGGAGCAACTAGCAAGTTTGCGGTTGACACAATGCTGGGTGGCAGTGTGAACTGTGAAGAGGATGTTAGGAGTTTGCAGGGTGACCTGGACAGGTTGAGTGAGGGGGAAGATGCGTGGCAGATGCAGTATAATATAGATAAATGTTAGGTTATCCACTTCGGTGGCAATAACAAGGGGGGCAGATTAGTATCTAAATGGGTTTGAATGGGTAAGGGGGAGGTTCATCGAAACCTGGATGTCCTTGTACTAAAAGTTGAAATGCACGTACAGCAGGCAGTGAAGAAACGTAATGAAATGTTGGCCTTCATAACATGAGGATTTCAGGAGAGGAGTAGAGAGGTTCCTCTGCAGTTGTATGGGGCTCTGGTAAGCCCACATCTGGAGTATTGTGTACAGTTTTGGTCTCCTAATTTGATGTAGGACATCCTTGTGATTGAGGCAGTGCAGCGTAGGTTCACGAGATTGATCCCTGGGATGGCGGGACTGTCATATGAGGAAAGATTGAAAAGACTATGCTTGTATTCACTGGAGTTTAGAAGGATGAGGGGGAATCTTATAGAAACATATAAAATCACAAAAGGACTGCACAGGCTAAATGCAGGAAAAATGTTCCCAATGTTGGGCGAATCCAGAACCAGGGGCCACAGTCTTAGAATAAAGGGGAGGCCAATTAGGACTGAGGTGAGAAACACGTTTTCACCCAGAGAGTTGTGAATTTGTGGAATTCCCTGCCACAGAGGGCAGTGGAGGCCAAATCACTTGAAGGATTTAAGAGAGAGTTAGATAGAGCTCTTGGGGCTGATGGAATCAAGGGATATGGGGAGAAGGCAGGCACGGGTTATTGATTGGGGTCGGTCAGCCGTGATCAAAATGAATGGCGGTGCTGGCTCGAAGGGCCGAATGGGCTCCTCCTTCACCTATTTTCTGTGACTCAATAAAATCTGAAGGATTGTCTCGACACGAAACGTCACATATTTCGTTTTTCCAGCAATGGTGTCTGACCCGCGGAGTAATTCCAGATTTTTGTGTCCATCTTCGGCTAAAACCAGGATCTCCAGTTCCTTCCGACACGAAGGTAGCTCTGACTGGATAGAGACTGCATGATCTCTCGCTCATACAGAGGGCGTTGGTTACTTGAACATTGCCACTGCAATCCGGTTGCTCAATATTACATGAATTAACTTCAATTACAGCTTTTTGCACATCATGTTATTAACCCTCATCGCTAAAGCTATACGGCAGCGCCTCGTGCCATTGGATAAGTAGACTACGGCGTTGTGTCATTGTGTTCCTCAACTGGATCAGAGGAGCACAATTTTTATTTTATCTACAGTCAAACTATACGTAACTCGCAGCATCTCTCTTTTTTACCTACTCATATTATCATTGCTCCAGTAACAGTGGAATTTGTAGAAGAAGACATCGCAGGTGAATACAAGCGGCGATTGCTTATGAATACTTACAGTCTGTTGAAATTGCCATTGTACTCCAGCGAGTCCCCGATGCGGATTTCGGCTCCTTGGAGCTGGTCCGAGCAGCAGTCCGCTCTGTTGGTGATTCTTACATCAGACACATTGTAGCTTTCCTTTAGATCGACTCTCCACCAAGGGTTCTTGGATTTCCTGGTGCTCGCGCATGAACCATGCCTAAAGTCGCTGTCGCTATTCCCGTCATTGGCTCGCTCAGCAGCTGCCCCTTCATCCGTGCTGGACTGGGTCGGCGTTGCTCCCAACGCCACGTTTTCTGTCGGGATGGAAATATCTCACTGAGCCGACAGGCAAAATGTATTTAAGAGAAAGTTATATATAGCTCTCAGGGATAACGGGTTAGACGGATATGGGGAGAAAGCAGGGACGTGGTACTCATTTGGATTATCAGCCATGATCATATTGAATGGCGGTGCAGGCTGTAAGGGCGCAATGACCTACTCCTGTGGCTAGTTTCTACGTTTCTAGTTAATTCCGACTAATATCGGCCTTCTATCATGGTTTGGATCAGCAGTATATACTATTGATATTCGGACTGCTTTCGTGTGGTGAAGTGATGTGAGATGCATGGAAAACTCTTCTAAGTAATATACAATCAAATCGTACTGCACCTCAGTGCAAGGGAGTCACACGCAGGAGCAACAGGTAAAGTGGAATTAAACGAATAGTTTGCATAATATGGTGTTATATTATTATATCTACAGACCTATAGAGTGTCACAGGGTTTTCATTAACAGATAGGCTCATGTTCGGACAAGGTGAAGGTCCAAGACTGGCGACTAAATTAAGAATGGTAACTAGCAGATCGTTGGCAGAGACCGTACGAGGTATCCCAAATATAGTTGTATCACGACGTCAATTGCAGGGGAATCGCTCAACTAAGGTGTGGGGCAGTGAACCACCAGAGCCTCAGCTGAAAACTAAGCCTACCTTTTCCATGTAAGTACGGGAGTTCTGAACCAAATATCTCAACCTCGCATAGGGTCAACATTTTATCCGGGCCTGGGATGACGATGTTCACATATCGACCGACAGACCCTCCACAATTGAAGATGAATGACGTCCCAAAAACTGAATCAACGATTCCACAGCTGAAATAATGAGGAATTAAAGATGAGACGCCAATCTGTCGATGAGGCGGATCAGGAAGCGTGCTATAGGTTATCACAGGCCTGTGCGGGTGAACTGGTAACAGGTCCCGGGAATGTGTGTGGCTCCCACGTTATCTCCGTCATTGTACCCACTTGCTCGTATTCCGAACAGATGGCTTAGAGCAGAAGACATTCCGGATACGCACGTACCCTTCCGAAACCGACCCTCTGTGGAAAAGGAATATGTGACGTTTCGGGTCGTGACCCTTATTCAATCTCAATACAATCTGAAGGAAGGTCTCGTCCCGAAACATCACCTATTTCGATCATCCGGCAATGGTGTCTGACCCGCAGAAGAACTCCAATTTTTTGTGTATATCTTCTGTATATACCAGGACCCACAGGTGCTTCCACTGCGTCGGTAGCATTGACTGGATAGAGACTGCATGATATCTCACTCATCGGCATTGGTTACTTGAACATTGCCACTACAATCCGATTGTTCAATATTACATAACTTGAATTAATCACAGATTTATGCACCTCCTTTTATTAACCCCCATCGCTAAAGCGATACGGCAGAAGCTCGTACCATTGGATAAGTGGACTACGGCTCTTCTGCATCTGGAGCAGCGGGTCGCATTTTAATTTTATTTGCAGTGAAACTATTCGTAACCTGCATCATCACTCTTTTGTACCCACTCAGGTGATCATTGCTCCAGTAACAGTGGAATTTGCAGAAGACATCGCAGGTGAATAGATTCGGCGATCGCTTTTGAATACTTACAGTCTGTTGAAATTGCCATCGTACTCCAGCGAATCCCCGATGCGAATCTCGGCACCTTGGAGCTGGTCCGAGCAGCAGTCTGCTCTGTTGGTGATTCTTACATCTGACACGTTGTAGCTTTCCTTTAGATCGACTCTCCACCAAGGGTTCTTGGATTTCATGGTGCGCGCGCATGAACCATGCCTGAAGTCGCTGTCGCTGTTACCATCATTGGCTCGTGCAGCAGCTGCCCCTTGCTTCGTGCTGGACTGGGTTGGCCTTGCTCCCAACGCCACGTTTTCTGTGGGGACGCAAACAACTAGCAGATCCGAACGGCAAGATGTATTTTTAGATATAGCTCTGAGGGATAACGGCTTCAAGGGATATGGAGAGAAAGGAGGAATGGGGTAGAAATACAATGTATAATAGACAATAGGTGCAGAAGTAGGCCATTTGGCCCTTCGAGCCAGCGCCGCCATTGAATGTGATCATGGCTGATCATCCACAATCAGTACCAAGTTCCTGCCTTCTCACCATATCCCTTGACTCCGCTATAATTAAGAGCTCTATTTAAATCTTTCTTGAAATCCTCCAGAAAAACGTTTTTTGGGGATGATCCGCCATGATCACATTGAATAGCGGTGCTGGCTCGAAGGGCGGGATGGTCTACTTCTGCACTTATTTTCAACGTTTTATTTAATACCGACGAATGTAGGCCTTCTCTCAAGGTTTGGATCAGCAGTGTATTTCATTGATATTCGTACTGCATTCGTGTGGTGAAGTGAAGTGAGATGCATCGAAAATTCTACTTAGTAATATACAATCAAATCGTACTGCACCTCAGTGCAAGGGAGTCACACGCAGGAGCAACAGGTAAAGTGGAATTAAACGAATAGTTTGCATAATATGGTGTTATATTATTATATCTACAGACCTATAGAGTGTCACAGGGTTTTCATTAACAGATAGGCTCATGTTTGGACAAGGTGAAGGTCCAAGACTGGCGACTAAATTAAGAATGGTAACTAGCAGATCGTTGGCAGAGACGGTACGAGGTTTCCCAAATATAGTTGTATCACGACGTTAATTGCAGGGGAATCGCTCAACTAAGGTGTGGGGCAGTGAACCACCAGAGCCTCAGCTGAAAACTAAGCCTACCTTTTCCATGTAAGTACGGGAGTTCTGAACCAAATATCTCAACCTCGCATAGGGTCAACATTTTATCCGGGCCTGGGATGACGATGTTCACATATCGACCGACAGACCCTCCACAATTGAAGAGGAATGACGTCCCAAAAACTGAATCAACGATTCCACAGCTGAAATAATGAATTAAAGATGAGACGCCAATCTGTCGATGAGGCGGATCAGGAAGCGTGCTAAAGGTTATCACAGGCCTGTGCGGGTGAACTGGTAACAGGTCCCGGGAATGTGTGTGGCTCCCACGTTATCTCCGGCATTGTACCCACTTGCTCGTATTCCGAACAGATGGCTTAGAGCAGAAGACATTCCGGATACGCACGTACCCTTCCGAAACCGACCCTCTGTGGAAAAGGAATATGTGACGTTTCGGGTCGTGACCCTTATTCAGTCTCAATACAATCTGAAGGAAGGTCTCGTCCCGAAACATCACCTATTTCGATTATCCGGCAATGGTGTCTGACCCGCAGAAGAACTCCAATTTTTTGTGTATATCTTCTGTATAAACCAGGATCCGCAGGTGCTTCCACTGCGTCGGTAGCATTGACTGGATAGAGACTGCATGATATCTCACTCATCGGCATTGGTTACTTGAACATTGCCACTACAATCCGATTGTTCAATATTACATAACTTGAATTAACTTCAATCACAGATTTATGCACCTCCTTTTATTAACCCCCATCGCTAAAGCGATACGGCAGAAGCTCGTGCCATTGGATAAGTGGACTACGGTTCTTCTGCATCTGGAGCAGCGGGTCGCATTTTAATTTTATTTGCAGTGAAACTATTCGTAGCCTGCATCATCACTCTTTTGTACCCACTCAGGTGATCATTGCTCCAGTAACAGTGGAATTTGCAGAAGACATCGCAGGTGAATAGATTCGGCGATCGCTTTTGAATACTTACAGTCTGTTGAAATTGCCATCGTACTCCAGCGAATCCCCGATGCGAATCTCGGCACCTTGGAGCTGGTCCGAGCAGCAGTCTGCTCTGTTGGTGATTCTTACATCTGACACGTTGTAGCTTTCCTTTAGATCGACTCTCCACCAAGGGTTCTTGGATTTCATGGTGCGCGCGCATGAACCATGCCTGAAGTCGCTGTCGCTGTTACCATCATTGGCTCGTGCAGCAGCTGCCCCTTCCTTCGTGCTGGACTGGGTTGGCCTTGCTCCCAACGCCACGTTTTCTGTGGGGACGGAAACAACTAGCTGATCCGAACGGCAAGATGTATTTTTAGATATAGCTCTGAGGGATAAAGGCTTCAAGGGATATGGAGAGAAAGGAGGAATGGGGTAGAAATACAATGTATAATAGACAATAGGTGCAGAAGTAGGCCATTTTGGCCCTTCGAGCCAGCACCGCCATTCAATGTGATCATGGCTGATCATCCACAATCAGTACCAAGTTCCTGCCTTCTCACCATATCCCTTGACTCCGCTATAATTAAGAGCTCTATTTAAATCTTTCTTGAAATCCTCCAGAAAAACGTTTTTTGGGGATGATCCGCCATGATCACATTGAATAGCGGTGCTGGCTCGAAGTGCGGGATGGTCTACTTTTGCACTTATTTTCAACGTTTTATTTAATACCGACGAATGTAGGCCTGCTCTCAAGGTTTGGATCAGCAGTGTATTTCATTGATATTCGTACTGCATTCGTGTGGTGAAGTGAAGTGAGATGCATCGAAAATTCTACTTAGTAATATACAATCAAATCGTACTGCACCTCAGTGCAAGGGAGTCACACGCAGGAGCAACAGGTAAAGTGGAATTAAACGAATAGTTTGCATAATATGGTGTTATATTATTATATCTACAGACCTATAGAGTGTCACAGGGTTTTCATTAACAGATAGGCTCATGTTCGGACAAGGTGAAGGTCCAAGACTGGCGACTAAATTAAGAATGGCAACTAGCAGATCGTTGGCAGAGACGGTACGAGGTTTCCCAAATATAGTTGTATCACGACGTCAATTCCAGGGGAATCGCTCAACTAAGGTGTGGGGCAGTGAACCACCAGAGCCTCAGCTGAAAACTAAGCCTACCTTTTCCATGTAAGTACGGGAGTTCTGAACCAAATATCTCAACCTCGCATAGGGTCAACATTTTATCCGGGCCTGGGATGACGATGTTCACATATCGACCGACAGACCCTCCACAATTGAAGATGAATGACGTCCCAAAAACTGAATCAACGATTCCACAGCTGAAATAATGAGGAATTAAAGATGAGACGCCAATCTGTCGATGAGGCGGATCAGGAAGCGTGCTAAAGGTTATCACAGGCCTGTGCGGGTGAACTGGTAACAGGTCCCGGGAATGTGTGTGGCTCCCACGTTATCTCCGGCATTGTACCCACTTGCTCGTATTCCGAACAGATGGCTTAGAGCAGAAGACATTCCGGATACGCACGTACCCTTCCGAAACCGACCCTCTGTGGAAAAGGAATATGTGACGTTTCGGGTCGTGACCCTTATTCAGTCTCAATACAATCTGAAGGAAGGTCTCGTCCCGAAACATCACCTATTTCGATTATCCGGCAATGGTGTCTGACCCGCAGAAGAACTCCAATTTTTTGTGTATATCTTCTGTATAAACCAGGATCCGCAGGTGCTTCCACTGCGTCGGTAGCATTGACTGGATAGAGACTGCATGATATCTCACTCATCGGCATTGGTTACTTGAACATTGCCACTACAATCCGATTGTTCAATATTACATAACTTGAATTAACTTCAATCACAGATTTATGCACCTCCTTTTATTAACCCTCATCGCTAAAGCGATACGGCAGAAGCTCGTGCCATTGGATAAGTGGACTACGGCTCTTCTGCATCTGGAGCAGCGGGTCGCATTTTAATTTTATTTGCAGTGAAACTATTCGTAACCTGCATCATCACTCTTTTGTACCCACTCAGGTGATCATTGCTCCAGTAACAGTGGAATTTGCAGAAGACATCGCAGGTGAATAGATTCGGCGATCGCTTTTGAATACTTACAGTCTGTTGAAATTGCCATCGTACTCCAGCGAATCTCCGATGCGAATCTCGGCACCTTGGAGCTGGTCCGAGCAGCAGTCTGCTCTGTTGGTGATTCTTACATCTGACACGTTGTAGCTTTCCTTTAGATCGACTCTCCACCAAGGGTTCTTGGATTTCATGGTGCGCGCGCATGAACCATGCCTGAAGTCGCTGTCGCTGTTACCATCATTGGCTCGTGCAGCAGCTGCCCCTTCCTTCGTGCTGGACTGGGTTGGCCTTGCTCCCAACGCCACGTTTTCTGTGGGGACGGAAACGACTAGCTGATCCGAACGGCAAGATGTATTTTTAGATATAGCTCTGAGGGATAACGGCTTCAAGGGATATGGAGAGAAAGGAGGAATGGGGTAGAAATACAATGTATAATAGACAATATGTGCAGAAGTAGGCCATTTGGCCCTTCGAGCCAGCACCGCCATTCAATGTGATCATGGCTGATCATCCACAATCAGTACCAAGTTCCTGCCTTCTCACCGTATCCCTTGACTCCGCTATAATTAAGAGGTCTATTTAAATCTTTCTTGAAATCCTCCAGAAAAAAACGTTTTTTGGGGATGATCCGCCATGATCACCTTGAATAGCGGTGCTGGCTCGAAGGGCGGGATGGTCTGCTTCTGCACTTATTTTCAACGTTTTATTTAATACCGACGAATGTAGGCCTGCTCTCAAGGTTTGGATCAGCAGTGTATTTCATTGATATTCGTACTGCATTCGTGTGGTGAAGTGAAGTGAGATGCATCGAAAATTCTACTTAGTAATATACAATCAAATCATACTGTACATCAGTGCAATGGAGCCACACGCAAGTGCAACAGGTAAAGTAGAATTAAAACAACAGATTGTATTATGTGGTGTTATAGTATTACATCTGCAGACCTATAGAAAATAAGTCCAAGTACCGCGCTGACGCAGGTTAGAATATCGCCATTGCACTACAAGTCAAAGGAGGATCATGCAGTGGTCTGGTAACGGGGAGATACGCTTCAAGCGTGTTTTAATAGGTGTGTATTTTGTTGGTGCCTGGCTCAGTATAAGGTCTCCGGATGAAATGGATGACGGCGTGTGCACCGAGTGTCACAGGGTTTTCGTTAACAGACAGGCTCATGTTCAGTCAAGGCGAAGGTCCAAGACAGGCGAGTAACCTAACAATGGCAAATAGCAGATCGTTGTCAGAGACGGTACGGGGTTTCAGTAAGTAACATATTCACCAGCAGCAGAATCGCTCAACTAAGCTGTGGGGCAGTGAACCACCAGAGCCTCGGCGGGAACTTCAGCCTACCTTTTCCATGTAAGTATGGGAGTTCTGAACCAAATATCTCAACCTCGCACAGGGTCAAAACATTTTCCGTGCCTGGGATGATGATGTTCACATATCGACCGACAGATCCACCACAATTGAAGGTTAATGTCGTCCCAGAAACCGTATCAACGATTCCACACCTGAAATAATGAGGATTTAAAGGTGAGACGCCAATTTGTCGATCATGCGAATCAGGAAGCGTGCTAAAATTATCGCAGTCCTATGCGGGTGAACTGGTGACTGGTCCCGGGGATATGTGGGACTCCCACGTTGCCACCGGCATCTTATCCACTTGTTCCGAACAGATGCCTTGGAGCAGCAGGCGATCCGGATACGTTGGTAGCCTTGCGGCTCCGACAGCATCTCTGGGGAAATGTAATATGTGACGTTTCGGGTCGTGAGCCTTCAATTGGTCGTGAGATTCAAAACAATCTGAAAGAATATCACTTATTTCGTTTCTCCAGCAATGCTGTCTGACCCGCAGAATTACTCCAGATTTTTTGTCTATCTTCGGTTTAAACCAGGATCTGCAGTTGCTTACGACACGGAGGTAGCATTGATTGGATAGAGACTGCAATCTCTCTCACTTATACAGTAGGCATTGGTTACTTGAACATTGCCACTGCAATCCGATTGTCCAATATTACCTAACCTGTATTAAATTCAACTGCCGATTTATGCAGCATATTTTATTAACCCCCATTGTTAAAGCGACACGGCAGCAGCTCGTGCCATTGGCGAAGTGAACGTTGCCTCTGTGTCATTGTCTTCCGCATCTGCAGCAGAGGCGCAGTATTTTAATTTTATCTGCAGTGAAACTATTCGTAACCTGCAGAATCTCTCTTTTTTACCCACTTATGTTATCAATGCTTCAGCAACAGTGTCATTTATAGTTGAAGACATCGCAGATGAATAGATTTGGCAATTTCGTATGAATACTTACAATCTGTTGAAATTGCCATTGTACTCCAGCGAGTCCCCGATGCGGATCTCGGCTCCTTGGAGCTGGTCCGAACAGCAGTCTGCTCTGTTGGTGATTCTTACATCTGACACGTTGTAGCTTTCCTTTAGATCGACTCTCCACCAAGGGTTCTTGGATTTCCTGGTGCGCGCGCATGAACCATGCCTGAAGTCGCTGTCGCTGTTCCCGTCATTGGCTCGCTCAGCAGCTGCCCCTTGATACGTGCTGGACTGGGTCGGCGTTGCTCCCAACGCCACGTTTTCTGTGGGGATGAAAACGTATCACTGAGCCGACAGGCAAGATGTATTTAAGAGAGAGTTAGATATAGCTCTCAGGGATAACGGATTCAATGGATATAGGAGAAAGCATGAAAGGGATACTCATTTTGGATGATCAGCCATGATCATATTGAATGGTGGTGCTGGCTTGAATGGGGGAATGGCCTATTCCTTCGCCTATTTTCTACATTTCTATTTTATGCCGACGAATGTAGGTCTCCTATCAAGGTTTGGATCAGCAGTGTATAGCATTGATATTCGTACTGCTTTTGTATGGTGAAGTGAAGCGAGGTACATCAAAAACTATGCTTAGTAATATACAATCAAATCATACAGTACATCAGTGCAATGGAGCCACACGCAATAGCAACAGGTATAATGGAATTATAACAACAGATTGCATAATATGGTGTTATAGCATTATGTCTACAGACCTATAGAAAATGTCCAAATACCGCGCTGAGGCAGGTTAAAATATCGCGATTGCACTACAGCTTTACTAAGGGGCAATTATGCTTGACTAATCTTCTGGATTTTTTTGAGGATGTAACTGGGAACATGGATATGGGTGAGCCGGTGGATGTAGTGTCCCAGGACTTTCAGAAAGCATTTGATAAAGTCCCACATAGGAGATTAGTGGGCAAAATTAGGGCACATGGTCTTGGGGGTAGAGTGCTGACATGGATATAAATTTGGTTGGCAGACAGGAAACAAAGAGTAGGGATTTTCGGGTCTCAGTCAGAATGGCAGGCAGTGACTAGTGGGGCGCCGCAAGCCTCGGTGGTCGAACCGCGGCTATTTACAATATACATCAATGATCTAGATGAAGGGATTCAAAGTAACATTAGCAAATTTGCAGATGACACAAGGTTGGGTGGCAGTGTGAACTGTGAGGGGGAGGCTATGAGAATACAAGGTGACTTGAACAGGTTGGTTCACTGAGCAGATGCATGGCTGATGCAGCATAATGTGGATACATGTGAGGTTAAGCACTTTGGTAGCAAAAACAAGAAGGCAGATTACCATCTAAATGGTATCAAGTTGGGAAAAGGGGACGTACAATAGGATCTGGGGGTCCTCGTTCACCAGTCAATGAAAGTAAGCACCGCAGAAATAGCAGGCAGTGAAGAAAGCGAATGGCATGCTGGCCTTTATAATAAGAGGAGTTGAGTATAGGAGCAAAGAGGTCCTTCTGTAGTTGTATGGGGCCCTAGTTAGACCACACCTGGAGTATTGTGTGCAGTTTTGGTCCCCTAATTTGAGGAAGGACATCCATGCTATTGAGAGAGTGCAACGTAAGTTTACAAGGTTAATTCCCGGGATGGCGGGACTGTGATATGCTGAGAGAATGGATCGGCTGGGCTTGTATACTCTGGAGTTTTAAAGGATGAGAGGATATCTTATTGAAGATTTTTAAGGGTTTGGACACGCTAGAGGCAGGAAAGATGTTCCCGATGTTGGGCGAGTCCAGTACCAGGAGCCATAGTTTAAGAAAAGGGGGAAGCCATTCAGAACGGAGACGAGGGAACACTTTTTCCTCACAGAGAGTTGTGGGTCTGGGGAACTCTCTGCCTCAGAGGGCGGTGTTTTCTGGATACTTTCAAATGAGAACTAGATAAGGTTCTTAATGATAGCGGAGTCAGGGGATTTGGGGAAAAGGCAGGAACGGGGTACGGTTTATCAGCATAAGGTCTCCGGACGAAATGGAGGACGGTGTGTGCACCGAGAGTCACAGTTTTTATAAAACAGACCATATAACCATATAACCATATAACAATTACAGCACGGAAACAGGCCATCTCGACCCTTCTAGTCCGTGCCGAACACGTATTCTCCCCTAGCCCCATATACCTGCGCTCAGACCATAACCCTCCATTCCTTTCCCGTGCATATAACTATCCAATTTATTTTTAAATTATAAAAACGAACCTGCCTCCACCACCTTCACTGGAAGCTCATTCCACACAGCCACCACTCTCTGAGTAAAGAAGTTCCCCCTCATGTTACCCCTAAACTTCTGTCCCTTAATTCTCAAGTCATGTCCCCTTGTTTGAATCTTCCCTACTCTCAGTGGGAAAAGCTTATCCACGTCAACTCTGTCTATCCCTCTCATCATTTTAAAGACCTCTATCAAGTCCCCCCTTAATCTTCTGCGCTCCAAAGAATAAAGCCCTAACTTGTTCAACCTTTCTCTGTAACTTAGTTGCTGAAACCCAGGCAACATTCTAGTAAATCTCCTCTGTACTCTCTCTATTTTGTTGACATCCTTCCTATAATTAGGCGACCAAAATTGTACACCATACTCCAGAATTGGCCTCACCAATGCCTTGTACAATTTTAACATTACATCCCAACTTCTATACTCAATGCTCTGATTTATAAAAGCCAGCACACCAAAAGCTTTCTTTACCACCCTATCTACATGAGATTCCACTTTCAGGGAACTGTGCACAGTTATTGCAAGATCCCTCTGTTCGCCTGCATTCTTCAATTCCCTACCATTTACCATGTACGTCCTATTTTGATTTGTCCTGCCAAGATGTAGCACCTCATACTTATCAGCATTAAACTCCATCTGCCATCTTTCAGCCCACTCTTCCAACCGGCATAAATCTCTCCGTAGACTTTGAAAATCTATTTCATTATCCACAGCCCCACCTATCTTAGTATCATCTGCATACTGACTAATCCAATTTACCACACCATCATCCAGATCATTGATGTACATGACAAACAACAGTGGACCCAACACAGGTCCCTGTGGCACCCCACTAGTCACTGGCCTCCAACCTGACAAACAACCATCCACCATTACTCTCTGGCATCTCCCCTTCAGACAGTCTCATGTTCGGAAAAGGCGAAGGTCTAAGACTGGCTAGTAAACTAACAATGTCAAATAGCAGATCGTTGTCAGAGACGGTAGGGGGTTTCAGTAAGGTAATTATACACAGACTTCATCAGCAAGAGAATCGCTCAATACGCTGTGGAGCAGTGTATCACCAGAGTCCCAGTGGGAACTTCAACCTACCTTTTCCATGAAAGTGCAGGAGTTCTGAACCAAAAATCTCAACCTCGCACAGGGTCAAAATTTTATCCGGGCCTGGGATGATGATGTTTACATATCGACCGACATATCCTCCACAATTGAAGATGAATGTCGTCTCCGAAACTAAATCAACGATTCCACAGCTGAAATAATGAGCATTTAAAGGTGAGACGCAATCTGTCGATCATGCGGATCAGGAAGCCTGCTAAAGGTTATCGCAGTCATGTGCGGGTGAACTGGTGACAGTTCCCGGGGATATGTGGGGGTCCCACGTTACCTCCTGCATCGTATCCACTTGCTCGTGTTCCGAACAGATGGAACAGAAGACGATCCGGATACGTAGGCAGCCTTGCGGCTCCGACAGCATCTCTGCGGAAAAGGAATATGTGACGTTTCGGGTCGTGACCCTTCTTCCTACAATTTGAAGGAAGGTCGCGAGCAGAAACGTGAACTATTTATTTTCTCCAGCAAAGGTGTCTGACCCGCGGAGTTATTCCGGATTTTTGTGGCTATCTTCGGTTTAAACCAGGATCCGCAGTACGTAACATTGACTGGATTGCGACTGCATGATCTCTCACTCATACAATAGGCAATGATTACTTGAACATTGCCAATGCAATCCGATTGTTCAAATTACATAACGTGGATTATAGACTTATGCACCTTGTTTTATTAACCCCCACCGTAAAAGCGATACGAAAGCAGCTCGTGCCATTGCATAAGTAAACTACGGCTCTGTGTCATTGTGTACCGCATCTGGAGCAGAGGAGCACAATTTCAATTTTGTCTGCAATGAAACAATTCGTAACCTGCAGCATCTCTCTTTTTTACCCACTCATGTTATCATTGCTCCAGTAACAGTGGGATTTGTAGAAGACGACGCCGTCAGTGAATAGATTCGGCGATTGCTTATGAATACTTACAGTCTGTTGGAATTGCCATCGTACTCCAGCGAGTCCCCGATGCGGATCTCTGCTCCTTGGAGCTGGTCCGAGCAGCAGTCTGCTCTGTTGGTGATTCTTACATCTGACACGTTGTAGCTTTCCTTTAGATCTACTCTCCACCAGGGGTCCTTGGATTTCCTGGTGCGTGCGCATGAACCATGCCTGAAGTCGCTGTCGATGTTCCCATCATTGGCTCGCTCAGCACCTGCCCCTTCATCCGTGCTGGACTGGGTCGGACTTGCTCCCAACGCCACGTTTTCTGTTAGGTGGGAAACACTTTACTGATACCGATGGAGGTATTTCTTCTATCAGGGGTTGGGTTATCAGTATATTTCATTCATATTCGTCTTGCTTTTGTGTGGCCAAGGGAAGCGAGATGCAGTGCAAACACTTCTTTGTACTGTACGTTCTGTACATCAGTGCAATGAGCCGCACACAAGAGCAACTGGTAAAGTAGAAATAAAGCAATAGATTGCATAATATGGTGTATGGTGTTGTGGTAATAGGGCTGGAGAACTTTAGTCTGAGAACCGCGCTGAGGCAGGTTAAAATATCGAGATTGCACTACAACTCAAGGGAGGGCCGTTCTGTAGTCATGTAACGGGGAGATACTCTCCACGCGTGCTTCAATCGGTGTGTGATTTTTTGATGCCAGGATGGTGTTTATCAGCATAAGGTCTGCAGACGAAATGGATGACGGCGTATACATCGAGTGACTCAGGAATTTCATTTTCGGACACAGCGAGGGTCCAAATCTGACGAGTAAACTACGAAAGCCAAAGAGCAGAGGGTTGGGAGAGACGGTACTGCGCTTCAATAAGGAAGGTATCCTCAGACATCATCAGTGCGAGAAACTTTCAACTAAGCTGTGCGGCAGTGTACAACCAGAGGCTCGGCGGGAAGCTCAGCCTACCTTTTCCATGTAAGTACGGGAGTTCTGAACCAAATATTTCAACTTCGCACAGGGTTAATGTTTTATCCGGGCCTGGGATAATGATGTTCACATATCGACCGACAAATCCACCGCAATTGAAGGTCAATGTCGTCCCGAAAACCGAATCAACGATTCCACAACTGAAAAAGATGAGGATTTTTTTTTATTTTTATTTTTTTAATTATTTTTATTAGAAGTACGGTAAATTACAGTAATGCACAACACTTATATCTTAATACATTTTTTATACCGCTTCATTTTTTTGAGCTTTAAGAGAAAGATAGAAGTAAGAAAAGTAAAGAAAGTGCGCAAGAGTCGTGAAGTGCAAGAGAGTGTTGTGAAAAGAAAGCCCCTTAGAAAAGAAGTTAGAGAAGGAAGTAAAGTAAGAAAGTAGATCCTAGAAAAGAAAGAAAAAGAGAGTAGGAACAATCGCTGAAAGGGAACCACCAACCAAGTCTGTTTTTATTGCTTTACCTCCCATTACCAGGTCCTGATACCATTTCTTTATCTATTTATTTTTTAAATTACTATTGCACCTCATGCTTGTAATAGGTCCAGAAACGTAGACCACGTCTTTTGGAATTGTTCCGCTTTACCTGCTAAGAGGAATCTCATCTCTTCCAGATGTAATGTTTCCATCATATTTGATGTCCACATTTTTATTGTTGGTGTGGGCGCATTTTTCCAGAATTTAAGTATGAGCTTTTTTCCAATTATTAGCCCGTAATTGAATAAGTTCTTCTGATACACGTTTAATTCAGGGATACCTTCCGATATTCCAAAAATGATCCATTCTGGTTTTGGTACCAGTTTTATTTTAATTAATTTTGAGAAAATATCAAATATTTCATACCAGAATTTTTGGATTTTTGTACAAAAAACAAAAGAATGCGCTATGGTAGCTTCTTGACATAGACATTTATCACAGATTGGTGAAACATTAGGAAAGATTTTATTTAATTTAGTTTTTGAATAATATAGTCTATGTAATGTTTTGAATTGGATGAGCGTATGTCGTATGTTGATCGAACATTTATGCACCTGTAGTAAATGGTTATCCCAGCTCTCTTTTGAAATTTTTATAGCTAATTCTTGTTCCCAGTCTCTTCTAATTCCATCTGTTGTGGGTATTTCTATGTGTAAAATGATATTATATAAGTACGATATTAGATTAGCTGATTCCGCCTTTGTCTTCATTGCATCATCTAGTAAGTCGGAAGGCATATTATGATAGTCTTTTGTGTATTTTTTCAGGTAATCACGAATTTGTAGATATTTAAAATATTGATTATTTTTCAAATTATATTTCAGTTGTAGTTGTTGAAATGATAGTAATTTTCCCAATTCATACAGATCTTCGAGCGTTTTGATTCCCATTATTTCCCATTGTATAAATGATTTGTCTATGGTTGAAGGATGATGTACTATTGTACATCACAAAACCACAAATTAATATACCAAATATATTAAATTTAATTGAGGACTTTGGATCCTTCTCAGGATATAGAATAAACTGGAACAAAAGTGAAATTATGTCGATAAAACCAAAAGACTCAACACACCTCAGGAAATTCCCCTTTAAAATAGCTACAGAAAAATTCAAATATTTGGGAATTGAAATTACTTGAAATTACCAGGATATGTTTAAAGCCAATTATAATCCCTTACTTAAGAAATTAAATAATATGATTAAATTCTGGAAAACGCTTCCGATGTCCTTAATAGGCAGAATAAATGCTATAAAAATGATTTTCTTACCACAAATCCTATACCTATTTCAATCAATACCCATATATCTCCCCAAAAAGTTTTTCAAAAAATTGGACTCAGACATTACAAATTTTATATGGGATTATAAATCCCATAGAATACAAAGAGCACACCTTAATAAACGAAAAGAGTTGGGGGGTCTCGCGCTCCCTAACTTTATGTATTATAATTGGGCAGTAAATATTAAAAATATGATTCACCTGCTGGACAATTCTGCCCAGCAGGCGGACTGGATTATAATGGAAAAAGGGGACTGTTCCCCGAGTAATATAGGAGCGATTATTCTCTCTCCAATAAATTTGAATAATAAAAATTATAATAAAAACCCAATTATAAATAGCACAATTAGAACATGGAAACAAATAAAACAGAATCTAAAATTAAGAAACCTATCTCTCTCAATACCAATAGTTAATAACCCATCGTTTAAACCTTCAACCATAGACAAAGATGAGGATTTAAAGGTGAGATTCCACTGTCTCCATCATGCGTATGAGGAAGTGTGTCAAATATTATCACAGGCCTGTGCCGGTGCACTGGTGACACGTTGCGTGGATATGTGGGGCTACCACGGCAATTGCCGGCATCGTATCCACTTGCTCGTGTTCCTAACAGATGGCTAGAAACAGTAGAGCTTCCGGATACGTAGGTAGCGTAGCTGGTCAGACAGCGTCTGGGGAGAAAATGAATATGTGACGTTTCCTCGAGCACCTTCTTCAGACTGATTACACTAAACTAAATAGTGAGAAGGAGGGGTTGCAAATTGAAGAATTAGGATGCAGTTATAGGGGAAGAGAGTACAGGAAAAGTTACGAAAGAAAACCCAATTAATGGGACGGAAAGTTCATGAAGGGATAAGAGTGAAAGAGGAACCGAAGTGAGAGGGGAGGTGATTACCGAGTTAAATTTGTTATATATGAGTGCACGAAGTATGAAAAATAAAGTGGATGAGCTTGCGGCTCAGCTAAAAATTGGTGAGTACGATGTTGTGGGAATTACAGTCATGGCTGCAAGAAGATCAGAGCTGGGAACTCTATATATTTAGGGATATACATCCTATGGAAAAGACAGACAGGTGGGCCGAGGGTTGGGGTGGCTCCGTTGGAAAGGAATGAAAATCAGCCCCTTGCAAGGGGTGACATAGAATCAGAAGATGTAGAGTCATTGAGGATATAACTGAGAAATTGTAAGGGTAAAAAGACCCTCATGGGAGTTATGTACAGACCCCCAAACAGTAGCCTGGAGATAGGGTGCAAATTGCATCAGGAATTAAAATAACATGTAACAAAGGTAATACTACGGTGATTATGGAAGATTTCAACATGCAGGTGGACTGGGTAAATCAGGTTGGTGCTGGACCCCAAGAAAGGGTGTTTGTAGAGTTCCTCCTTGATGGATTCTTAGAGCAGCTTGTACTGGAGCCTACCAGAGAGCAGGCAATTCTGGATTTAGTGTGATGTAATGAACCGGATTTAATAATGGAACTCAAGGCAAATTAACCATTAGGAGGCTGTGACAGGAGGATGTGGCCATAATATGATATGTTTTAATCTGCAATTTGAGAGAGAGAAGGTAAACTCGGAAGTGTCAGTATTGCATTTGAACAAAGGGGATAATGGAGGCCTGAGGGAGCAGCTGGCCAAAGTTGACTGGAAAGATACCCTAGCAGGGATGACGGTGGAACAGCAATGGCAGGTATTCCTGGGAATAATCCTGAAGATGCAGAATAGTCGTCGATCGTCGTGGCTATCCCTCGAGGTCGACGATGATGGTCTACATTTTGTTGTTTTTACGTTCTGTTGTATTTATGGACTCTCAGGTGGCTTATGAGGCCAATCCTGGCTTTGCAAGTTCTTTGACATTCAGGACAGGTAATTCCAGGAGGAAAATCGGGGTTTGATTGTTGCTGCCTCTCTTTCCGTTTTCTTCTATTTTCTTCTAATTCTGCGCATCTCTTGGCTTCGAATATCACTGTTACTTCTTGGATGATGGTTCGCCAGAGTTGCCTGTCCTTGGCATTGGTTTCCCAATTGTCGATGTCGATTTCACATTTCTTCATGCTGGCTTTTAAGGCGTCTTTGAATCTCTTCTTTTGTCCACCTCTTTTCCGTTTGCCTCATTTAAGCTGGGAGTAGAAGGTTTGCTTTGGTAGACGCTCGTCTTCCATCCGAACAACATGACCGACCCATCTTAGTTGGTTCTTGATGACGAAGGCTTCGTTGCTAGATGTGTTTGCTACATTCAGCACGCTGACGTTGGTTCTTCTGTCTTCCCGACTGATATTTAAGCTGCTTCGAAGACATCGTCGATGGAACTTTTCAAGTGTTTTCAGATGACGTCGGTATGGTGTCCAGGTTTCTGATGCATACATGAGCGTTTGAATCACTACTGCCTTGTACTCTAACATTTTGGTGTCTGTTCGGATGTCACGATTTTGAAAGACTCTCGTTCGAAGACGTCCAAAAGCTGTTCCAGCACACTTAAGACGATGTTGGATCTCGTCATCAAGGTCGATATTGGAGGAGAGGTGACTTCCAAGATATGGAAAGTGATCCACATTTTCCAGGGTTGTTTCACGAAGTTGAATTGACGGTTCTTTCCGAGTGGTCTCAGTTGGTGACGATTGGCAGATAACCTGGGTCTTCTTGGAGTTGATGGTAAGTCCAAGTTTCGTGTATACTCTGTTGAAGGCAGTCAGGATCTGTTGCAGATGATTGTCTGAGAGAGCTGCAACACATTTGTCATCTGCGTATTGAAACTCGATGGGGGAGCACATAGATGTCTTAGTTTTGGACTAGAGACCGGCAAGATTGACAAGTCTGCCATCTTTTCTGTTGACGATTTCTATTCCTGGGGGTAGGTCGTCCTGGATGATGTGGATGGTTGTCGCAATGAAGATGGTGAACAGTGTTGGGGCAATCACACATCCATGTTTCACTCCTGATCTGACTTGAAGCGGCTCACAGTTTCTGTTGCGAGCCATGACTGTGCAAGCATGTCATCGTGGAGGATCTCTAGATTCCAATGTACGTTTCAGGACATCCAAATGTGGATAGGATGTCCCATAAGAGTTCCCTTGATACCGAGCCGAAGGCCTTAGTGAGGTCGATGAATGCCATGTACAAAGGTTGAAGTTGTTCACAACATTGTTCTTGTAGTTGAAGCATCGTGAAGATCATGTCGGCTGTTCCACGTGATAGTCTAAAACCGGCTTGGGTCTATGGAAGGATCTTCACCGCTAAAGGCTTGAGTCGGTTGTTCATGATGCGGGCGAGGACCTTGCCTGCTGTTGCTAATAAAGACATTCCACGATAGTTTCCGCAGTCCGATCGCCTTTCCTTTTGTAGATGGTAACGATTGCTGAGTCTCTAAAGTTTCTTGGTAAATCTTCATTTATCCAGATCTTGATGAAAAGTTGATGCAGTTGGTAATGGAGCAGGTTCCAATTTTGTAGACCTCGGCTGATATTCCATCCAGTCCAGCTGCATTGTTGTTTTTCAAGGTTTTGATGGCTTTCTTGACTTCAAGTGATGGTAATCTGCTTAGGGAGTCGTCAACAGGCTGCTTGGAATGTTGTTGATCACATTCCTGTCAAATGAGGCGGTTTGATTTAGAAGGTCTTCAAAGTGCTCCCTCCATCTAGAATTGATGTCAGCATCGCTCTTCAGGATGGTTGATCCATCTTTGCATCTGAAAGGGGCTTGACAGTGATGAATGGACCAAAAATGGCTTTGGTGGCGTTGAAAAAGCCTCGAGTGTCGTTGGCGTCTGCTAGTTGTTGGATTTCCTGAGCTTTCTCCCTCCACCATTGATTTTTCAGGTTTCGGGTGCTCTTCTGAACTGCGGCCTTGCATTCCCGATAGCACTTCCTTTTGGTAGCCGACTGTTGGTCATTTTCTAAGGTGATGAAAACGTTTCTCTTTTCATCGAGGAGTTGTTGGAGTTGTTTGTCATTATTGTCAAAACAATCCTGATGTTGTTTTATTTGAACCGAATTGTTTCCTTGCAGGAGGCGATGATAGCGTTCTTCGCAAACGCTCAGCGTAGGAGTACCGCAAAGCTGCGTACTCTCTTCTCTCCTCTACTCTCTCTACACCAACGACTGCACCTCCACAGACACATCTGTCAAGCTTCTCAGGTTTGCGGATGACAAAACCCTGATTGGACTGATCCAGGATTGAGAGTAATCTGCCTACATACAGGAAGTGTCACAGCTGGCGTCCTGGTGCCGTAGCAACAATATAGAGCCCAATGCTCTTAAGAGAGTGGAATTGATTGTAGACTTTAGGAGAGCTCCCCCTCCCCTCACCCCACTCACCGTCAACAATACCACAGTCACATCTGTGGAGTCTTTTAAATTCCGGGGAACCATCATCTCCAAGGACCTTAAGTGGGGGGCTACCATCGACTCCACAGTCAAAAAGGTACAACAGAGGATGTACTTCCTGCGGCAGCTGAGGAAGCACATTTTGCCACAGGCAATGATGGTCCAATTCTACACGGCCATCGTAGAGTCTGTTCTCAGCTTCTCCATCATGGTCTGGTTTGGTTTAGCCACCATGCACGACGCCTGGATGCTGCAGCGTATCATCCGATCAGCAGAGAAGATTATTGTCTGCAACCTTACCTCCATTGATGAACTGTACACTGAAAGGGCCAGGAAGCGAGCGGGCAAGATCATCTCTGACCCCTCTCACCTTGGCCACAAACTCTTTGAATCACTTCCCTCTGGAAGGCGACTCCGGATTGTCAAAGCTGCCATAGCCAGACATAAAAACAGTTTTTATCCACGAGTAGTTGCTCTACTCAACAGCCAAAAATCTGTAGCCTCTCTTTAATCTTGTATTTTGTTGGTTCACATTCTTGATCAATGGTGTTTTATCATTAATGTCTTATTATTATTATTATTATTAGTGTTTAGTGTTTTCGGAATCATTCGTAACTGTCACTGTATGTCATGTTGTTACTTGTGGACGGAGCACCAAGGCAAATTACTTGTATGTGAATACTTGGCCAATATACTTACTTACTTACTTCAATAGATTCCAGCGTTCTTCGATAGATGGTGGGATTTGTTGAGTCAAGTCAAGTCAATGTTATTTCTATAGCACATTTAAAACAACTCACGTTGACCAAAGTGCTTTACATCAGTGGCATATAGATCTAACAATACATACATAAATACATACATGCAGCGCTCCCTCAGAGGACCTCAAGAAACGCTTGTGAGTAGAAATACGTTTTAAGTCTAGACTTAAAAGAGTTGATGGAGGGGGCAGTTCTGATGGGAAGAGGGATGCTGTACCATAGTCTGGGTGCTGCAACCGCAAAAGCGTGGTCGCCCCTGAGCTTATGCTTCGACCGCGGGATGGTCAGTAACCCCAAGTCGGCCGACCTGAGGGACCTGGAAGTAGTATGGCGGGTTAGCAGATTTCTGATATAGGTGGGGGCAAGCTCGTTAAGGGCTTTGTATACATAAAGGAGGAGCTTGAAATTGATTCTGAACCGCACTAGGAGCCAGTGGAGAGAGGCCATTATCGGGGTGATGTATCTTTTTCGGGTGCCTGTCAGAAGTCTCGCTGCGGCGTTTTGGACCAATTGCAGGCGGAACAGGGATGATTGGCTGATGCCAGTGTAAAGGGAGTTGGAGTAATCAAGGCGGGAGGAGATAAATAAGTGGTTGACGGTAGACAAAAGTGCTGGAGAAACTCAGTGGGTGCGGCAGCATCTATGGAGCGTAGGAAATAGGCAACGTTTTGGGCTGAAACCCTTCTTCAGACTGATGCAAGGTGGGGGGGGGGAGATGAAAGGAAGATGAGGAACCAGAGGGCCTTCCCGCACAATGGGAAATGTTGATTCCGCTGAGTGGGGATGTTCATGTTAAATTCTATCATGTGTTGTGTTCTTTTTATTCGTATGGCTGTATGGTAACTCAAATCTCACTGTACAAATTATTGCATGTGACAATAAATGTAAACTTAAACTTAAACTTAAGTTTTTGTTGAAACTTCTGTACATGGTTGATGTCTTGAACGACGTCAACATTGAATTTCATGATGATGTTCTGGTTTTGATATTTCCTTTTGGGCCGATTCTTCATTCCCATGGTGGAGGAGATGAGACGATGGTCTGTCCTGCACTAGTTCACCAGGAACAGCTCTTATTTTCAGTACATCTTGTTGGTCACGGGATCGTACGATGATGTAGTCGATGAAGTGCCAGTGTTTGGAAACGTGGACTTTGTGCCTGTTTTTTTCTGGCGAAATAAGGTGTTTGTAACCAACAGGTTGTGTTCAGCACATTTGGTGAGTAGGAGTATTCCATTGACATTGACCTTACCAACTCCTTCCTTGCCGATTGTTCCGATCCAGTGCCAATGATCTTTCCCGACTCTGACATTGAAGTCTCCTAAGAGAATGATCTAGTCGTCGTTGGGAACAGAGGAAAGTACGTCGTCAAGTTGGACGTGGAAGTTCTCCTTTACTTCATCTTCATCGTCCAGAGTTGGAGCATAGGCCTTTATGATGGTGGTGTATTGGTTCTTGACGAGCTGGATTCGTAGAGTCATAAGACGTTCGTTGATTCCCTGTTATTGTTCTGTCAGCTTCTGAAGTCGGCTGTTTCGGATGGCAAAACCTACTCCGTGGATCCTCGGTTGTCCAAGATCAAGACCTTTCCAGAAAAAGGTGTATTGACCTTGATCTTCCTTTAGTTGCCCTTCTCCAGCTCTGCGGTTCTCACTCAGAGCAACGATGTCAAAGCTGAATTTTCGGAGTTCCCGAACAACAAAGGCGGTTCTTCTGTCGGGTCGGTCTGAGTTTGGGTTGTCCATCAGAGTTCGTATATTCCAAGTTCCGAGTTTCATAGTTTCACTTCTTGATGATTTTCGACCGCATGATGGTGATCCCTCTGGATGCGGCTTTCCAGACAGGAGGAGTCGAAGCAGACTATTTCTTTTCTAGCGCCTTCCCAGTTCAGGGTGAGCAGAGTGGATCCTAAATAGGGCTGCTCAGGCGTGAATACTGCTACCGAACAACTTTCCTGCTTCTGCCTAAAGTTGAGCAATTGAATCACGTGTTCAATAGAGTAAGAGGCGACAACGGAAGTCAAGGACAGTATAAAAATAAAAGAGAAGACGTATAACATAGCAAAGAGAGCGGGAAGCCAGGAGATTGGGCAACGTTTCAAGAACAACAGAAGGTAACTAAAAAGGCAATACGGGGAGAAAAGATGAAGTAACAAGGAAAGCTAGCCAAGAATATAAAAGAGGATAGTATAAGCTTCTTTAAGTATATGAAGAGGAGAACATTAGTTAAGAGTTAATTAGTTAAAATTAGTTAAGTATTTATTATTTATTATTATTATTTATTATTAAGACAAATGTGGGTCCCTTGAGGACAGAACAGGTGAACAAGGAACAAGGAAATGGCAAACGAGTTGAACAGGTAGCTTGGTTCTGTCCTCACGAAGGAAGACACAAACTATCTCCCGGGTGTACTAGGGGACAAATGGCTAAAGTGATGGAGGAATTGAAGAAAATTCTAACTAGTCAGGAAATGGTGTTGGGTAGACTGATGGGTCAGAAAGCTGATAAATCCCGGGGCCTGATGGTCTGCATCCCAGGGTACTCACGGAAATGGCTCTCGAAACCGTGGAAGCATTGGTGATCATTTTCCAATGTTCTATAGATTCTGGATCGGTTCCTTTGGATTGTAGGGTTATTCCACTTTTGTAGAAATGAGGGAGAGAGAACGCAGGCAATTTTAGACCAGTCAGATTGACATCAGTTGTGGGTAAGGTGCTGGAGTCGATTATCAAAGATGTAATAAAGCGGCGCATTTAGATAGCAGTAACTGGATCGGTTCAAGTCAGCATGGAATTACGAAGGGGAAATCATGCTTGACAAATCTTCTGGAATTTTTTGAGGATGTAACAAGTAAAATGGACAAGGGAGAGCCAGTGGATGTAGTGTACCTGGATTTTCAAAAAGCCTTTGCTAAGGTCTCACACAGAATATTAGTGGGTAAAATTAGAGCACATGATATTGGGGGTATGTTATTAACATGGATAGAAAATTGGTTGGTAGACATGAAACAAAGTGTACGAATTAACGGGCCCCTTTCTGAATGGCAGGCTGTGACTAGTGGGGTGCAGCAAGGCTCGGTGCTTGGACCGCAGCTATTTACAATATACATTAATGATTAAGATAAAGGAATTATGTAACATTAGCAAATTTGCAGATGACACAAAGCTGGGTGGCAGTGTGAACTGTGAAGAGGATGCTATGCGGATGTAGCGTGATTTGGACAGGTTGGGTGAGTGGACAGATGCGTGGCAGATGCAGTATAATGTGGATATATGTGTGGGAAGAACGGGAAGGAGATTATTATCTGAATGGTGTCATGTTAGGAAAAGAGGAGTACAACGTGACCTGGGTGTCCTTGTACACCAGTCACTGAAAGTAAGCACGCAGGTACAACAAGCAGTGTAGAAAGCTCATTGCATATTTGCCTTCATAACGAGAGGAGTTGAGTACAGGAGCAAAGCGGGCCTTCTGCGGTTGTACAGGGCCCTGGTGAGACAACATTTGGAGCATTATGTGCAGTTTTGGTCTCCTAATTTGAGGAAGAACATTATTGCTATTGAGGGAGTGCAGAGTAGGTTTACGAGGTTAATTCACGGGATGACGAGATGCTGAAAGAATTGAGCGACTGGGCTTATATTCACTGGAATTCAGAAGGATGAGAGAGGAACTTATAGGGACATATAAAATTATTGAGGGATTGGTCAAGCTAGATGCGGGAAACACGTTCCCGGTGTTGTGGAAGTCCAGAACCAGGGGCCACGGTTTAAGTATAAGGGGTAGGCTATTCAGTACTGAGATGATGAAACACTTTTTCACCCAGAGAGTTGTGAATTTGTGAAATTCTCTGTCTCGGGAGGCAGTGGAGGCCGATTCACTGGATGCATTTAAAAGAGTGTTAGATAGAGCGCCAAGGGCCAGCGGATTCAAGGGGTATCGGGAGAAGGCAGGAGCGGGGTAGTGATTGTGGATGATCAGCCATGATCACATGAATGGCGGTGCTGGCTCGAAAGGCCGAATGGCCTACTCCTGCACCTATTGTTTAAGTATCTGTATATCTATGAAACGTTTGCTATTCCTTTTCTCCAGAGTTACTGTCCGACCCGCTGAGTTACTCCAGTTTGTATGTCTATCTTCGGATTAAACATGCACCTGCATTTCGTTCCGACACCCAGGTAGCCCTGAGTAGCTTGAGCCTGCATGATCATCACTCATAGGCATTGGTTAGCTGAACATTACTACTGCAATCCGTTTGTTCATCATTTCATAACTTGAATTAACTTAAATGTCTTATTTATGCATCTGCTTTTATTGAACACATCGCGATGGAAGTACGTCAGCAGCTCATGACACTGGCCAATTGGACAACGGCTTTGTATCATTTTTCCTAGCATCTGGTTGAGCGCAGCACAGTTTTTTTTATGCAATTTGATCATTTTATCATTGCAACAGTAATATTGAAATTTGTAGAGGACGACATCGCATGTGAATGGAGTCGGCGATCGCTTCTGAATACTCACAGTCTGTTGGAGTTACCATCGTACAAAAATTGTACAAGGCATTGGTGAGGCCAATTCTGGAGTATGGTGTACAATTTTGGTCGCCTAATTATAGGAAGGATGTCAATAAAATAGAGAGAGTACAGAGGAGATTTACTAGAATGTTGCCTGGGTTTCAGCAACTAAGTTACAGAGAAAGGTTGAACAAGTTAGGGCTTTATTCTTTGGAGCGCAGAAGGTTAAGGGGGGACTTAATAGAGGTCTTTAAAATGATCAGAGGGATAGACAGAGTTGACGTGGATAAGCTTTTCCGACTGAGAGTAGGGAAGATTCAAACAAGGGGACATGACTTGAGAATTAAGGGGCAGAAGTTTAGGGGTAACATGAGGGGGAACTTCTTTACTCAGAGAGTGGTGGCTGTGTGGAATGAGCTTCCAGTGAAGGTGGTGGAGGCAGGTTCGTTTTTATCATTTAAAAATAAATTGGATAGTTATATGGACGGGAAAGGAATGGAGGGTTATGGTCTGAGCGCAGGTATATGGGACTAGGGGATAATACGTGTTTGACACGGACTAGAAGGGACGAGATGGCTTGTTTCCGTGCTGTAATTGGTATATGGTTATATGGTTATATGGTTCTCCAACGAGTCTCGGCACCTCTGAGGTGGGCAGCGCAGTAGTCTGCTCTGTTGGTGATTCTTACATCTGACATGTTGTTGCTTTCCTTTAGATCCACCCTCATATAACCATATAACTATATAACCATAACAGCACGGAAACAGGCCATCTCGGCCCTTCAAGTCCGTGCCGAACATTTTTTTTAAATTTTAAAAATATATATATTTTTTTTAATTAAAAATAAATAGTTCCCCCTAGTCCCATCTACCTGCACTTAGACCATAACCCTCCATTCCTTTCCCGTCCATATACCCATCCAATATATTTTTAAAGGATAACATCGAACCTGCCTCCACCACTTCCACTGAAAGCTCATTCCACACAGCTACCACTCTCTGATTAAAGAAGTCCCCCCTAATGTTCCCCCTAAATTTCTGTCCCTTAATTCTCAAGTCATGTCCCCTTGCTTGAATCTTCCCTACTCCCAATGGGAAAAGCTTATACACGTCCACTCTGTTGAACTCGCTCATAATTTTAAAGACCTCTATCAAGTCCCCTCTTAACCTTCTGCGCTCCAAAGAATAAAGACCTAACTTGTTCAACCTTTCTCTGTAACTTAGTTGCTGAAACCCAGGCAACATTCTAGTAAATCTCCTCTGTACTCTCTCTATTTTGTTGACATCCTTCCTATAATTAGGCGACCAAAATTGTACTCCATACTCCAGAATTGGCCTCACCAATGCCTTGTACAATTTTAACATTACATCCCAACTTCTATATTCAATGCTCTGATTTATAAAGGCCAGCACACCAAAAGCTTTCTTTACCACCCTATCTACATGAGATTCCACCTTCAGGGAACTATGCACAGTTATTCCTAGATCCCTCTGTTCAACTGCATTCCTCAATTCGCTACCATTTACCGGGTACGTCCTATTTTGATTTGTGCTGCCGAGATGTAGCACCTCACATTTGTCAGCATTAAACTCCATCTGCCATCTTTCAGCCCACTCTTCCAAATGGCCTAAATCTCTCTGCAGACTTTGAAAATCTACTTCATTATCCAGCCAAGGGTTCTTAGATTTACTGGTGCGCGCGCATGAACTATGCCTGAGGACGCTGTCGCTGTTCTCTGGAGACAAGGAATAGCTGACGTTTCGGATCGAGACATTCTTCAGACTGTATTCAGTCTGAGGAAGGGATTCGACCCGGAACGTCACCTATTGCTTTCCTTCAATGATGCGGTCTGACCGCACAATGTATTCCATATTTTTGTGCGTATCTTCGCGTTCAACCACGACCTGCAGTTTCTTCCCACACATAGGCCGCATTGACTGAGTAGATGCTGCAATATCCTCACTCATCGTCATTGGTTACCTGTCTATTGCCACAGCAATCCGATTGTTCCTTATTACATAACTTGAATTAAGTTAAATTACAGATTTATACTTGTCCTTTCTTTGACCCCACCGCTATAGAGGTACGCAAAAGGCTCATGTAATTTGGTAAGTTGATTACGCTCTGTATCATTTGCTCCCGCATCTGGATCAGCGGAGAATAATTTTAATTTTATCCTGAAGCATCTCTCTTTTTCCCACTGATATTATCATTGCTCCAGTAACAGCGAAGGTTGCAGAAAAAGACAACGCTTGTTACTTGAGTCGGCGATTGCTTATGAGAACTTACAGTGTGTTGGAATTGCCATCGTTTTCCAGCGAGTCCCCGATGCGGATCTCAGCTCCTTGGAGCTGTTCCGAACAGCAGTCTGCTCTGTTGGTGATTCTTACATCTGACACGTTGTAGCTTTCCATTAGATCGACTCTCCACCAAGGGTCCTTGGATTTCCTGGTGCGCGCGCATGAACCATGCCTGAAGTCGCTGTCGGTGTTTCCGTCATTGGCTCGCTCACAAGCTGCCCCTCCATCCGTGCTGGATTGGGACGCACTTGCTCCCAACGCCACGTTTTCTGTGGGGAAGGAAACAGCTCGCTGGGCGGAAAGGCAAGATGTATTTAACAGAGAGTTAGCTAAAGCTCTCAGGTATAACGGATTCAAAGGATATTGGAGAAAGCAGGATCAGGGTACTCATATTGGATGATCAGCCATGATCATATTGAATGGCAGTGCTGGCTCGAAGGACGGAATGGCCTACTCCTGCACCTAACTTCTACGTTTCTAATTAATACCGACTAATGAAGGCCTTCTATCAAGGTTTCGATCAGCAGTCTATTTCATTGATATTCATATTGCTTTCGTGTAGTGGAGAGACACCAGATGCATCGTAAACTCTTCTTAGTAATATACAATCAGTGGGTGTTGTTTAGTTGGATTTTCAGGCGTTTGATAAAGTGCAGGATTTGAGGCTGCTGAACAAGAGGAGATCCCATGGAATTAGAGGGAAGATACCAGCATGGATGGCAGGTTGGCTGGATGGAAGGCAAAGAGTGGGAATAAAGGTGTGTTTCTTTTGGTTGGTTGTCAGTGACTGGCGGTGTTCGAGGGGTGTGGTGTTGGGTCCGTCACTTTGCTCGTTGCATATCAATGATTTCAATGATGGAATTAATGCCTATGTGCCCAATGTTGCGGATAATACAACGATAACTGGAGGGCCAGGTCATGCAGAGGAATCAGCGAGTCTGTCGAATGACTTGGAGGGGTTGGGAGAGAGGCAAATAAGTCGTAGATGGAAAACTGCATAACAAAGAGAGTGATCATGCAATTTGCGAAAATAATAAAAGTGCAGACTGTTTTTTAATGGGGGAGAGGACTCAAGAACATTATTTCCAAGTTGAACCTGTAGTAAGGAAGGCATATGTTAGTATTTATATCCAGATAGCTAGAATATAAAAGCAGGGGTCTAATGCTGTGGATTTATAAGGCAATGGGCTGAGCGCATTGGAATATTGTGAACTGTTTTGGGCCCCATATCAAAGGAGGGATGTGCCTGGCATTGTAGAGAGGATTATTAGACATGGATAGTGTGAATGTAGAGAGCACGTTTCCAGCAGTGGGATAGTCTAGACCCAGAGGGCACACATTCAGCAGAGAGGATATACCATTAGAAAGGAGGTGAGGAGCGACGTCCGGGCGGTAGGTTCAAAAACCCATCGCGGGGCTTGTTTAAGCAGAGGCCCAGGAGCCCTTACAGAGGGAGGAGCGACGTCCGGGCGGGTAGGTTCAAAAACCCATCGCGGGCCTTGGTTTCAGCAGAGGACCAGGAGCCGTTACAGAGTGAGGATTACCAAACTGCAAAGTTCCATCCGCAGTTCACACTTCAAATTAAGTGGGCTTGAGGAAGCCACTGATTGGTGGAAACGGACTAGGGGAAGCCGCTGATTGGCTTGTACCCAAGGTAAGGCTTTGTATATTATCCTAGGTACAGCAGGGAGAATGAGGGCCAGGGCAGTTTACTGTTCTGGATGTCAGATGTGGGAGGTCATGGAGTCTGATACCTCTCCAGACGTCCACATCTGCGCCAGGTGTGTCCAGATGGGCTCCTAAGGGACCGTTAGGAACCTGGAGCAGCAGCTCGACGACCTCTGTCTGATCAGGGAGAGTGAGGATGTTATAGAAAGGAGTTACAGGGAGGTGGTCACGCCAAGACCACGGGAGGCAGAGAAGTGGGGTCACTGTTAGGAAGGGCAAGGGGCAGAGGCAAGGACTAGTGAGTACCCCGGTGGCTGTACACCTTGAAAATAAGTACTCATGTTTGATTACGGTTGGGGGGACTGCCTTCCTGCGGGTAGCGACAGCGGCCAGGCCTCCGGCACAGAGACCGGCCCTGTTGCTCAGAATGATAGGGGAAAGAAGAGGAGGGCACTAGTAATAGGGGACTCTATAGTTAGGCGATTCTGTGGACGCAGTCAGGAGACCCGGATGATAGTTTGCCTCCCTGGTGGCCAGGGTCAGGGATGTGTCTGAACGCGTCCAAGATATCCTGAAATCGGAGGGAGAGGAGCCCGAGGTCGTGGTGCATATAGGTACCAATGACATAGTTAGAAAGAGAGAAGAGGTCCTGAAAGGAGAATTTAGGGAGATGGGAGGAGAGTTAAGGAGAAGGCCCAAAAATATATCAATCTCAGGATTACTGCCTGTGCCGCGAGACAGTGAGAGTAGGAATGGAATGAGGTGGAGGATAAATGCGTGGGCTGAGGGACTGGTGCACTGGGCAGGGATTAATATTTCTGGATCATTGGGACCTCTTTTGGGGAAAGTGTGACCTGTACAAAAAGGACGGGTTGCACTTGAACGCGAGGGGGGACAATATCCTGGCGGGGAGATGTGCAAAGGCAACTGGGGAGACTTTAAACTAGAACGGTTGGTGGGAGGGACTCGAATAGGGAAAGCTAGTAGTCAGGGTGTGAGGCATGAGGCAGAGAAGGAAGCACTCGGACGCAAAATGTAGGGGAGAAAGAAGAAAAAGAAAATAAACAGAGAATAAGTGGTGGTGTGTTTCTAAATGTGTATAGTTTAAATGCTAGGAGCATTGTAGGAAACGTGGATGAGCTTAAAGCCTGCATTGACACCTGGAAGTATGATGTTGTGGCGATAAGTGAAACATGGTTGCAGGAGGGCTGTGAGTGGAAACTAAATATTCCAGATTTCGTTGCTTTAGGTGTGATAGAGTTGGAGGGTCAAGAGGTGGGGGTGTTGCATTGCTTGTCAGGAAGATATTGCAGCAGTGCTTTGGCAGGATAGATTAGAGGGCTCATCTTCGGGAGGATATTTGGGTGGAACTGAGAAATGGGAAAGGGTAGCAACACTTATAGCTTTGTAATATAGACCGCCTAATGGAGAGCGAGAAATGGAAGAGCAAATATGTAAGGAGATAGCAGATATTAGTAGTAAGCACAAGGTAGTGATTGTGGGAGATTTCAATTTTCCACACATAGACTGGGAAACACATTCTGTAAAAGGGCTGGATGGGTTTGGAGTTTGTAAAATATGTGCAGGATAGTTTTTGCAACAATACATAGAGGTACCTACAAGAGATGGGGCAGTGCTGGACCTCCTGTTAGGAAATGAGACAGGGCAGGTGCGGAGGTATGCGTTAGGTGTCACTTTGGGTCCAGTGATCACAATACCATTAGTTTCAATATAATTATGGAGAGGGTCAGAACTGGACCTAAGGTTGAGTTTTTGGAGAAAGGCTAACTTTGAGGAAATGCGAAAGGATTTAAAAGGAGTGAATTGGGACATGTTGTTTTATGAAGGATGTAGAAGAGAAATGGAGAACGTTTAAATGTGAAATTTTAAGAGTACAGAATCTTTATGTCCCTGTTCGGTGAAAGGAAATAGTAAAAATTGGGAAAGAGCCATGGTTTTCAAGGGAAATTGGACACGGTTCGGAAAAGAGAGAGATATACAATAATATAGGCGGCATGGAGTAAATGAGGTGCTGCAGGGGTATAAAGAATGTAAAAAGAATCTTAAGAAAGAAATTAGAAAAGCTAAAAGAAGATATGAGGTTGCTTTGGCAAGTAAGGTGAAATTAAACCCAAAGGGTTTCTACAGCTATATTAATAGCAAGAGGATAACAAGGAATAAAATTGGTCCATTAGAGAGTCAGGGTGGACAGCTATCTGCAGAGCCAAAAGTGATGGGGGAGATATTGAACAATTTCTTTTCTTCGGTATTCACCAAGGAGAAGGTTATTGAATTATGTGGAGGTAAGGGAAACGAGCAGAGTAGCAATGGAAACTATGAGATTTAAAGTAGAGGAAGTGTGGATACTTTTGAAAAATATGAAAGCGGCTAAGTCTCCAGGTCCTGACAGGATATTCCCTAGGACATTGAGGGAAGTTAGTGTAGAAATAGCAGGGGCTACGACAGAAATATTTCAAATGTCATTAGAAACGGGAATAGTGCTGGAGGATTGGCGTACTGCGCATGTTGTTCCGTTGTTTAAAAAGGGTTCTAAGAGTAAACCTAGCAATTATAGAACTGTTAGTTTGACGTCAGTGGTGGGCAAATTAATGGAAAGGATACTTAGTGATAATATATATAAGCATCTGGATAAACAGGGTATGATTAAGAACAGTCAACATAGATTTGTGCCTGGAAGGTCATGTTTGACTAATCTTCTTGAATTTTTCGAAGAGGTTACTGGGGAAATTGATGAGGGTAAAGCAGTGGATGTTGTCTATATGCACTTCATTAAGGCCTTTGACAAGGTTCGTCATGGAAGGTTGGTTAAGAAGATTCAATTGTGGTGTATTAATGGTGGAGTAGCAAGATGGATTCAACAGTGGCTGAATGGGAGATGCCAGAGAGTAATGGTGGATGGCTGTTTGTCAGGTTGGAGGTCGGTGACTAGTGGGGTGCCTCAGGGGTCTGTGTTGGGTCCACTGTTGTTTGTCATGTACATCAATGATCTGGATGATGGTGTGGAAAATTGGATTAGGAAGTATGCAGATGATACTAAGATAGGTGGTGTTGTGGATAATAAATGAGAGGTGCTATATCTTGGCAGGACAAATCAAAATAGGACGTACATTGTAAATGGTAGCGAATTGAGGAATGCAGTTGAACAGAGGGATCTAGGAATAACTGTGCATAGTTCCCTGAAGGTGGAATCTCATGTAGATAGGGTGGTAAATAATGCTTTTGGTGTGCTGGCCTTGATAAATCAGAGCATTGCGTATAGAAGTTGGGATGTAATGTTAAAATTGTACAAGGCATTGGTGAGGCCAATTCTGGAGTATGGAGTACAATTTTGGTCGCCTAATTATAGGAAGGATGTCAACTATATAGAGAGAGTACAGAGGAGATTTACGAGAATGTTGCCTGGGTTTCAGCAACTAAATTACAGAGAAAGGCTGAACAAGTTAGGTCTTTATTCTTTGGAGCGCAGAAGGTTAAGGGGGGACTTGATCGTGGTCTTTAAAATGATGAGAGCGATTGAAGGAGTTGACGTGGATAAGCTTTTCCCATTGAGAGTAGGGAAGATTCAAGCAAGAGGACATGACTTGAGAATTAAGGGACAGAAGTTTAGCGGTAACATTAGGGGCAACTTCTTTACTCAGAGAGTGGTAGCTGTGTGGAATGAGCTTCCAGTGGAAGTGGTGGAGGCAGGTTCGATTTTATCATTTCGAAATAGATTGGATGGGTATATGGACGAGAAAGGAATGGAGGGTTATGGTCTGTGCAGGTAGATGGCACTAGGGGAGAAAAAGGTGTTCGGCATGGGCTTGAAGGGCCGAGATGGCCTGTTTCCATGCTGTAATTGTTATATGGTTTTATGGTTACATGGATTTGTTTTAGCCAGAGGGTAGTGAATCTCGGGCTAACATGATTCCCTCCTTCCAGATATAGTATCAGTAATCGATTTCGTGGCTGAGAATGCCTCAGTGTCTACGACCACAGACTTATCGGGGCGTTGAGCCTACCTGTTAAAGTTCCAGATCGCAGATTTGTTCCAGTTACGAACGAAACGTTCGTTCCGGTTGTTGGCGGGATATTCGTTCCAGGTATGGACGGTTTTTTCGTTCCCTTTGGGGACTGGGGCACCGTTTCCTTCACGGACGGCATTTTCGTTCCAGTTATGTGCGGGAGATTTTTTCCAGAGGTTGGCGGGAGTTTCGTTCCGTTTACGGACGGGATATGGACGTGAGTTTGCTTTTCCATTTCAGGTCCGGACGTGGGTTTCATGTCCTGCTCTAACGGGATATGGATAGAAGGAAATTTTGAAGCAAAGATCTCAACCTCGCAAAGGGTCAATATTTTATCCTGGCCCGGGATGAAGATGTTCACATATCGACCAACAAGTCCATCACAATTGAATGTAAGTGTTGTCAAAGCAACTGAATCAACGGTTCCACAGCTGAAAGAGATGTTTGAAAGTTAGCCTCCGCTACCTCGATCACAAGAGACGAGAAAGCGTTTGTTATCGTAGGCCTGTGGTGGTGTACTGATGACAGGTGCATGGGATGTGGAGGTGGGGGGGCTCCCATGGCTACTCGGCATCTTCCGCACTCACATTTGCTTTCTTCGATGGCTGCTGTACCCATGTGCTTACTTTTAGAAACTGATGTACAAGGAAACAGAGGTCTCTCTGCACCACCCTTTTCCTATTCTGACACCATTCCGATAATAATCTGCATTCTTGGTTTTTTGCCACCAACGTGGATAACCTCACATTTATCCATATTATACTGCATCTGTCATGCATCTGCCCACTAACTGAACCTATCTAAGTCACCGTGCATCCTCATAGCATCTTACTGGCAGCGCACACTGCCATCCAGCTTTTTGTCATC
Organism: Malacoraja senta; assembly: GCA_038087875.1. Taxonomy (NCBI): domain Eukaryota; kingdom Metazoa; phylum Chordata; class Chondrichthyes; order Rajiformes; family Rajidae; genus Malacoraja; species Malacoraja senta. The sequence continues at coordinate 10,336,300 of CM075995.1, read as the reverse complement.
CGCATACTGCGAGATGTAACATTTAATTCCTTCGTCTAAGTCGTCAATATATATTGTAAATAACATGGGTCTCAGCACTGAACCTTGCGGAACCCCATGCATCACCGCCTGTCATTCCGAAAATGACCCGTAAATCCCTACTCTTGGCGTGTTGTCAGCCAACCAGTTTTCTAGCCATAACAATACCCTACTCGCAATACCATGTGCTCGAATTTTGCACGCTAATCTCTTGTGTGGGACCTTGGCATAGGCTTTTCTTTTAATCCAGATATACCACATTCACTGTCTCTCCCTTACCCACTCTTGTTACATCCTCAAAAAATTCCAGCAGATTAGTCAAGCATGATTTCCCCTTTATAGAGCCATGCTGACTTTGACCGATCCTGTCACTGCTTTCCGAATGCGCTGCTATTACATCTTCAATAATTGGATTGGACAGGCTAGATGCAGGAAGATTGTTCCCGATGTTGGGGAAGTCCAGGACAAGGGGTCACAGCTTAAGGATAAGGGGGAAATCCTTTAAGACCGAGATGAGGAAAGACTTTTTCACACAGAGAGTGGTGAATCTCTGGAACTCTCTGCCACAGAGGGTAGTTGAGGCCAGTTCATTGGCTATATTTAAGAGGGAGTTAGATGTGGCCCTTGTGGCTAAAGGGATCAGGGGGTATGCAGAGAAGGCAGGTACGGGATACTGAGTTGGATGACCAGCCATGATCATATTGAATGGCGGTGCAGGCTCGAACGGCCGAATGGCCTATTCCTGCACCTATTTTCCATGTATCTATGTATCTAATAATCGACTGAAACATCTTCTACACTACCGATTTCAGGCTAACTGATCTGTAATTCTCTGTTTTCTCTCTCCCTCCTTCTTAAAAGTGGGGTTACATTAGCTGCACTCCAGTCCACAGGAACTGATCCAAAGTCTATGGAACATTGGATTTAAACTTTAGACTCTACTGCCTCCACTGCCTCGATGATGCGGATGACTAAACGTAACAAAGGTAATCGTAGGTCTGTGCTGGTGAACTGATGACACGTTCCATGGATATGGGGGGATCCCACGGCTACTTCCGGCATCCGCGCACTTGCTCCAGTTACGAACAGATGGCTAGCAACAGGATATATAGGTGACCATGCGCGTCAGAGAGCATCTCTGAAGAAAAGGAATAAGTGACGTTTCGGATCGAGACCCTTCTTCAGACTGTATTCAGTCTGGGGAAGGGTTTCGACCTGGAACGTCACCTATTGCTTTTCTCCAATGATGTGGCCTGACCGCACAAGGTATTCCATATTTTTGTGTATATCTTCGGGTTAAACCACGACCTGCAGTTCCTTCCCACACATAGGCCACATTGACTGAGTAGATGCTGCATGATCCTCACTCATCGGCATTGGTTACCTGTCTATTGCCACAGCAATCAGATTGTTCATTATTACATAACTTGAATCAACTTAAATTACAGATTTATACTTGTCCTTTCATTGACCACACCGCTATAGAGGTACGTCAGCAGCTGATGTCATTGGATAAGTTGACTACGGCTCTGTATGATTTTCTCTCGCATCTGGATCAGCGGAGAATAATTTTTAATTTTATCTGCAGTGAGATCATTGTTATCCTGCAGCAACTCTCTTTTTCCCCACTGATATTATCATTGCTTCAGTAACACCGAATGTTGCAAAAAAAGACAACGCTTGTGACTTGAGTCGACGATTGCTTAAGAACACTTACAGTCTGTTGGAATTGCCATCGTTTTCCAGCGAATTCCCGATGCGGATCTCCGCTCCTTTGAGCTGGTCCGAGCAGCAGTCTGCTCTGTTGGTGATTCTTACATTTGACACGTTGTAGCTTTCATTTAGATCGATTCTCCACCAAGGATCCTTGGATTTCCTAGTGCGCGCGCATGAACCATGCCTGAAGTCGCTGTCGTTGTTCCCGTCATTAGCTAGCTCAGCAGGTGCCCCGTGATCCGTGCTGGACTGGGTCGACGGTGCTCCGTGTGCCACGTTTTCTATTGAGTGGAAAACACCTCACTGAGCCGTAAGGGATATATTTAATGCCGAGGGACAGGACGATAGGGGAGTTGGTGCAGGGGAAAGGGATTTAGGTTTCTGGATTATTGGGATCTCTTCTGGGACGTGGTGCCCTGTACAAAAGAGACGAGTTGCACCTTAACTGGAGGGGTACCAACATCTTGACGGGCAGGTTTGCTGATGCTACACGGGAGGGTTTAAACTAGATTGGCAGTGGTTGGGATACAGGACTGATGCACGTGGGAGGTTGGTTTGGACGATGATGAGGGAAAAGTTAGTGGACGGAATAGGCAGGTGAAAGGCGGAGAGTGAGGAAGGAGCATTTGTTGAACTGCACGTATGTTAATGCAAGAGGCCTGACGGGTAAGGCAGACGAGCTCAGTGCATGGACAGTTACGAGCGACTGGGATGTTATAGCCATCATTGAAATCCTGTTAAGAGAGTGGCAGAACTGGCAGTTGAATGCTCCGGGGTACCGGAGCTTCAGGAGAGTTGTTCAGGAGAATTCACACATGTGCACGCATGTGCACAAACGAGAGGCTTCGGCTGTGGGCCCTGTGGACGGTATCATCGGACGCTGAGCTGGTTCACGTTTAATTGTGAAATTTTAAGAGTACAGAATCTTTATGTCCCTGTTCGGTTGAAAGGAAATAGTAAAAATTGGAAAGAGCCATGGTTTTCAAGGGAAATTGGACACGGTTCGGAAAAAGAGAGAGATATACAATAATTATAGGCGGCATGGAGTAAATGAGGTGCTGCAGGGGTATAAAGAATGTACAAAGAATCTTAAGAAAGAAATTAGAAAAGCTAAAAGAAGATATGAGGTTACTTTGGCAAGTAAGGTGAAATTAAACCCAAAGGGTTTCTACAGCTATATTAATAGCAAGATGATAACAAGGAATACAATTGGTCCATTAGAGAGTCAGGGTGGACAGCTATCTGCAGAGCCAATAGTGATGGGGGAGATATTGAACAATTTCTTTTCTTCGGTATTCACCAAGGAGAAGGTTATTGAATTATGTGAGGTAAGGGAAACGAGCAGAGTAGCAATGGAAACTATGAGATTTAAAGTAGAGGAAGTTTGGATACTTTTGAAAAATATGAAAGCGGATAAGTCTCCAGATCCTGACAGGATATTCCCTCGGACATTGAGGGAAGTTAGTGTAGAAATAGCAGGGGCTATGACAGAAATATTTCAAATGTCATTAGAAACGGGAATAGTGCCGGAGGATTGGCGTACTGCGCATGTTGTTCCGTTGTTTAAAAAGGGTTCTAAGAGTAAACCTAGCAATTATAGAACTGTTAGTTTGACGTCAGTGGTGGGCAAATTAATGGAAAGGATACTTAGGGATAATATATATAACCATCTGGATAAACAGGGTCTGATTAAGACCAGTCAACATGGATTTGTGCCTGGAAGGTCATGTTTGACTAATCTTCTTGAATTTTTCGAAGAGGTTACTAGGGAAATTGATGAGGGTAAAGCAGTGGATGTTGTCTATATGCACTTCAGTAAGGCCTTTGACAAGTTTCGTCATGGAAGGTTGGTTAAGAAGATTCAATTGTTGGGTATTAATGGTGGAGTAGCAAGTTGGATTCAACAGTGGCTGAATGGGAGATGCCAGAGAGTAATGGTGGATGGCTGTTTGTCAGGTTGGAGGTCGGTGACTAGTGGGGTGCCTCAGGGGTCTGTGTTGGGTCCACTGTTGTTTGTCATGTACATCAATGATCTGGATGATGGTGTGGAAAATTGGATTAGGAAGTATGCAGATGATACTAAGATAGGTGGTGTTGTGGATAATAAATGAGAGGTGCTACATCTTGGCAGGACAAATCAAAATAGGACGTACATGGTAAATGGTAGCGAATTGAGGAATGCAGTTGAACAGAGGGATCTAGGAATAACTGTGCATAGTTCCCTGAAGGTGGAATCTCATGTAGATAGGGTGGTAAATAATGCTTTTGGTGTGCTGGCCTTTATAAATCAGAGCATTGCGTATAGAAGTTGGGATGTAATGTTAAAATTGTACAAGGCATTGGTGAGGCCAATTCTGGAGTATGGAGTACAATTTTGGTCGCCTAATTATAGGAAGGATGTCAACAATATAGAGAGAATACAGAGGAGATTTACGAGAATGTTGCCTGGGTTTCAGCAACTAAATTACAGAGAAAGGCTGAACAAGTTAGGTCTTTATTCTTTGGAGCGCAGAAGGTTAAGGGGGGACTTGATAGAGGTCTTTAAAATGATGAGAGGGATTGACGGAGTTGACGTGGATAAGCTTTTCCCATTGAGAGTAGGGAAGATTCAAGCAAGAGGACATGACTTGAGAATTAAGGGACAGAAGTTTAGGGGTAACATTAGGGGCAACTTCTTTACTCAGAGATTGGTAGCTGTGTGGAATGAGCTTCCAGTGGAAGTGGTGGAGGCAGGTTCGATTTTATCATTTAGAAATAGATTGGATGGGTATATGGACGAGAAAGGAATGGAGGGTTATGGTCTGTGCAGGTAGATGGGACTAGGGGAGAAAAAGGTGTTCGGCATGGGCTTGAAGGGCCGAGATGGCCTGTTTCCATGCTGTAATTGTTATATGGTTATATGGTTATATGGATTTGTTTTAGCCAGAGGGTAGTGAATCTCGGGCTAACATGATTCCCTCCTTCCAGAAATAGTATCAGTAATCGATTTCGTGGCTGAGAATGCCTCAGTGTCTACGACCACAGACTTATCGGGGCGCTGAGCCTACCTGTTACAGTTCCAGATCGCAGATTTGTTCCAGTTACGAACGAAACGTTCGTTCCGGTTGTTGGCGGGATATTCGTTCCAGGTATGGACGGTTTTTTCGTTCCCTTTGGGGACTGGGGCACCGTTTCCTTCACGGACGGCATTTTCGTTCCAGTTATGTGCGGGAGATTGTTTCCAGAGGTTGGCGGGAGTTTCGTTCCCTTTACGGACGGGATATGGACGTGAGTTTGCTTTTCCATTTCAGGTCCGGACGTGGGTTTCATGTCCTGCTCTAACGGGATATGGGTAGAAGGATATTTTGAAGCAAAGATCTCAACCTCGCAAAGAGTCAAGATTTTATCCTGGCCCGGGATGAAGATGTTCACATATCGACCAACAAGTCCATCACAATTGAATGTAAGTGTTGTCAAAGCAACTGAATCAACGGTTCCGCAGCTGAAAGAGATGTTTGAAAGTTAGCCTCCGCTACCTCGATCACAATAGACGAGAAAGCGTTTGTTATCGTAGGCCTGTGGTGGTGTACTGATGACAGGTGCATGGGATGTGGAGGTGGGGGGGCTCCCATGGCTACTCCGGCATCTTCCGCACTCACATTTGCTTTCTTCGATGGCTGCTATACCCATGTGCTTACTTTTAGAAACTGATGTACAAGGAAACAGAGGTCTCTCTGCACCACCCTCTTCCGATTCTGACACCATTCCGATAATAATCTGCATTCTTGGTTTTTTGCCACCAACGTGGATAACCTCACATTTATCCATATTATACTGCATCTGTCATGCATCTGCCCACTAACTGAACCTATCTAAGTCACCGTGCATCCTCATAGCATCTTACTGGCAGCGCACACTGCCACCCAGCTTTTTGTCATCCGCATACTTCGAGATGTAACATTTAATTCCTTCGTCTAAGTCGTCAATATATATTGTAAATAACATGGGTCTCAGCACTGAACCTTGCGGAACCCCATGCATCACCGCCTGTCATTCCGAAAATGACACGTAAATCCCTACTCTTGGCGTGTTGTCAGCCAACCAGTTTTCTAGCCATAACAATACCCTACTCGAAATACCATGTGCTCGAATTTTGCACGCTAATCTCTTGTGTGGGACCTTGGCATAGGCTTTTTTAAAATCCAGTTATACCACATTCACTGTCTCTCCCTTACCCACTCTTGTTACATCCTCAAAAAATTCCAGCAGATTAGTCAAGCATGATTTCCCCTTTATAGAGCCATGCTAACTTTGACCGATCCTGTCATTGCTTTCCGAATGCGCTGCTATTACATCTTCAATAATCGACTGAAACATCTTCTACACTACCGATTTCAGGCTAACTGATCTGTAATTCCCAGTTCTCTCTCTCCCTCCTTCTTAAAAGTGGGGTTACATTAGCTGAACTCCAGTCCACAGGAACTGATCCAAAGTCTATGGAACATTGGATTTAAACTTTAGACTCTACTGCCTCCACTGCCTCGATCATGCGGATGACTAAACGTAACAAAGGTAATCGTAGGTATGTGCTGGTGAACTGATGACACGTTCCATGGATATGGGGGGATCCCACGGCTACTTCCGGCATCCGCCCACTTGCTCCAGTTACGAACAGATGGCTAGCAACAGGATATATAGGTGACCATGCGCGTCAGAGAGCATCTCTGGAGAAAAGGAATAAGTGACGTTTCGGATCGAGACCCTTCTTCAGACTGTATTCAGTCTGGGGAAGGGTTTCGACCTGGAACGTCACCTATTGCTTTTCTCCAATGATGTGGTCTGACCGCACACGGTATTCCATATTTTTGTGTATATCTTCGGGTTAAACCACGACCTGCAGTTCCTTCCCAAACATAGGCCACATTGACTGAGTAGATGCTGCATGATCATCACTCATCGGCATTGATTACCTGTCTATTGCCAGAGCAATCCGATTGTTCATTATTACATAACTTGAATCAACTTAAATTACAGATTTATACTTGTCCTTTCATTGACCCCACCGCTATAGAGGTACGTCAGCAGCTGATGTCATTGGATAAGTTGACTACGGCTCTGTATGATTTTCTCTCGCATCTGGATCAGCGGAGAATAATTTTTAATTTTATTTGCAGTAAGATCATTGTTATCCTGCAGCAACTCTCTTTTTCCCACTGATATTATCATTGCTTCAGTAACACCGAATGTTGCAAAAAAGACAACGCTTGTGACTTGAGTCGACGATTGCTTAAGAACACTTACAGTCTGTTGGAATTGCCATCGTTTTCCAGCGAGTTCCCGATGCGGATCTCGGCTCCTTTGAGCTGGTCCGAGCAGCAGTCTGCTCTGTTGGTGATTCTTACATTTGACACGTTGTAGCTTTCATTTAGATCGATTCTCCACCAAGGATCCTTGGATTTCCTAGTGCGCGCGCATGAACCATGACTGAAGTCGCTGTCGTTGTTCCCGTCATTAGCTAGCTCAGCAGGTGCCCCGTGATCCGTGCTGGACTGGGTCGGCGGTGCTCCGTGTGCCACGTTTTCTATTGAGTGGAAAACACCTCACTGAGCCGTAAGGGATATATTTAATGCCGAGGGACAGGAAGATAGGGGAGTTGGTGCAGGGGACAGGGATTTAGGTTTCTGGATTATTGGGATCTCTTCTGGGACGGGGTGTCCTGTACAAAAGAGACGGGTTGCACCTTAACTGGAGGGGTACCAACATCTTGACGGGCAGGTTTGCTGATGCTACACGGGAGGGTTTAAACTAGATTGGCAGTGGTTGGGATACAGGACTGATGCACGTGAGAGGTTGGTTTGGACGATGATGAGGGAAAAGTTAGTGGACGGAATAGGCAGGTGAAAGGCGGAGAGTGAGGAAGGAGCATTTGTTGAACTGCACGTATGTTAATGCAAGAGGCCTGACGGGTAAGGCAGACGAGCTCAGTGCATGGACAGTTACGAGCGACTGGGATGTTATACCCATCATTGAAATCCTGTTAAGAGAGTGGCAGAACTGGCAGTTCAATGCTCCGGGGTACCGGAGCTTCAGGAGAGTTGTTCAGGAGAATTCACACATGTGCACGCATGTGCACAAACGAGAGGCTTCGGCTGTGGGCCCTATGGACGGTATCATCGGACGCTGAGCTGGTTCAGGTTTAAATGTGAAATTTTAAGAGTACAGAATCTTTATGTCCCTGTTCGGTTGAAAGGAAATAGTAAAAATTGGAAAGAGCCATGGTTTTCAAGGGAAATTGGACACGGTTCGGAAAAAGAGAGAGATATACAATAATTATAGGCGGCATGGAGTAAATGAGGTGCTGCAGGGGTATAAAGAATGTAAAAAGAATCTTAAGAAATAAATTAGAAAAGCTAAAAGAAGATATGGTTGCTTTGGCAAGTAAGGTGAAATTAAACCCAAAGGGTTTCTACAGCTATATTAATAGCAAGAGGATAACAAGGAATAAAATTGGTCCATTAGAGAGTCAGGGTGGACAGCTATCTGCAGAGCCAAAAGTGATGGGGGAGATATTGAACAATTTGTTTTCTTCGGTATTCACTAAGGATAAGCTTATTGAATTATGTGAGGTAAGGGAAACGAGCAGAGTAGCAATGGAAACTATGAGATTGAAAGTAGAGGAAGTGTGGACACTTTTGAAAAATATGAAAGCGGATAAGTCTCCGGGTCCTGACAGGATATTCCCTAGGACATTGAGGGAAGTTAGTGTAAAAATAGCAGGGGCTATGACAGAAATATTTCAAATGTCATTAGAAACGGGAATAGTGCCGGAGGATTGGCGTACTGCGCATGTTGTTCCGTTGTTTAAAAAGGGTTCTAAGAGTAAACCTAGCAATTATAGAACTGTTAGTTTGACGTCAGTGGTGGGCAAATTAATGGAAATGATACTTAGGGATAATATATATAAGCATCTGGATAAACAGGGTCTGATTAAGAACAGTCAACATGGATTTGTGCCTGGAAGGTCATGTTTGACTAATCTTCTTGAATTTTTCGAAGAGGTTACTAGGGAAATTGATGAGGGTCAAGCAGTGGATGTTGTCTATATGCACTTCAGTAAGGCCTTTGACAAGGTTCGTCATGGAAGGTTGGTTAAGAAGATTCAATTGTTGGGTAGCAAGATGGATTCAACAGTGGCTGAATGGGAGATGCCAGAGAGTAATGGTGAATGGCTGTTTGTCAGGTTGGAGGTCGGTGACTAGTGGGGTGCCTCAGGGTTCTGTGTTGGGTCCACTGTTGTTTGTCATGTACATCAATGATCTGGATGATGGTGTGGAAAATTGGATTAGGAAGTATGCAGATGATACTAAGATAGGTGGTGTTGTGGATAATAAATGAGAGGTGCTACATCTTGGCAGGACAAATCAAAATAGGACGTACATGGTAAATGGTAGCGAATTGAGGAATGCAGTTGAACAGAGGGATCTAGGAATAACTGTGCATAGTTCCCTGAAGGTGGAATCTCATGTAAATAGGGTGGTAAATAATGCTTTTGGTGTGCTGGCCTTTATAAATCAGAGCATTGCGTATAGAAGTTGGGATGTAATGTTAAAATTGTACAAGGGATTGGTGAGGCCAATTCTGGAGTATGGAGTACAATTTCGGTCGCCTAATTACAGGAAGGATGTCAACAATATAGAGAGAGTACAGAGGAGATTTACGAGGATGTTGCCTGGGTTTCAGCAACTAAATTACAGAGAAAGGCTGAACAAGTTAGGTCTTTATTCTTTGGAGCGCAGAAGGTTAAGGGGGACTTGATAGAGGTCTTTAAAATGATGAGAGGGATTAACGGAGTTGACGTGGATAAGCTTTTCCCATCGAGAGTAGGGAAGATTCAAGCAAGAGGACATGACTTGAGAATTAAGGGACAGAAGTTTAGGGGTAACTTTAGGGGCAACTTCTTTACTCAGAGAGTGGTAGCTGTGTGGAATGAGCTTCCAGTGGAAGTGGTGGAGGCAGGTTCGATTTTATCATTTAGACATAGATTGGATGGGTATATGGACGAGAAAGGAATGGAGGGTTATGGTCTGTGCAGGTAGATGGGACTAGGGGAGAAAAAAGTGTTCGGCATGGGCTTGAAGGGCCGAGATGGGCTGTTTCCATGCTGTAATTGTTATATGGTTATATGGTTATATGGATTTGTTTTAGCCAGAGGGTAGTGAATCTCGGGCTAACATGATTCCCTCCTTCCAGAAATAGTATCAGTAATCGATTTCGTGGCTGAGAATGCCTCAGTGTCTACGACCACAGACTTATCGGGGCGTTGAGCCTACCTGTTACAGTTCCAGATCGCAGATTTGTTCCAGTTACGAACGAAACGTTCGTTCCGGTTGTTGGCGGGATATTCGTTCCAGGTACGGACGGTTTTTTCGTTCCCTTTGGGGACTGGGGCACCGTTTCCTTCACGGACGGCATTTTCGTTCCAGTTATGTGCGGGAGATTGTTTCCAGAGGTTGGCGGGAATTTCGTTCCCTTTACGGACGGGATATGGACGTGAGTTTGCTTTTCCATTTCTGGTCCGGACGTGGGTTTCATGTCCTGCTCTAACGGGATATGGATAGAAGGAAATTTTGAAGCAAAGATCTCAACCTCGCAAAGGGTCAAGATTTTATCCTGGCCCGGGATGAAGATGTTCACATATCGACCAACAAGTCCATCACAATTGAATGTAAGTGTTGTCAAAGCAACTGAATCAACGGTTCCACAGCTGAAAGAGATGTTTGAAAGTTAGCCTCCGCTACCTCGATCACAATAGACGAGAAAGCGTTTGTTATCGTAGGCCTGTGGTGGTGTACTGATGACGGGTGCATGGGATGTGGAGGGGGGGGAGGGGCTCCCATGGCTACTCCGGCATCTTCCGCACTGACATTTGCTTTCTTCGCTGGCTGCTGTACCCATGTGCTTACTTTTAGAAACTGATGTACAAGGAAACAGAGGTCTCTCTGCACCACCCTTTTCCTATTCTGACACCATTCCGATAATAATCTGCATTCTTGTTTTTTTGCCACCAACGTTGATAACCTCACATTTATCCATATTATACTGCATCTGTCATGCATCTGCCCACTAACTGAACCTATCTAAGTCACCGTGCATCCTCATAGCATCTGACTGGCAGCGCACACTGCCACCCAGCTTTTTGTCATCCGCACACTTCGAGATGTAACATTTAATTCCTTCGTCTAAGTCGTCAATATATATTGTAAATAACATTGGTCTCAGCACTGAACCTTGCGGAACCCCATGCATCACCGCCTGTCATTCCGAAAATGACCCGTAAATCCCTACTCTTGGCGTGTTGTCAGCCAACCAGTTTTCTAGCCATAACTCGCAATACCATGCGCTCGAATTTTGCACGCTAATCTCTTGTGTGGGACCTTGGCATAGGCTTTTTTTTAAATCCAGTTATACCACATTCACTGTCTCTCCCTTACCCACTCTTGTTACATCCTCAAAAAATTCCAGCATATTAGTCAAGCATGATTTCCCCTTTAGAGAGCCATGCTGACTTTGACCGATCCTGTCACTGCTTTCCGAATGCGCTGCTATTACATCTTCAATAATCGACTGAAATCTTCTACACTACCGATTTCAGGCTAACTGGTCTGTAATTCCATGTTTTCTCTCTCCCTCCTTCTTAAAAGTGGGGTTACATTAGCTGCACTCCAGTCCACAGGAACTGATCCAAAGTCTATAGAACATTGGATTTAAACTTTAGACTCTACTGCCTCCACTGCCTCGATCATGCGGATGACTAAACGTAACAAAGGTGATCGTAGGTCTGTGCTGGTGAACTGATGACACGTTCCATGGATATGGGGGGATCCCACGGCTACTTCCGGCATCCGCCCACTTGCTCCAGTTACGAACAGATGGCTAGCAACAGGATATATAGGTGACCATACGCGTCAGAGAGCATCTCTGGAGAAAAGGAATATGTGACGTTTCGGATCGAGACCCTTCTTCAGACTGTATTCAGTCTGGGGAAGGGTTTCGACCTGGAACGTCACCTATTGCTTTTCTCCAATGATGCGGTCTGACCGCACACGTTATTCCATATTTTTGTGTATATCTTCGGGTTAAACCACGACCTGCAGTTCCTTCCCACACATAGGCCACATTGACTGAGTAGATGCTGCATGATCCTCACTCATCGGCATTGGTTACCTGTCTATTGCCACAGCAATCAGATTGTTCATTATTACATAACTTGAATCAACTTAAATTACAGATTTATACTTGTCCTTTCATTGACCACACCGCTATAGAGGTACGTCAGCAGCTGATGTCATTGGATAAGTTGACTACGGCTCTGTATGATTTTCTCTCGCATCTGGATCAGCGGAGAATAATTTTTAATTTTATCTGCAGTGAGATCATTGTTATCCTGCAGCAACTCTCTTTTTCCCACTGATATTATCATTGCTTCAGTAACACCGAATGTTGCAAAAAAAGACAACGCTTGTGACTTGAGTCGACGATTGCTTAAGAACACTTACAGTCTGTTGGAATTGCCATCGTTTTCCAGCGAATTCCCGATGCGGATCTCCGCTCCTTTGAGCTGGTCCGAGCAGCAGTCTGCTCTGTTGGTGATTCTTACATTTGACACGTTGTAGCTTTCATTTAGATCGATTCTCCACCAAGGATCCTTGGATTTCCTAGTGCGCGAGCATGAACCATGCCTGAAGTCGCTGTCGTTGTTCCCGTCATTCGCTAGCTCAGCAGGTGCCCCGTGATCCGTGCTGGACTGGGTCGGCGGTGCTCCGTGTGCCACGTTTTCTATTGAGTGGAAAACACCTCACTGAGCCGTAAGGGATATATTTAATGCCGAGGGACAGGAAGATAGGGGAGTTGGTGCAGGGGACAGGGATTTAGGTTTCTGGATTATTGGGATCTCTTCTGGGACGGGGTGTCCTGTACAAAAGAGACGGGTTGCACCTTAACTGGAGGGGTACCAACATCTTGACGGGCAGGTTTGCTGATGCTACACGGGAGGGTTTAAACTAGATTGGCAGTGGTTGGGATACAGGACTGATGCACGTGGGAGGTTGGTTTGGACGATGATGAGGGAAAAGTTAGTGGACGGAATAGGCAGGTGAAAGGCGGAGAGTGAGGAAGGAGCATTTGTTAAACTGCACGTATGTTAATGCAAGAGGCCTGACGGGTAAGGGAGACGAGCTCAATGCATGGACAGTTACGAGCGACTGAGATGTTATAGCCATCATTGAAATCCTGTTAAGAGAGTGGCAGAACTGGCAGTTCAATGCCCCGGGGTACCGGAGCTTCAGGAGAGTTGTTTAGGAGAATTCACACATGTGCACGCATGTGCACAAACGAGAGGCTTCGGCTGTGGGCCCTGTGGACGGTATCATCGGACGCTGAGCTGGTTCAGGTTTAAATGTGAAATTTTAAGAATACAGAATCTTTATGTCCCTGTTCGGTTGAAAGGAAATAGTAAAAATTGGAAAGAGCCATGGTTTTCAAGGGAAATTGGACACGGTTCGGAAAAAGAGAGAGATATACAATAATTATAGGCGGCATGGAGTAAATGAGGTGCTGCAGGGGTATAAAGAATGTAAAAAGAATCTTAAGAAAGAAATTAGAAAAGCTAAAAGAAGATATGAGGTTGCTTTGGCAAGTAAGGTGAAATTAAACCCAAAGGGTTTCTACAGCTATATTAATAGCAAGAGGATAACAAGGAACACAATTGGTCCATTAGAGAGTCAGGGTGGACAGCTATCTGCAGAGCCAAAAGTGATGGGGCAGATATTGAACAATTTCTTTTCTTCGGTATTCACCAAGGAGAAGGTTATTGAATTATGTGAGGTAAGGGAAACGAGCAGTGTAGCAATGGAAAATATGAGATTTAAAGTAGAGGAAGTGTGGACACTTTTGAAAAATATGAAAGCGGATTAGTCTCCAGGTCCTGACAGGATATTCCCTAGGACATTGAGGGAAGTTAGTGTAGAAATAGTAGGGGCTATGACAGAAATATTTCAAATGTCATTAGAAACGGGAATAGTGCCGGAGGATTGGCGTACTGCGCATGTTGTTCCGTTGTTTAAAAAGGGTTCTAAGAGTAAACCTAGCAATTATAGAACTGTTAGTTTGACGTCAGTGGTGGGCAAATTAATGGAAAGGATACTTAGGGGTAATATATATAAGCATCTGGATAAACAGGGTCTGATTAAGAACAGTCAACATGGATTTGTGCCTGGAAGGTCATGTTTGACTAATCTTCTTGAATTTTTCGAAGAGGTTACTAGGGAAATTGATGAGGGTAAAGCAGTGGATGTTGTCTATATGCACTTCAGTAAGGCCTTTGACAAGGTTCGTCATGGAAGGTTGGTTAAGAAGATTCAATTGTTGGGTAGCAAGATGGATTCAACAGTGGCTGAATGGGAGATGCCAGAGAGTAATGGTGGATGGGTGTTTGTCAGGTTGGAGGTCGGTGACTAGTCGGGTGCCTCAGGGGTCTGTGTTGGGTCCGCTGTTGTTTGTCATGTACATCAATGATCTGGATGATGGTGTGGAAAATTGGATTAGGAAGTATGCAGATGATAATAAGATAGGTGGTGTTGTGGATAATAAATGAGAGGTGCTACATCTTGGCAGGACAAATCAAAATAGGACGTACATGGTAAATGGTAGCGAATTGAGGTATGCAGTTGAACAGAGGGATCTAGGAATAACTGTGCATAGTTCCCTGAAGGTGGAATCTCATGTAGATAGGGTGGTAAATAATGCTTTTGGTGTGCTGGCCTTTATAAATCAGAGCATTGCGTATAGAAGTTGGGATGTAATGTTAAAATTGTACAAGGCATTGGTGAGGCCAATTCTGGAGTATGGAGTACAATTTTGGTCGCCTAATTATAGGAAGGATGTCAACAATATAGAGAGAGTACAGAGGAGATTTACGAGAATGTTGCCTGGGTTTCAGCAACTAAATTACAGAGAAAGGCTGAACAAGTTAGGTCTTTATTCTTTGGAGCGCAGAAGGTTAAGGGGGGACTTGATAGAGGTCTTTAAAATGATGAGAGGGATTGACGGAGTTGACGTGGATAAGCTTTTCCCATTGAGAGTAGGGAAGATTCAAGCAAGAGGACATGACTTGAGAATTAAGGGACAGAAGTTTAGGGGTAACATTAGGGGCAACTTCTTTACTCAGAGATTGGTAGCTGTGTGGAATGAGCTTCCAGTGGAAGTGGTGGAGGCGGGTTCGATTTTATCATTTAGAAATAGATTGGATGGGTATATGGACGAGAAAGGAATGGAGGGTTATGGTCTGTGCAGGTAGATGGGACTAGGGGAGAAAAAGGTGTTCGGCATGGGCTTGAAGGGCCGAGATGGCCTGTTTCCATGCTGTAATTGTTATATGGTTATATGGTTATATGGATTTGTTTTAGCCAGAGGGTAGTGAATCTCGGGCTAACATGATTCCCTCCTTCCAGAAATAGTATCAGTAATCGATTTCGTGGCTGAGAATGCCTCAGTGTCTACGACCACAGACTTATCGGGGCGCTGAGCCTACCTGTTACAGTTCCAGATCGCAGATTTGTTCCAGTTACGAACGAAACGTTCGTTCCGGTTGTTGGCGGGATATTCGTTCCAGGTATGGACGGTTTTTTCGTTCCCTTTGGGGACTGGGGCACCGTTTCCTTCACGGACGGCATTTTCGTTCCAGTTATGTGCGGGAGATTGTTTCCAGAGGTTGGCGGGAGTTTCGTTCCCTTTACGGACGGGATATGGACGTGAGTTTGCTTTTCCATTTCAGGTCCAGACGTGGGTTTCATGTCCTGCTCTAACGGGATATGGGTAGAAGGATATTTTGAAGCAAAGATCTCAACCTCGCAAAGAGTCAAGATTTTATCCTGGCCCGGGATGAAGATGTTCACATATCGACCAACAAGTCCATCACAATTGAATGTAAGTGTTGTCAAAGCAACTGAATCAACGGTTCCACAGCTGAAAGAGATGTTTGAAAGTTAGCCTCCGCTACCTCGATCACAATAGACGAGAAAGCGTTTGTTATCGTAGGCCTGTGGTGGTGTACTGATGACAGGTGCATGGGATGTGGAGGGGGGGCTCCCATGGCTACTCCGGCATCTTCCGCACTGACATTTGCTTTCTTCGCTGGCTGCTGTACCCATGTGCTTACTTTTAGAAACTGATGTAGAAGGAAACAGAGGTCTCTCTGCACCACCCTTTTCCGATTCTGACACCATTCCGATAATAATCTGCATTCTTGTTATTTTGCCACCAACGTGGATAACCTCACATTTATCCATATTATACTGCATCTGTCATGCATCTGCCGACTAACTGAACCTATCTAAGTCACCGTGCATCCTCATAGCATCTTACTGGCAGCGCACACTGCCACCCAGCTTTTTGTCATCCGCACACTTCGAGATGTACCATTTAATTCCTTCGTCTAAGTTGTCAATATATATTGTAAATAACATGGGTCTCAGCACTGAACCTTGCGGAACCCCATGCATCACCGCCTGTCATTCAGAAAATGACCCGTAAATCCCTACTCTTGGCGTGTTGTCAGCCAACCAGTTTTCTAGCCATAACAATACCCTACTCGCAATACCATGCGCTCGAATTTTGCACGCTAATCTCTTGTGTGGGACCTTGGCATAGGCTTTTTTTAAAATCCAGATATACCACATTCACTGTCTCTCCCTTGCCCACTCTTGTTACATCCTCAAAAAATGCCAGCATATTAGTCAAGCATGATTTCCCCTTTATAGAGCCATGCTGACTTTCACCGATCCTGTCACTGCTTTCCGAATGCGCTGCTATTACATCTACAATAATCGACTGAAACATCTTCTACACTACCGATTTCAGGCTAACTGGTCTGTAATTCCATGTTTTCTCTCTCCCTCCTTCTTAAAAGTGGGGTTACATTAGCTGCACTCCAGTCCACAGGAACTGATCCAAAGTCTATAGAACATTGGATTTAAACTTTAGACTCTACTGCCTCCACTGCCTCGATCATGCGGATGACTAAACGTAACAAAGGTGATCGTAGGTCTGTGCTGGTGAACTGATGACACGTTCCATGGATATGGGGGGATCCCACGGCTACTTCCGGCATCCGCCCACTTGCTCCAGTTACGAACAGATGGCTAGCAACAGGATATATAGGTGACCATGCGCGTCAGAGAGCATCTCTGGAGAAAAGGAATATGTGACGTTTCGGATCGAGACCCTTCTTCAGACTGTATTCAGTCTGGGGAAGGGTTTCGACCTGGAACGTCACCTATTGCTTTTCTCCAATGATGCGGTCTGACCGCACACGTTATTCCATATTTTTGTGTATATCTTCGGGTTAAACCACGACCTGCAGTTCCTTCCCACACATAGGCCACATTGACTGAGTAGATGCTGCATGATCCTCACTCATCGGCATTGGTTACCTGTCTATTGCCACAGCAATCAGATTGTTCATTATTACATAACTTGAATCAACTTAAATTACAGATTTATACTTGTCCTTTCATTGACCACACCGCTATAGAGGTACGTCAGCAGCTGATGTCATTGGATAAGTTGACTACGGCTCTGTATGATTTTCTCTCGCATCTGGATCAGCGGAGAATAATTTTTAATTTTATCTGCAGTGAGATCATTGTTATCCTGCAGCAACTCTCTTTTTCCCACTGATATTATCATTGCTTCAGTAACACCGAATGTTGCAAAAAAAGACAACGCTTGTGACTTGAGTCGACGATTGCTTAAGAATACTTACAGTCTGTTGGAATTGCCATCGTTTTCCAGCGAATTCCCGATGCGGATCTCCGCTCCTTTGAGCTGGTCCGAGCAGCAGTCTGCTCTGTTGGTGATTCTTACATTTGACACGTTGTAGCTTTCATTTAGATCGATTCTCCACCAAGGATCCTTGGATTTCCTAGTGCGCGAGCATGAACCATGCCTGAAGTCGCTGTCGTTGTTCCCGTCATTCGCTAGCTCAGCAGGTGCCCCGTGATCCGTGCTGGACTGGGTCGGCGGTGCTCCGTGTGCCACGTTTTCTATTGAGTGGAAAACACCTCACTGAGCCGTAAGGGATATATTTAATGCCGAGGGACAGGAAGATAGGGGAGTTGGTGCAGGGGACAGGGATTTAGGTTTCTGGATTATTGGGATCTCTTCTGGGACGGGGTGTCCTGTACAAAAGAGACGGGTTGCACCTTAACTGGAGGGGTACCAACATCTTGACGGGCAGGTTTGCTGATGCTACACGGGAGGGTTTAAACTAGATTGGCAGTGGTTGGGATACAGGACTGATGCACGTGGGAGGTTGGTTTGGACGATGATGAGGGAAAAGTTAGTGGACGGAATAGGCAGGTGAAAGGCGGAGAGTGAGGAAGGAGCATTTGTTAAACTGCACGTATGTTAATGCAAGAGGCCTGACGGGTAAGGGAGACGAGCTCAATGCATGGACAGTTACGAGCGACTGAGATGTTATAGCCATCATTGAAATCCTGTTAAGAGAGTGGCAGAACTGGCAGTTCAATGCCCCGGGGTACCGGAGCTTCAGGAGAGTTGTTTAGGAGAATTCACACATGTGCACGCATGTGCACAAACGAGAGGCTTCGGCTGTGGGCCCTGTGGACGGTATCATCGGACGCTGAGCTGGTTCAGGTTTAAATGTGAAATTTTAAGAGTACAGAATCTTTATGTCCCTGTTCGGTTGAAAGGAAATAGTAAAAATTGGAAAGAGCCATGGTTTTCAAGGGAAATTGGACACGGTTCGGAAAAAGAGAGAGATATACAATAATTATAGGCGGCATGGAGTAAATGAGGTGCTGCAGGGGTATAAAGAATGTAAAAAGAATCTTAAGAAAGAAATTAGAAAAGCTAAAAGAAGATATGAGGTTGCTTTGGCAAGTAAGGTGAAATTAAACCCAAAGGGTTTCTACAGCTATATTAATAGCAAGAGGATAACAAGGAACACAATTGGTCCATTAGAGAGTCAGGGTGGACAGCTATCTGCAGAGCCAAAAGTGATGGGGCAGATATTGAACAATTTCTTTTCTTCGGTATTCACCAAGGAGAAGGTTATTGAATTATGTGAGGTAAGGGAAACGAGCAGTGTAGCAATGGAAAATATGAGATTTAAAGTAGAGGAAGTGTGGACACTTTTGAAAAATATGAAAGCGGATTAGTCTCCAGGTCCTGACAGGATATTCCCTAGGACATTGAGGGAAGTTAGTGTAGAAATAGTAGGGGCTATGACAGAAATATTTCAAATGTCATTAGAAACGGGAATAGTGCCGGAGGATTGGCGTACTGCGCATGTTGTTCCGTTGTTTAAAAAAGGTTCTAAGAGTAAACCTAGCAATTATAGAACTGTTAGTTTGACGTCAGTGGTGGGCAAATTAATGGAAAGGATACTTAGGGGTAATATATATAAGCATCTGGATAAACAGGGTCTGATTAAGAACAGTCAACATGGATTTGTGCCTGGAAGGTCATGTTTGACTAATCTTCTTGAATTTTTCGAAGAGGTTACTAGGGAAATTGATGAGGGTAAAGCAGTGGATGTTGTCTATATGCACTTCAGTAAGGCCTTTGACAAGGTTCGTCATGGAAGGTTGGTTAAGAAGATTCAATTGTTGGGTAGCAAGATGGATTCAACAGTGGCTGAATGGGAGATGCCAGAGAGTAATGGTGGATGGGTGTTTGTCAGGTTGGAGGTCGGTGACTAGTCGGGTGCCTCAGGGGTCTGTGTTGGGTCCGCTGTTGTTTGTCATGTACATCAATGATCTGGATGATGGTGTGGAAAATTGGATTAGGAAGTATGCAGATGATAATAAGATAGGTGGTGTTGTGGATAATAAATGAGAGGTGCTACATCTTGGCAGGACAAATCAAAATAGGACGTACATGGTAAATGGTAGCGAATTGAGGTATGCAGTTGAACAGAGGGATCTAGGAATAACTGTGCATAGTTCCCTGAAGGTGGAATCTCATGTAGATAGGGTGGTAAATAATGCTTTTGGTGTGCTGGCCTTTATAAATCAGAGCATTGCGTATAGAAGTTGGGATGTAATGTTAAAATTGTACAAGGCATTGGTGAGGCCAATTCTGGAGTATGGAGTACAATTTTGGTCGCCTAATTATAGGAAGGATGTCAACAATATAGAGAGAGTACAGAGGAGATTTACGAGAATGTTGCCTGGGTTTCAGCAACTAAATTACAGAGAAAGGCTGAACAAGTTAGGTCTTTATTCTTTGGAGCGCAGAAGGTTAAGGGGGGACTTGATAGAGGTCTTTAAAATGATGAGAGGGATTGACGGAGTTGACGTGGATAAGCTTTTCCCATTGAGAGTAGGGAAGATTCAAGCAAGAGGACATGACTTGAGAATTAAGGGACAGAAGTTTAGGGGTAACATTAGGGGCAACTTCTTTACTCAGAGATTGGTAGCTGTGTGGAATGAGCTTCCAGTGGAAGTGGTGGAGGCGGGTTCGATTTTATCATTTAGAAATAGATTGGATGGGTATATGGACGAGAAAGGAATGGAGGGTTATGGTCTGTGCAGGTAGATGGGACTAGGGGAGAAAAAGGTGTTCGGCATGGGCTTGAAGGGCCGAGATGGCCTGTTTCCATGCTGTAATTGTTATATGGTTATATGGTTATATGGATTTGTTTTAGCCAGAGGGTAGTGAATCTCGGGCTAACATGATTCCCTCCTTCCAGAAATAGTATCAGTAATCGATTTCGTGGCTGAGAATGCCTCAGTGTCTACGACCACAGACTTATCGGGGCGCTGAGCCTACCTGTTACAGTTCCAGATCGCAGATTTGTTCCAGTTACGAACGAAACGTTCGTTCCGGTTGTTGGCGGGATATTCGTTCCAGGTATGGACGGTTTTTTCGTTCCCTTTGGGGACTGGGGCACCGTTTCCTTCACGGACGGCATTTTCGTTCCAGTTATGTGCGGGAGATTGTTTCCAGAGGTTGGCGGGAGTTTCGTTCCCTTTACGGACGGGATATGGACGTGAGTTTGCTTTTCCATTTCAGGTCCAGACGTGGGTTTCATGTCCTGCTCTAACGGGATATGGGTAGAAGGATATTTTGAAGCAAAGATCTCAACCTCGCAAAGAGTCAAGATTTTATCCTGGCCCGGGATGAAGATGTTCACATATCGACCAACAAGTCCATCACAATTGAATGTAAGTGTTGTCAAAGCAACTGAATCAACGGTTCCACAGCTGAAAGAGATGTTTGAAAGTTAGCCTCCGCTACCTCGATCACAATAGACGAGAAAGCGTTTGTTATCGTAGGCCTGTGGTGGTGTACTGATGACAGGTGCATGGGATGTGGAGGGGGGGCTCCCATGGCTACTCCGGCATCTTCCACACTGACATTTGCTTTCTTCGCTGGCTGCTGTACCCATGTGCTTACTTTTAGAAACTGATGTAGAAGGAAACAGAGGTCTCTCTGCACCACCCTTTTCCGATTCTGACACCATTCCGATAATAATCTGCATTCTTGTTATTTTGCCACCAACGTGGATAACCTCACATTTATCCATATTATACTGCATCTGTCATGCATCTGCCGACTAACTGAACCTATCTAAGTCACCGTGCATCCTCATAGCATCTTACTGGCAGCGCACACTGCCACCCAGCTTTTTGTCATCCGCACACTTCGAGATGTACCATTTAATTCCTTCGTCTAAGTTGTCAATATATATTGTAAATAACATGGGTCTCAGCACTGAACCTTGCGGAACCCCATGCATCACCGCCTGTCATTCAGAAAATGACCCGTAAATCCCTACTCTTGGCGTGTTGTCAGCCAACCAGTTTTCTAGCCATAACAATACCCTACTCGCAATACCATGCGCTCGAATTTTGCACGCTAATCTCTTGTGTGGGACCTTGGCATAGGCTTTTTTTAAAATCCAGATATACCACATTCACTGTCTCTCCCTTGCCCACTCTTGTTACATCCTCAAAAAATGCCAGCATATTAGTCAAGCATGATTTCCCCTTTATAGAGCCATGCTGACTTTCACCGATCCTGTCACTGCTTTCCGAATGCGCTGCTATTACATCTACAATAATCGACTGAAACATCTTCTACACTACCGATTTCAGGCTAACTGGTCTGTAATTCCATGTTTTCTCTCTCCCTCCTTCTTAAAAGTGGGGTTACATTAGCTGCACTCCAGTCCACAGGAACTGATCCAAAGTCTATAGAACATTGGATTTAAACTTTAGACTCTACTGCCTCCACTGCCTCGATCATGCGGATGACTAAACGTAACAAAGGTGATCGTAGGTCTGTGCTGGTGAACTGATGACACGTTCCATGGATATGGGGGGATCCCACGGCTACTTCCGGCATCCGCCCACTTGCTCCAGTTACGAACATATGGCTAGCAACAGGATATATAGGTGACCATGCGCGTCAGAGAGCATCTCTGGAGAAAAGGAATATGTGACGTTTCGGATCGAGACCCTTCTTCAGACTGTATTCAGTCTGGGGAAGGGTTTCGACCTGGAACGTCACCTATTGCTTTTCTCCAATGATGCGGTCTGACCGCACACGTTATTCCATATTTTTGTGTATATCTTCGGGTTAAACCACGACCTGCAGTTCCTTCCCACACATAGGCCACATTGACTGAGTAGATGCTGCATGATCCTCACTCATCGGCATTGGTTACCTGTCTATTGCCACAGCAATCAGATTGTTCATTATTACATAACTTGAATCAACTTAAATTACAGATTTATACTTGTCCTTTCATTGACCACACCGCTATAGAGGTACGTCAGCAGCTGATGTCATTGGATAAGTTGACTACGGCTCTGTATGATTTTCTCTCGCATCTGGATCAGCGGAGAATAATTTTTAATTTTATCTGCAGTGAGATCATTGTTATCCTGCAGCAACTCTCTTTTTCCCACTGATATTATCATTGCTTCAGTAACACCGAATGTTGCAAAAAAAGACAACGCTTGTGACTTGAGTCGACGATTGCTTAAGAACACTTACAGTCTGTTGGAATTGCCATCGTTTTCCAGCGAATTCCCGATGCGGATCTCCGCTCCTTTGAGCTGGTCCGAGCAGCAGTCTGCTCTGTTGGTGATTCTTACATTTGACACGTTGTAGCTTTCATTTAGATCGATTCTCCACCAAGGATCCTTGGATTTCCTAGTGCGCGAGCATGAACCATGCCTGAAGTCGCTGTCGTTGTTCCCGTCATTCGCTAGCTCAGCAGGTGCCCCGTGATCCGTGCTGGACTGGGTCGGCGGTGCTCCGTGTGCCACGTTTTCTATTGAGTGGAAAACACCTCACTGAGCCGTAAGGGATATATTTAATGCCGAGGGACAGGAAGATAGGGGAGTTGGTGCAGGGGACAGGGATTTAGGTTTCTGGATTATTGGGATCTCTTCTGGGACGGGGTGTCCTGTACAAAAGAGACGGGTTGCACCTTAACTGGAGGGGTACCAACATCTTGACGGGCAGGTTTGCTGATGCTACACGGGAGGGTTTAAACTAGATTGAGAGTGGTTGGGATACAGGACTGATGCACGTGGGAGGTTGGTTTGGACGATGATGAGGGAAAAGTTAGTGGACGGAATAGGCAGGTGAAAGGCGGAGAGCGAGGAAGGAGCATTCGTTGAACTGCACGTATTTTAATGCAAGAGGCCTGACGGGTAAGGCAGACGAGCTCAGTGCATGGACAGTTACGAGCGACTGGGATGTTATAGCCATCATTGAAATCCTGTTAAGAGAGTGGCAGAACTGGCAGTTCAATGCTACGGGGTACCGGAGCTTCAGGAGAGTTGTTCAGGAGAATTCACACATGTGCACGGATGTGCACAAACGAGAGGCGTCGGCTGTGGGCCCTGTGGACGGTATCATCGGACGCTGAGCTGGTTGGCGACCAACTCCGAACTCCAGCAACAGCAACTTCGTCCGCCCCGAATCCTGGGGCTTGAATCGGCCCATTTGCGGGGCCTTTCATCGGCCGGCGGGGGCTTGAACATCGGGAGCCTCGATCGCCTCGATGCAGCAGTTTGATTTTCAGCCGCACCGGGCGCTGAAAGGCCCCGCAAACGGTCCGATTCAGCCCTTAGAAAGCGTCTGATAAAGTCCGGATTACAAAACATGGTGGGGTGGGGGGGGGACGATTGTCCCCCACCTCTCAAAGCATGTGGAGGACGTGTACCCCCCCCCCCCTGTCCTCTCCACGATTTCAACAATAGGTCGGGGAACTTTATAAGGCACTGGGTAGAGCGCATTTGGAATATTGTGAACTGTTTTGGATGTGCTGACATTTTAGAGAGTCCAGCGGATGACTACTAGACTGATCCCATGGATGATTGGATTAACATTTGGAGATCCTTTGACTGCTCCGTGCTCTGTGTTCGCTGGAATAGTTCTGGATCATTGGACATCTTATTGAAACTTATTTACAGTGAAAGGCCTGGATAGTGTGAATATAAGGGAGATATATAATGCCGAAGGATTTCGACGTTCTATCAAGGTTTTGATCAGCAGTGAATGTCTTTAATATTCGTATATCTTTTGTGTGCCCACGTGAAGCGAGATGTTGTAAAAACACTTGTTTATACGATACAGTCAAATCTTACTGTATGTCGGTGCATTGAAGCCGCACACTAGAGCAACAGGCAAAGTAAACATTATAACAGATTGCATGATATGATGTTACAGTGTTATTGCTATATGGCTGGGGTCAAGGAAAGAGCGTTCTCGTCACGGCCCTGTTTCCACCAATCTTTCCACCACCACGCACAAGAAGCACAAGAAACGACAAGACAGACACCATTATATGCAGATGCCGAGAAGTGTGCTTAGCTCTGGCTGAACAACTTCAAATCTTGTGTGTGGACTCGCTAAGAAGATGAAGCAGTATGGCTATAGAAAATATCCAAAACCGCACTGACACCGCTTAAATTTATCGGGATTGCACTTCAACTCAAGGGAGGATCGGTCAGTAGTCTGATAGCGGGGAGATACCCTTCAAGAGTGTTTCAGCACGTGTGCAATTCGTTGGTGGGTGGCTGGTATTAATCAGCATAAAGTCCCCTGACTGAATGGATGAGGGCGTGTGCACCTTGTGTCCCAAGCACTTTATTCGTAGACATGATCAAGTTTGGACACTGCTCGGGTCCAAGACTAACGAGTAAACTATGAATAGCAATGTGCGGCTTGTTGAGAAAGACGGGCATTGGCTTCAGAAAGGTAGTTAACCTCAGCGGGAGACTCGCTCAACTAAGTTGTGCGGCTGCGTACAACCAGAGCCTCAGCTGGAACTTCAACCTACCTTTTCCATGTAAGTCCGAGAGTTTTGAACCAAAGACCTCAACCTCGCACAGGGTCAAAGTTTTATTCTGGCCTGGGATGATGATGTTCACATATCGACCGATAAATCCATCACAATTGAAGGTCAATGTCGTCTCAGAAACCGAATCTACTGTCTCACAGCTGAAAGAGATAAGGATTTAAATGTGAGACTACGATGTTTCCTTCATGAGGAGCGTGATAATGGTTATCGGAGGTCTGCGTTGGAGAAGTGGGGTTACGTTTATCGGATGTGTGGGGGGGATGTGTCCCACGGCTACCTTATGTATCCCCCCCCTTCCTTTCCACCTCCCCCCTCCCGCACACACACACACACACACACACGCACACACACACACACACACACACACACACACACACACACACACACACACACACACACACACACACACCACCCCACACACACACTTGCTCATCTTCCAAACCGATAGCTAGGGACAGGAAATGATCCGGATGCACAGGTAGCCTTGCATGGGTAGATACTGTATGATCCCTCACGCATTGTCAACCGCGATATGAACATTGCCACTGCAATCCGACTACTCAATATTACATAACATAAATAAACTTAAATTGCAGATATATTCATCTCCTTTAATTGATCCCACCGCTTTGGAAATACGTCTGCAGCAGAGGCTACTGGATAAGTATTCTGTATTATATTCTCGCGCATCCAGATCGGCGGTTATTCGTTTTACCTTTTTCTGCAGTTAGATCTGTCTTAACCTGCAGCCCCTCTTTTTCCCACGCATATTATCATTGCTCATGTAAAAGCGGAATTTGCCGAATAAGACAACATAGCTGAATACAGTCGGCATTTGCTTCTGAATACTTACAGTCTGTTGGAGTTGCCATCGTTCTCCAGCGAGTCCCCGATGCGGATCTCGGCTCCTTTGAGCCGGTCCCTGCAGCAGTCTGCTCTGTTGGTGATTCTTACATCTGACACGTTGTAGCTTTCCTTTAGATCCACTCTCCACCAAGGGTTGTTAGATTTACGGGTGCGCGCGCATGAGCCATGCCTGAAGTTGCTGTCACTGTTACCGTCGTTGGCTCCTTCAGCAACTGCCCTTCGATGCGTGCTGGACTGGGTCGGCGGTGCTCCGGACGCCAGATTTTCTGTTGGGTGTGAAACACCTCACTGAGCCGCAAAGGAAATATATAATGCCGAAGGGTATCGGTGTTCTATCAAGGTTTGCATCAGCAATGTATTTAATTGATATTCGTATTGCTTGAGTATAGTCAAGTGAAGGGGAACCACGTGTTTGTACTATGCAGTCAAATTACACTTTATATCAGTGCATTAAATCTGCATACAGGACCAACAGGTAAAGTACCAAACAATAATAGATTGCATGATATTATATTACATTGTGATAACTGTGTGGCTATAAAATATAATTCCACGATCCGCACTGAGACCGATTAAAATATCGGGATTGCATTTAAACTCAGGGGTGGACCAGTTGACAGACTGATAGCGGGGGGATACCATTCAGTAGGTGTGCAATTCGGTGCTCCGGAAGCCAGGTTTGCTGATGGGTGGGAAACAACTTACAGAGCCGCAAGGGAGTGATTTAATGTTGACGGATGTGAGCCTTTTTATCAAGGTTTGGATCGGCAGTGTATTTCATTAATATTCGTTTTGCTTTAGTGTGGTCACGTGAAGCGAGATGTAGTGGAAACCCACGTTTATTCCATTCATCAAATCATACTGTATACCAGTGCAATGAGCCGCACAAAAAAGAAACAGGTAAAGTTGAAAATATAGGATAGGTTGTATGTTAAAAAGTCGGGGTTGCACTGCTACTCAAGCGAGGACCGTTCAGTAGTCTGATAGCTGGGAGATACCCTTCAAAATGTGTTGGAAGTTATTTTAACCCGTTATCAAATAGGTTCTATTGAAACACATTTAGTTTAGGGCTATCTTCCGTTGTTCCGAAGATAATCCATTCTGCTTTTGGTGTCAGTTTTATTTTAAATAATTTTGTAAAGATTTCAAAAATTTCAATCCAAAATTTTTGAATTTTTCTACATAAAACAAATGAGTGCGCTATAGTAGCTTCTTGAGACTGACATTTATCGCAAATATGTGATACATTGGGGAACATTTTATTAATTTTGGTTTTTGAATAATGTAATCTGTGTAAAATGTTGAATTGTATTAAAGTGTGTCTTACATTAATCGAGCATTTATTCCCCTTTAATAAATGTTCATTCCACCTTTCCTTTGAAATTGTAATAGCTAATTCTTGTTCCCAGTCTCTTCTAATACCTTCCGTAGTTGGTATTTCTACATTTAAGATAATATTATACAAATAAGATATTAAGTTTGCTGATTCAGCTTTTATCTGCATTGCTTCGTCCAGGACATCTGGTGGCATGTTATAATGATCTTTTGTATATTTTTTCTGATAATCACTTATTTGAAAATATTTAAAGTATTGATTGTTTCCCAGATTATATTTTATTTGTAATTGTTGGAATGATAGTAATTTTCCAGTTTCATACAAGTCTCCGAGAGTTTTAATTCCTAATCTTTCCGATTGTATAAATGATTTGTCTATAATGGAGGGTTTAAACGAAGGGTTATTAACTATTGGGGATAAAAGCGATAGATTTCTTAATTTTAAATTTTGTTCTATTTGTTTCCAAGTTCTAATTGTACTATGTATAATTGGGTTTATGTTATAATTTATATTATTCAGTTTCATTGGTGAGAGGAGGATCGCTCCAATATTGCAAGAGGAGCAGTCTTCTCACTCCATTATAATCCAGTCCACCAAAGCTTATCCTAAAATTTTGGAAAACTGCTTCAATACCAACTATAAACATGAGAATTTCAAACATGTTTGAAACATTACACCTGGAAGAGATAAGACTCCTCCTGGCAGGCAAATCAGATCACTTCCATCTGACGTGGTCTTCATTTATAGAACTATTACAAGTATAAGGTGCAAAAGTACGTTAAAAATGTACCGATGTCAGGACTTGGTAAAGG
Source organism: Malacoraja senta (assembly GCA_038087875.1). Classification (NCBI taxonomy): domain Eukaryota; kingdom Metazoa; phylum Chordata; class Chondrichthyes; order Rajiformes; family Rajidae; genus Malacoraja; species Malacoraja senta. Next base: position 10,308,168 of record CM075995.1, on the reverse strand, counting down.
GGGATGAAAGGTGGCGAGTTGGTATATCCAATTTGCGTGATGCTCATAATAGAGTACTTGTTTTTCTCTCTTCTCTTCTTTCTCTTTTTTCTTCTTTAGGGTCTATCTCTTAATCTTTTCTCTCTAATTTCTCTTCTACAGGGACTCTGTTCTTTCACGTTGACACGTTTTTACACTTTCACTATTTTCCTTCAGTTTCTCTTTTTTCTTAATATCAACCTTTTCTTTTTATTAGCTTTAAAACATTAAGGAGTACATTAATTCTAATACGATATACGTGATGAGTACTAATGTATTTTTTTGTCATTTAATGTACTTCTAATAAATCAAATTAAAAAAATTAAATTAAAAAAAAATGTATTGGAAGGAACTGCAGATGCTGGTTTAAACCGAAGATAGACACAAAATGCTGACGTAACGAGCGGCATAAGCAACGTCTCTGGAGAGAAGGAATGAGTGACGTTTCAGGTCGAGACCCATTCCTTTTCTCCAGAGATGCTGCCTGTCCCTCAGAGCTACCCCAGAATTGTGTGTCTATCTTCAGATACTCTTCAAAAGCGCTCACTGGGGTTGGTGCGCAGCTGGTGTTTATCAGCATAAAGTCTCCGGAATTAATGGATGAGGGTGTGTGCAGCGAGTGTCTCATTGATTTCATTCATGTACAGGATTATGTTTGAATAATGTTGGGTTCAACGACTGACGATTAAATGAAGAATGGGGAAGAGTAGAGCGTTGGGAAAGCCGGTACACGTCTTCCGAAAGGTAGTTGTACTCAGACCTTATCAGCGGGAGACTCGCTCAACTAAGCTGTGGGGCTGCGTACAACCACAGGCTCAGCGAGAAGTTCAGCCTACCTTTTCCAAGTGAGGACTGAAATTCTCTACCAATGATCTCAACCTCGCACAGAGTCAAAATTTTATCCTGGCCTGGGATGATAATGTTCACATATCGACCGACAAATCCAGCACAATTTAATGTCAATGTTGTCCCAGAAACTGAATCCACGGTTCCACAGCTGAAAGAGAAGAGAATTTGAAGGTGAGACTCCACTCTTTCGATCATGTGTGTCAAACGTTATTTTGAGCATAGAAACATAGAAACATAGAAACATAGAAAATAGGTGCAGGAGTAGGCCATTCGGCCATTCGAGCCTGCACCGCCATTCGAGCATGTGCTGGTGAGCTGGTGACATCTTCTAGCGATGTGGGGAGGGGGGGGGAGCACCCACGACAACTTTCAGCATTCTACTCACTAGCTCCGATCCCGAACAGCTTGCTCGGAGTAGGAGAGTATCCGGATACATAGGTAGCGATGTGTGGGTGGGTGTGCATACTCCCTGACCCATAAGACTTTGTAACATTGAATGAGAGCAATTCGATTGTTCAATAATACATAACTTGAATTAACTTAAATTACAGATTTATTCGTTTCCTTTTATTGACTCCGCCTCTATAGAGGCACGTCAGCATCTCATGCCTCTGGATAAGTGATCTAAGGATTTATGTCATTTCCTCTCGCACCTGCATCAGCGGAGCACAGTTTTAGCCTTTTCTATAGGGAGATCAGTTATAACCTGCAACATCTCTCCCTCTCATGTTATCATTGCAACAGTAACAGTGGAACTTGCAGAACAGGACATCGCAGCTGAATAGAGTCGACGTTTGTTTCCGAACACTTACAGGTGAACGGATTCCGCGACTGCTTATGAATACTTACAGTCTGTTGAAATTGCCATCGTTCTCCAGCGAGTTCCCGATGCGGATCTCCGCTTCTTGTAACCAATCCGAGCAGCAATCTGCTCTGTTAGTGATGCTTACAACTGACACGTTGTAGCTTTTCTTTAGATCAACTCTCCACCAGGGGTTCATGGATTTCCTGGTGCGAGCGCATGAACCATGCCTGAAGTCGCTGTCGCTGTTCCCGTCATTGGCTCGCTCCGCACCTGCCCACCGATAGGTGCTGGACTGCGCTGCCGGTACTCCCAACGCCACGTTTTCTGTTGGATGGAAAAACCACACAAGGAACAGATTAATTACCGACGGACGAAGTCCTTCCATCAAGGTATGGATCAGCAGTGTATTTCATTGATAAACGTATTCACAAGTAAAGCGAGATGCAATAGAAACACGTATTTGTACAATCATACTGTACATCCGTCCCATAAAGCCGCACGCAAGAGCAACCGGTAAATTGGTAAAAAAGAAAAGGATTGCAAGATATGGCGTTACAACCTGATAGCTTTCCGACTATTGAAAATAAGTCCAAGAACTGCACCGAGGCAAGTCATGAGATCGAAATTGCATACGCCTCAATGGCATGGGCGGAAATCAAGGGGAGAAGCGTCCCCTCCATGCTTTGACAGGTGGGGGACAACGTTTTGTAATCCGGATTTTTAAATTAGGTGACAAAAAATCTATTAAAATCTCCGCTTTCTGCGAGAAAGTGGGGTGGGACGGATGATCGAGGGCCCCGATTGGAAGAGAGAGACGTCGGTCAGCAGGCAACGGGGGGGGGGGGTGACATGATGATTCATCGCGATGATTGGAGGAGGGTGGTGTCGGTCAGAGGCCGAAGTAGGGGGGTTGAGACTGAGGATAAAGCGCGGTGATTGGAGCAGGGAGACGTCCTGGTGGAGCAAATATAGTGCGGAGCTTGAATCGGGCCGTTCGCGGGGCATTTCATGGCCCGGCGCGCCTTAAAATCGGACGCGGGATCTTCCATCGCCCCGCGGTCAAATTGCTGCATCGAGGCTCCCGATGTTGAAGCTCTCGCCGGGCGATGGAAGCTCCCGCGGCCGGATTTAAGTCGCGCCGGGCGATGAAAGGCCCCGCGAACGGGCCGATTTACCGCCCCACGATTCGGGGCGGACGAAGCTGCTGTTGCTGGAGTTCGAAGTCGGTCACCAACCAGGTCAGCTCCCGATGTTACCGTCCACAGGTCCCACGGCCGAAGCCTCTGAAGTCTCCCGTGTGTGCGCGTGCGCGCGCGGCCGCTAAGAGATTGTGTCCGCCTCCCACACCAGGTATGATAGCGATTTCCGCCCCTGCTCAAGGGAGAACCGTTCAGTGGTCTGATAGCGGGCATATACGCTCATGAGTATTTCAATAGTTGCAGTCAATTCCTTGGTGTGTGACTGTTGTTTATCAGCACAAGGTCTCTGGACTGACTGGATGAGGGCGTGTGCGCCAAGTGTCACAGGGATTTCCTTCACAGACAGAATCATGTTTGGACAATGCTTTGGTCCAAGACTGGTGATTAAACAAAGGACGAGAGTGTGTAGCGTATTGCGAGAGACGGTATGGGGCTTCAGGAAGGTAGTTATGCTCAGACTTCATTTCTGGGAGTCTCCCTCAACTAAGCTGTAGGAGTCTCCCTCAACTAACCAGTGCTTCAGCGGGAAATTCAGCCTACCTGTTCCAAGTAAGGACGGAAGTTCTGAACCAAAGATCTCAACCTCGCATAGGGTCAACCTTTTATTGTACCCTGGGATGATGATGTTCACATATTGACCAACAAATCCACCACAATTAACGATAAATGTCGTCAAGTGACCTAAGTTGACGGTTGCACAGCTGAAAGAGAAGATGTTTAAAGGTAAGCCTGAACTAACTAGATCACTGGGGAAGAGACAACGTGTCAAACATCGTAGGCCTGTGCGGGTGAGCTGGTGACACGTTCATGCGTTGTGGGGGAGCGGCGCGGCACGGTTACTTGCGAATGTTTTGCAGAGATATCAGTCTTACCCTGCAACTTATCTCTGTTTCCAACTCATTGTAGATCTGCTCCAACTAATACTAGCACATATATGTTACTAACCATTCGGATCTGTAACCAGTCCGGGTTTTACTTTACAGTCTCCATATATTACTAACGTTTCCAGACACTAGTCGGTTAGTCGGGATGTGGTCACAGTGGTGGCAACATGCCGTCTAACTTTACTATATGCCAATAAACCTGTTGGATTGTTACTTCCAGTGTTCATTATCAGCTTTACATGGTGTCAGAGTTTTTTTTACCCATTCTGCTCCTAGTTTATCGGGTTTATTTTCTTTGTTCCCCAGTATTTATTTCTCTTACCCACTTCATTGTGGCTCAATCGTTTAAAAAGCCCGACCCCCTAGTTTTCGATGCCGACCGCAGTGAACGTTGGCGGATTTTCGAGAAGGATTTCAACGTCTATATTCGGGCTGCCCATCGCGGAGGGCCTCAAGAGCAGACAGTTGCTGTGCTTCTCAATGTCGCTGGATCTGAAGCTATTCGACGAGCTGAGCGGTTCCACTATGCCCCGGCTGTGATGGGTGGCAACAATGAAGCGATCACCCCTCAACAGACTATTAACGACCCAGTCTGTTCAATGGACAAGTTCAGACACCTGTGTGAACTTCGGACCAACATGGTTATGGAACATGGTTATGGACCCTAATTATGGAGAGGGTCAGAACTGGACCTAGGGTTGAGATTTTTGATTGGAGAAAGGATAACTTTGAGCAGATGCGAAAGGATTTAAAAGGAGTGAATTGGGACATGTTGTTTTATGGGAAGGACGTAGAACAGAAATGGAGGATATTTGAAGGTGACATTTTAAGAGTACAGAATCTTTATGTCCCTGTTCGGTTGAAAGGAAATAGTAAAATTTGGAAAGAGCCATGGTTTTCAAGGGAAATTGGACACGGTTCGGAAAAAGAGAGAGATCTACAATAATTATAGGCAGCATGGAGTAAATGAGGTGCTTGAGGAGTATAAAGAATGTAAAAAGTATATTAAGAAAGAAATTAGAAAAGCTAAAAGAAGATATGAGGTTGCTTCGGCAAGTAAGGTGAAAGTAAATCCAAAGGGGTTCTACAGCTATATTAATAGCAAAAGGATAACAAGGAATAAAATTGGTCCATTAGAGTGTCAGTGTGGACAGCTATCTGCAGAGCCAAAAGAGATGGGGGAGATATTGAACAATTTCTTTTCTTCGGTATTCACCAAGGAGAAGGATATGGAATTGTGTGAGGTAAGGGAAACAAGCAGAGTAGCAATTGAAACTATGAGATTCAAAGAAGAGGAGGAGCGGAGACTTTTGAAAAATATGAAAACGGATGTCTGCAGGTCCTGACAGGATATTCCCGAGGACATTGAGGGATGTTAGTGTAGAAATAGCAGGGGCTATGACAGAAATATTTCAAATGTCATTAGAAACGGGAATAGTGCCGGAGGATTGGCGTACTGCGCATGTTGTTCCGTTGTTTGAAAAGGGTTCTAAGAGTAAACCTAGCAATTATAGACCTGTTAGTTTGACGTCGGTGGTGGGCAAATTAATGGAAAGGATACTTAAAGATAATATATAAGCATCTGGATAAGCAGGGTCTGATTAGGAACAGTCAACATGGATTTGTTCCTGGAAGGTCATGTTTGACTAATCTTCTAGAATTTTTCGAAGAGGTTCCTAGGGAAATTGATGAGGGTAAAGCAGTGGATGTTGTCTATATGGACTTCAGTAAGGCCTTTGACAAGGTTCCTCATGGAAGGTTGGTTAAGAAGATTAAATTGTTGGGTATTAATAGTGGAGTAGCAAGAAGGATTCAACAGTGGCTGAATGGGAGATGCCAGAGAGTAATGGTGGATGGCTGTTTGTCAGGTTGGAGGCCGGTGACTAGTGGGGTGCCTCAGGGGTCTGTATTGGGTCCACTGTTGTTTGTCATGTACATCAATGATCTGGATGATGGTGTGCAAAATTGGATTAGTAACTATGCAGATGATACTAAGATAGGTGGTGTGGTGGATAATGATGTAGATTTTCAAAGTCTACAGAGAGATTTAGGCCATTTGGAAGAGTGGGCTGAAAGATGGCAGATGGAGTTTAATGCTGATAAATGTGAGGTACTACATCTCGGCAGCACAAATCAAAATAGGACGTACATGGTAAACGGTAGAGAATTGAGGAATACAGTTGAACAGAGGGGTCTAGGAATAACTGTGCATAGTTCCCTGAAGGTCGAATCTCATGTAGATTGGGTGGTAAAGAAAGCTTTTGGGGTGCTGGCCTTTATAAATCAGAGCATTGAATATAGAAGTTGGGATGTAATGTTAAAATTGTACAAGGCATTGGTGAGGCCAATTCTGGAGTATGGAGTACAATTTTGGTCGCCTAATTATAGGAAGGATGTCAACAAAATAGAGAGAGTACAGAGGAGATTTTCTAGAATGTTGCTTGGGTTTCAGCAACTAAGTTACAGAGAAAGGTTGAAAAAGTTAGGTCTTTATTCTTTGGAGCGCAGAAGGTTAAGAGGGGACTTGATAGAGGTCTTTAAAACTATGAGCGGGTTAGACAGACTTGACGTGGATAAGCTTTTTCCATTGAGAGTAGGGAAGATTCAAACAAGGGGACTTGACTTGAGAATTAAGGGACAAAAGTTTAGGGGTAACATTAGGGGGAACTTCTTGACTCAGAGAGTGGTAGCTGTGTGGAATGAGCTTCCAGTGGAAGTGGTGGAGGCTGGTTCGATTTTATCCTTTAAAAATAGATTGTATGGGTATATGGACGGGAAAGGAATGGAGGGTTATGGTCTGAGTGCAGGTAGATGGGACTAGGGGGGAAGTATTTATTTTAATTAAAAAAAATAAAAATTAACAAAAATATAAATGTTCGGCACGGACTTGAAGGGCCGAGATTGCCTGTTTCCGTACTGTAATGGTTATATGGTTATATGGTTATATGGTTATATGGAACGATACAAATTCTATCCCAAAAATGCTCCCTGGTGATCCTGTCGATGCATACATAAGTACCATAAAACACATTGCAAGCCAGTGTCGTTTTGGAAACCTGTGCGACGAGCTTGTCCGCGAAAGATTGGTAAGTGGCATTTTAAATGAGAAAGTGAAAAATGTACTTCTACAGGATGCTGATCTAACTCTCATCGGGGCAGAAAATGTCTGCCGCATTGCCGAAGGTACCGACTCTCATACCCGCCTCGCAGGGCCGGGTCCGCACTCAGCGTGTTGCGAACCCGTTCTATCGTGCTCAACGCCTGCCACCAGAAGAGAGACAGCCCAGCGGGGTTCTTTTCCAATGTAATAATTGTGGTGGTTCACACTCAGCTGTCCGCGAGCAATGCCCAACCGACGGGAAAGTCTGCTACTACTGTAAACGAAGTTCGGTGCTGGCGTGCAGAAATCGTATAGAAACCAGACAGCAGGTAAATCTGCTCCAGCAAGATGGTTCCCACGGCCTGCCCGATGCAGCTCAAGCTGTGCCGTATACTTGTGGGAATTTGTCGGAACCTGACAGTTCCAGCCTAAACATACATTCTCTATCAGAGATTTCATTTAAACTACGTGATCCCAGTCACATTCCAAATCAACAACACTACTACTGTGACAAAGTTCGACACTGGGTCTCGCTGTAATGTTATGTCTCTGGCTGAGTTTTCCAGGGTCAAGAATCCTGAAACGTTTGTAAACACAAAAGCCTTGTTAATTTCATTTGGAGGGGGAGAGGTTCACCTAGTTGGCAGGGTTGACCTGCAGTTCCATCTAGCGACATATGTGCACAAGCTGAACGTTTTCATTGTCCCAGGAAAGGTAACAGCCCTGCCTGTATTGATGTCTATCAGGATCTGGGATTGGTAAGCTTAGCAGAAGAGATGCACCAACTTATTAAAGATGGGATAGCAGCACATTTGGAAAGTGGTGAAATCATTGGACAAAGTCAGCATAGATTTGCGAAAGGCAAATCATGCCTGACAGAATCATATAGAAATTTTCGAGGACGTAACTAGTAGAGTGGATAAGGGAGAACCAGTGGATGTGTTATATCTGGACTTCCAGAAGGCTTTCGACAAGGTCCCACATAAGAGATTAGTATACAAATTTAAAGCACACGGTATTGGGGGTTCAGTATTGATGTGGATAGAGAACTGGCTGGCAAACAGGAAGCAAGGAGTAGGAGTAGGAGTAGGAGTAAACGGGTCCTTTTCGGAATGGCAGGCAGTGACTAGTGGGATACCGCAAGGCTCAGTGCTGGGACCCCAGCTATTTACAATATATATTAATGATTTGGACGAGGGAATTGAATGCAACATCTCCAAATTTGTGGATGACACGAAGCTGGGGGACAATGTTAGATGTGAGGAAGCTGCTAGGAGGCTGCAAGGTGACTTGGATAGGTTGGGTAAGTGGGCATATGCATGGCAGATGCAGTATAATGTGGATAAATGTGAGGTTATCCACTTTGGTGGCAAGAACGGGAAAGTAGACTATTATCTGAATGGTGGCCGATTAGGAAAAGGGGAGATGCAACGAGGTCTGGGTGTCATGGTACACCAGTCATTGAAAGTAGGCATGCAGGTGCAGCATGCAGTGAAGAAAGCGAATGGTATGTTTGCATTCATAGCAAAAGGATTTGAGTATGGGAGCAGGGAGGTTCTACTGCAGTTGTACAGGGTCTTGGTGAGACAACACCTGGGGTATTGCGTACAGTTGTGGTCTCCAAATCTGAGGAAAGACATTCTTGCCATAGAGGGAGTACAGAGAAGGTTCACCAGACTGATTCCTGGGATGTCAGGACTTTCATATGAAGAAAGACTGGATAGACTCGGCTTGCACTCGCTAGAATTTAGAAGATTGAGGGGGAATCTTCTAGAAACTTACAAAATTCTTAAGTGGTTGGACAGGCTAGATGCAGGAAGATTGTTCCCGATGTTGGGGAAGTCCAGGACAAGGGGTCACAGTTTAAGGATAAAGGGGAAATCTTTTAGGACCGAGATGAGAAAAACATTTTTCACACAGAGAGTGGTGAATCTCTGCAATTCTCTGCCACAGAAGGTAGTTGAGGCCAGTACATTGTCTATATTTAAGAGGGAGTTAGATGTGGTCCTTGTGGCTAAAGGGATCAGGGGGTATGGAGAGAAGGCAGGGACAGGATACTGAGTTGGATGATCAGCCATGATCATATTGAATGGCGGTGCAGGCTCGAAGGGCCGAATGGCCTACTCCTGCACCTATTTTCTATGTTTCTATGTTTTCTATGTTTCCCCTGCCCCAGATACCACCGAACAGATTTTTGCTCAGTAAAAGGAACTCTTTGACAACAAACTTGGCAAACTACCCCTTAAGTACTCTATTGTAAACGACCCTGACATAATGCCCGTTGTTCGCGCCCCTCAAAAAAATCCGCATGCCATGCGTGACTGCGTACAAAACAAATTCAAATAATGGAATCCTTAGGTGTCATCGCTCCAGTCAACGACACGGCCCCCAAGAAAAACAGACGAAATACGAATCTGTATCAACTCCAGATATCTGAATACTGCGACCAAGCGCCCGCACTATCCAATACGCACAATAGAAGAGGTAGTAGCACTCCTGGGCAAAGCTATTGTTTTCTCTGTACTACATGCCAAAACTTCATTCTGGCAAATCCCGTTAGAACACAAATCGTCTGAACCAACCACATTTGGCACACCTTTTGGTCGCTAGAAGTTTCTCCGAATGCCCTTTGGCATCCGCCAGTAAAGTATTTCAGCGCACGATGGAACAGCTGTTCGCAGGACACCCTTGTGCCATTGTTGTCGATGTCTACATTGTGATGATGGAGTCTTACCTTCCCACAGAGTGCCTGGACGAATTGGGTGCCCAGACAGCAGCCGATGACACCCCACAGTCCCTGTCGTCGATTATCCGGCAGGGCTGGCCGGATAAACAGCACAATGTATCTGTTGCCATTCTCCCGAACTTCCAGGACTGCATGATTGTCAAGGGACACAAGACGGGCATTGCAACTCATTTACGAGACAAATATTTCGACTCTGTCCACAGGGAACATCCCGGCACGGAGGCACCCATCCTTCGAGCCAAGCATGTTCTTTCTGTCCCGGAATCACTGAGCGTATACGGGAGAAGGTGGAAGCCTGCGCGATCTGCAGTAGCCTAGTGCCCCACCAACCCTAGCAGCCGCTTCTACTTCACCCAGTCCCTGTCTTACCATGGTCCACACTGGCAACAGACATTTTCGAATGGCGTGGTGAACAATACCTGGTTCTGGACGACACGTACTCTGGCTGGCTTGAGATCGATCTGCTTCCCAGCCCCATTTCAGCAGTGGTGGTTCAAAAACTAGCGCGACACTTTTCAAGTCACGGGGCACCCGTGAAACTCCTGTCTGACAACGGAAGCCAGTTCACCAGCCAGTGCTTCAAGAATTTGACCCAACGATGGGACTTTCGTCACATTACCAGCAGTCCCAGATGCTCTCAATCGAACGGGCTGGCCGGGCGGGCAGTCCGGAGTGCCAAACAAGTAATAGAAATATCACACTTGGCAAAATCTGTTGTTTACCTGGACTTGCTCAACTTAAGAAACATTGCCCGCGACCCAGTGCTAGGGTCTCCTGCCCAACGGCTCATATCAAGGCAGACCTTTACCACGCTGCCCGTACCCAAGCAACTACTACAGCCACAGGTTTTCAAGCCATCAGTAATTCAAGCACAGCGTCAGCATAAGCGCAAGATCCAGAATCTCTCGTACGACCAAACGAGCAGGCCACTCGAGCCGCTGGCAAGCGGTCAAGCTGTAAGGCTTCAAACTGACAAACAACATGGACGCCTTGTTACAATCCGCAGCCCTCCACCAGAACCACGTTCCTACATGGTCGATTCTAATGGAGGGAATTTCCGGCGTACCCGTCAACACCTTTTGGCAGTGAATGAATCGCAACCTATGAACCGCATCCAGATGTTCCTGGGCTGTGTCACCGTATGACTGGTACTCTCTGTTCCCCGGTCCAGCGTCCGTTTGCGGTGCCCAGCATGTATCTTGCCTTCTCCCCACCACAGTCGGTGTCCCGCCCTCCACTCTCCCCTCACCCGTTTCACGGATCTCCGATGCTCCATCAACCCCCGGTCTCACAGTTCTCACTGGTGAAGGATGCGCGCGGGTCGCATTTGCAAACCTACCCTTAGATACGGGGACTATGCTTAACCTGCTCCAGTGCTGATTTTACTAGACGCAAGTTCAACTTGATTAGTTATATTCACATATGTATTCGTAGTTACGTTATTTTCTTAAGAGGAAATATGTAGATCTGCTCTACCTAATACTAACACACATATGTTACACCTCTCGGATCTATAATCCAGTTCTGGTTTTACCTTACAGTCACCATATATTACTAACGCTTTCAGACACTAGTCAGTTAGTCGGGATGTAGTCACAGTGGTGACAACATGCAGTGTAACTTTACTATATGCCAATGAACCTGTTGGATTGTTATTTGGAGTGTTTGTTATTAGCTCGAAACTCATGTTATCACTGCAACAGCAACAGTGGAACTTACAGAACAAGACAACGCAGGTGAATAGAGTCAGCGTTTGTCCCTGAATACTTACAGTCTGTTGGAATTGCCATCGTTCGCCAGCGAAGTCCCGATGCGGATCTCGGCTCCTTTGAGCCGCTTCCAGCAGCAGTCTGCTCTGTTGGTGATTCTTACATCTGACACGTTGTATCTTGCCTTTAGATCGACTCTCCACCAAGGGTTCTTAGATTTCATGGTGCGCGCGCATGAACCATGCATGAAGTCGCCGTCCCTGTTACCGTCATTGGCTCGCTCTGCAACTGCCCTTCGATACGTGCTGGACTGGGTTGGCCGTGCACCGAACGCCAGGTTTTCTGGTGAGTGGGAAACACCTCAATGAGCCGCAAGGGAGATATTTAATGCCGATAGATGTAGGCCTTCTATCAAGATTTGTACGAGCAGTGTATTTCATTGATAATCGTGATGCTCTTGTATGGTCAAGTGACGCAAGATGCAATGATAACCCTTGTTTGTACCATACACTCATAACATACTGTACATCTATGGAATGAAGCCGTACACAAGAGCAACAAGTAAAGTAGAAAAAAAACATAGATTGCATGATATGCTATTACATTGTTGTAGCTTTACAGTTACAGGAAATATGTCCAAGAAACGCACTGAGGCAGTTTAAAATATCGGGTTTGCAATAGAACAAGGACGGACGATTCGGTTGTCTGAGAGCAAAGAGATGCTCTTCAAGTGTTTTTCAATAGGCGGGTAATTCGTCGGTGCGTGGTTGGTGTTTATCAGCATTAAGTCCAGATCGGAATGACTCAGGGCGCGTGCATCAAGTGTCTCAAGTATTTCTTTCTTAGATAGGATTATATTTGGACAATGCGAGAGTCCAAAAGTGGAGAAGGGCAGAATGACGGTACACGGCCTCATGAAGATCTTTATTTCGCATACCTTATCAGTGGGAGAATCTTCCCAACTATGCTAGGGGGCTGTGCACAACCAGAGCCTCAGCGGAAAGTTCCGCCTACCTTTTCCAATGAAGTACGGGACTTCTGTACCAAAGATCTCAACCTCACACAGGGTCAAGATTTTGTTGTGGCCGGGGATGATGATGTTCACATATCGACCGACAAATCCATCACATTTAAAGAGAAACGTCGTCAAATTAACCGCAGCAACAGTTACACAGCTGAAATAGATGAAGATTTAAAGGTGAGCCTGAAATATCTCGATCACTGCGGTCGGGATCTCGTGTCAAACGTTATCGAAGGCCTGTGCGGGTGAAGTGGTGACACTTTCATGGCATGTGCTGAGCCCCCGCGTCTATCCCGGGCATCCTTGCCGTTACCTCCCAAACAATTAACTAGGAACAGGAAAGGGTCCGGATACAATGGTCACCTTGTCTCGGAAGGAACTCCATGTTCCCTCACACATGGGCGTTGGTTACCTGAAAATTGCACATGCATTCCGATTGTTCAATATTATTTTTATTGAATTAACTTAAATTACATGTATATTCGTCTCCTTTTATTGAACCCACCGCTACAGACTTGGTCTGCGGCTCTGTATCACTTTCTCTCGCATCTGGAACAACCGTGATCGTTTTTAGCTATTTCTGCAGTGAGATAAGTCTTAACCTGCAGCTTTTCTCTGTTTCCCACTCATGTTACCATTGCAACAGTGCCAGTGGAACTTGCAGAACACGATCCCGCAGCTGAATAGAGTCGGCGTTTGCTTCTGAATACTTACAGTCGGTTGGAATTGCCATCATTCTCCAGTGAGTTCCCGATATGGATCTGGGCTCCTTGAAGCCGGTCTGAACAGCAGTCTGCTCTGTTTGTGATTTTTACATCTGACACATTGTAGATCTCTAATAGATCGATTCTCCACCAAGGGTTTGTGGATTTCCTGGTGCGCGAGCATGATCCATTCCTGAAGTGGATGTCGCTGTTACCGTCATTGGCTCGATGAGCACCTGCCCCTGCATACGTGCTGGACTGGGTCGGCCGTCCTCCGGACGCCACGTTTCCTGTTGGATGAGAAGCACCTCAATGAGCCGCAAAGGAGACATTTAATTCCGACGGATGGAGGCCTTGTATCAAGCAATGGAGCAGTAGTGAATTTCATTGATATTCGTATTGCTTTAGTATGGTCAAGTGAAGCCAGATGCAGTAAACACCCTTGCTTGTACCATCCAATCTAATCGTACTGTACAACAGTGCAACGAAGCCGCACACAGGAGCCACGTGTGAAGTAGAAAAAGTAATAACATAATGCATTATGTGACAATATCATGTTATAGTGTTACGGTTTACGTTTTTTCAAATAATCCCAAGAACCGCAATGAGGCAAGCTAAAAGATCGGGATTGAACTACAACTCAAGGGAGAACCGTTCAATAGTCTGAGAGTAGGGAGGTACTATTCAAGCGTGTCTCAATAGTCGTATAATTGGTTGGGACGTGCCTGCTGCTGATCAGCACAACGTCTCCGGATGAATGATGTTATGTTGGTGATTCTTACGCCTGACACGTTGTAGCTGTGTATGCACCTAGTGTCTCGGGGATTTAATTCAGAGACTGGATTATGTTTGCACAATGCGAGGACCCAAGACTGGCGATTAATCTAAGAATGGCAAAGAGTAGAGCGGTGGGAAATATGGTTCTGGGCTTCAGGAAGATAATTATCGACAAACTTTATCAGCTGAAGACGCTCAACTAAGATGAGATGTTGTATCGAAGCAGTGCTCAGCGGCAAGCTCAGCCTACCTGTTCCAAGTAACGACGGGAGTTCAGAACCGATGATATCAACCTCGCACAGGGTCAATATTTTATTATTCCCTGGGATGATAATGGTCACATATCGACCGACAATTCCACCACAATTGAAGTTCATCAAAGAAACTGAATCCACGGTTCCACATCTGAATGGAATAAGGATTTAAAGGTGAGACTCCACTATGTCGATAACTGCGGATGGGACAGCTTGTCAAACGCTAACGAAGGCCTGCGCTGGTGAACTGGTGACCGGTTCATCGGATGTAGGCGGCTCCCGCTGTTATTCCCAGTTTCCTCCCCACTTGCTCCTGTCCCGAACAGGTAGCCGGGGACAGGAAACGATCCAGATACATAGGTAGCCCTGTCTGTGGAGGGAGTGCTTGATCCCTCACCCATAGTCACTGGTTGCTCAATCTTACATAACTTGATTTATCTTAAATTACAGGTACATTCATTTCGTTTTATTGAACGCAACGCCACTAGAGGTACGTCAGCAGCCCAAGCCACTGAATAAGTGGACTACGGCTCTGTATCATTTTCTCTTGCATCGGGATCAGCGGTGCACAGATTTAATTTTGTCTTCAGTGAGACCAGTCTTAATCTACGGCATTTCTCTGATTCCCACTCGTGTTATCATTGCAGTGATAACAGTGGAACTTGCAGAATAAGACACCGCAGCTGAAAAGAGTCGGCGCTTGCTTCTGAATACTCACAGCCTGTTGCGATTTCCATCGTTAGACACTGAGTCCCCGATGCGGATCTCGGCTCCGTGAAGCCGATCCGAGCAGCAGTCTGCTCTGTTGGTGATTCTTACGCCTGACACGTTGTAGCTGTGTAGTAGATCGACTCTCCACCAAGGGTTTTTGGATTTATTGGTTTGCGTGCAAGAACCATGCCTGAAGTTGCTGTCGGTGTTACCGTCATTGGCTCGCTCAGCAGTTGCCCCTTGATACGTGCTGGACTGGGTCGGCAGTGCTCCGAACGCCACGTTTTCTGTTGGGTGGGAAAATGTCACTGAGTCACCAGGGAGAGATTTAATGCCGACTGATGCAGATTGACCGGGTAAAATCAGGTTGGTACTGGAGCCCAACAGAGGGGGGGTCAGAGTGTACCTCCAATATGCTTTCTAAGAACAATTTGCAGTGAAGCCTAACAGGGAAATTCAATTCTGGATTTAGTGTTCTGTAATGAACTGGGATTTGATATTGGAGCTTAAGGTAAAGGAACCTCAAAAAGTTGCCGACCACAATATGATAAAGATTTAACCTGCAATTTGAGAGGAAGAGGATGAAATGGAGCGGCTGGTCTTGTATACTCTGGAATTTAGGAGGATGAGAGGATATATTATTGAAACATATAAGACACGCTAGAGGCATGTTTTTTTTTCCAGAACCAGGGGCCACAGTTTAAGAATAAGAGGCAGGCCATTTAGAACGGAGATGAGGAAAAACATTTTCACACAGAGTTGTGAATTTGTGGAATTCTCTGCCCCAGAGGGCAGTGGAGACCAATTATCTGGATTGTCTATTGTCTAGTGTCTATTGAAATCCGATGTGTCGGTATGAGAGCTGAACAAATGGGATTACCGAGTTATGAGGAGGTTGAATGGAAAGGGACCCTCGCATGAATGACGGTGTAATTGCAATGGCGTGAACTTCTGGGAATAATTCGGAAGATGCAGGATATTTTCATTCCAAAGTGGAAGAAAGATTCTAGTGGGAGACTGGGGTGACCGTGGCTGACAGGGGAAGTCAAGGACAGCATAAAACTAAAAGAGAAGACATGCAATATTGCAAAGATTATGGGGAAGCGAGAGGCATGGGATATTTAGAGTTTCTTCATATATATAGAATGAGAAAGAAGCAAGAATGGAAGTTGAACTGCAAGAAAATGATATAGGAGAAGTGATAATGGGGAATAAAGAAATGGCAGAAGAATTGAATACAGTTTTGCAGCAATCATAGAAACATAGAAACATAGAAAATAGGTGCAGGAGTAGGCCATTCGGCCCTTCGAGCCTGCACCACCATTCGATATGATCATGGCTGATCATCCAACTCAGTATCCCATCCCTGCCTTCTCCCCATACCCCCTGACCCGTTTAGCCACAAGGGCCACATCTAGCTCCCTCTTCAATATAGCCAATGAATTGGCCTCAACGACCTTCTGTGGCAGAGAATTCCACAGATTCACCACTCTCTGTGTAAAAAATGATTTTCTCATCTCGGTCCTAAAAGACTTCCCTCTTATCCTTAAACTGTGACCCCCCTAGTTCTGAACTTCCCCAACATCGGGAATAATCTTCCTGCGTCTAGCCTGTCCAACCCCTTAAGAATTTTGTAAGTTTCTATAAGATCCCCCCTCAATCTTCCAAATTCTAGCGTGTACAAGCCGAGTCTATCCAGTCTTTCTTCATATGAAAGTCCTGCCATCCCAGGAATCAGTGTGGTGAACCTTCTCTCTACTCCCTCTATGGCAAGAATGTCTTTCCTCAGATTAAGAGACCAAAACTGTACGCAATATTCCAGGTGTGGTCTCACCAAGACCCTGTACAACTGCAATCGTCACAATGGAAGACACCAGTAACGTGCCTACAATCCAAGATGGTTAGGGGTGGAAGTTAGTGATGTGTCTAGTACTAAGGAGTATGTCCTTGGGTCAGACGGTGGATAAGTCACCAGGACCGGATGGGCCGCACGCGAGGGTTCTGAAAAAAGTGGCGTTAGAGATTGTGGAGGCATTTGTAGTGATATTTGAAGAATCATTGTTATCAGGAGTTGTTCCAGACGAGTAGACAATTACAAATATTACCTCGCTGGGCAGGAAGGGAGCAGAGCAGAATAGTGGGAACTATAGACCGGTTCGTCTGACTCCAGTGGTTGGTAAGACTACATTCCATTACAAAGGATGAGATTACGGAGTACTTAGTTCATGATAAAATATCCGATGTTAGCATGGTTTTGTGAAGGGGAGATCTTGCCTGACGAATCTGCTCGAATTCTTTGAGGATGTAAATAGCAGGACAAAGGAGAGTCAGTGTATGTTGTTTACCTAGGTTTTTAGAAAGCCTTTGATAAACAGCCGCACGTGAGGCTGCTAAGGAAGATGAGAGCCGATGGTACAAAAGGGGGGATACTAGCATAGATAGCAGTTTGGCTGAATGGCAGAAGGCAAAGAATGGCAATAAAGGGTTGACTGCCGGTGACTGGGGGAGTTCCACAGGGGGTTCGTTGCTGGCGCCGATATTCTTCACGTTTATGGTGATGATGGGATGAGGGGATTGAAGGCTTTGCAGCCAGTTTGCAGATAATACGAAAAAAGTGGAGGGGTGGGTAGTATAGAAAAAGTAGAAAGTCCGCAGAAGGACTTGGTCAGGTGAGGAGAGTGGGTAGAGAAGTGGCAGATGATATACAATGCAGCAAAATGTGGAGTCATGCATTTTGGTGGCAGGAATAAAGGCGTAGACTATTTTCTAAATGGGGAGAATCCAAAAAATCGAAAGTGGAATGTTTATTGCCATGTCCAATCGGGACTAAGAAAGGCAAAGGCAATGCAAGCATTTATTTCAAGAGGACTACAATACAAAATGAGGACGTAATGCTGTGGCTCTATCAGGCGCTGATTCGGACCGCAGTTGGAGTATTGAGAGCAATTTCAGGCCCCATTTCTAATGAAGGATGTGTTCCAGAGGGACACTAATGATAGAGGGTCCTGAGGAGGTTTACGAGAATGATCCCAGAAATGAGTGGGTTAATCTATGATGAACGTATGATGGCACAGGTCTCTATTCGCTGGAATTTAGAAAAATGAAAGGGGACCTGGATAGACTGGATGCGGGCAGGGTTCTTTCATTTGTGGAAGGAGCTGGGATCAGTGGTCATAGCCGCAGAATTAAAGAACATTCCTTTTGGAAGGAGATGAGGAGTAATTTGTTCAGTAAGAGGGTGTTGAATCTGTGGAATTGATTGCCCCATAAGGCCGTTGAGGCCAAATCAATGGATATATTTTTAAGACATAGATAGATAGATTCTTGATTAGTACGGCTGAAGAGAATTCACCGTACGGAATGAAAAGCATTCCAGGCTACAGGATGACCAGTGGCCTAGGGAGTAAAAGCCATCAGCTAAATCGAGCTAAACCTGCGCTTTAACAGATTTCATGGAGGGGCCTCTGCCCACCTGGTCCCTGACAAACACTCCCCCTCAACCCTCTGATCCACTTTTTTTGTCGCTCCTGACCATCAAGGTTGAGCAAGTGATGAACATGCAAAACTATGGGTCCCTAGCATACTCCAGGCATGTATCAGGCAGTTGTGCGGAGTACTATAGCATAGATTCAACGTGATCCTGAGCCGGGAGATGGTTCCTGTGATGTGGAAGACGTAATGTCTCGTTCCTGTAGCAACGATGGCGCGTCCCAGCTATTCCAATGACTACAGACCGTTGGCGCTGAACTCACACATCACGAAGCATCTGGAAAGGCTGGTGCTTACTCACCTGCGATCCCTGGTTAAACCCTACCTGGATCCCCTGCAGTACGTTTACCTAACAAAGGTGGGGATTGAGGAAGCCATCCTCCTCCTCCTCCATCGTTCCTATGCTCACCAGGATAAGCTGGGAAGCAGTGAAAGTCGTGTTTCTTTACTTCTCCGGTGTTTTTAACACCATCCGCCTACGAAGCAAACTGACGAAGATGCAGCTGGATGCTCCATTGGTGTCCGGGAATACCAACTACCTGACTGGTCGACCACCGTATGTCCGGCTACAGAACTGTGTCTCGGAAATGGTTGTGAGCAACACAGGGCCCCCAGAGGGGAGGTTCCTCTCTCCCTTCCTGTTCACCATGTACACCTCGGATTTCAGCTACAACTCGGACTCCTGCCACCTGCAGAAGATTTCAGTTGGCTCTGTAATTAGGTGTTGCATCAGTGAAGGGAGGGAAGCTGAATACAAAGGTGTAGTCAACGATTTTGTTGGGTGGTGTGGTATCGTTTATAAAGTGATATCGTATCGTAAAGTGCTATCGTATCGTGAGAGTAACAGTACAGGAGCGGTTGGAGCGGCTGGTGCAGCGTCCAGGCGGTGAGTTTAAAAACGGAGCGCGGGGCTTTGTTCCGCAGAGGCCCAGTAGCGATTGGAGTGGCTGGTGCAGCGTTGTCCACTCTGCCACGTTCCATCACTCTTCAAAAGAAGTGGTCTGGAGGAAGCCGCTGATTGGTGGAAGCGGACTAGAGGAAGCAGCTTATTGGGAGTAACCCCAGGTTTGTATTTCTGCTTTCTGGTTAAGGGTACAGTGAGTTAAGGGTACAGTGAGTTAAGGGTTCAGTGAGTTAAGGGTTCAGTGAGTTAAGGGTACAGTGAGTTAAGGGTACAGTGAGTTAAGGGTTCAGTGAGTTAAGGGTTCAGTGAGTTAAGGGTTCGGTGAGTTAAGGGTTCAGTGAGTTAAGGGTACAGTGATTTAAGGGTTCAGTGAGTTAAGGGTTCAGTGAGTTAAGGGTACAGTGAGTTAAGGGTTCAATGAGTTAAGGGTACAGTGAGTTAAGGGTATAGTGCTTTTTAGTAAAGGTACAGTTTAAAGGATTAAGATTTTTATAGTGGGAGTGAGTTGATTTAATTTGGGGGTAAGCCATGTCAGTTGAGATCGGCCCCGTGGATTGCTCATCCTGCAACATGTGGGAGATCAGGGATATTGTCGGTGTCCCTGGTGACAACGTGTGCAGGACGTGTGTCCAGCTGCAGCTCCTGGCAGACCGCATTGAACGGTTGGAGCTGCGGTTGGGTTCATACTGGAGCATCCACGATGCTGCGAAAGTCGTGAATAGCACGTACAGTGAGTTGGCTACACCGCAGGTAAAAGTTAAGCGGACTGAAAGGGAACGGGTGGCCACTAGCAAGCAGGAGCCCCTTGCGGTCAGCTCCTTCCTAAACAGATATACAATTTTCGATACTGTTGGGGGAGATGGCTCATCAGGGGAAGGCAGCAGCAGCCAAGTTCATGGCACCGTGAGTGGCTCTGCGGCACAGGAGGGGAGGAAAAAGAGTGGAAGGGCTATAGTAATAGGGGATTCAATTGTAAGGGGAATGGATAGGCGTTTCGGCGGGCGCAAACGAGACTCCATGATGGTATGTTGCCTCCCTGGTGCAAGGGTCAGGGATGTCACTGAGCGGCTGCAGAACATTATGGTGGGGGAGGGTGAACAGCCAGCTGTCGTGGTGCACATTGGCACCAACGATATAGGTAAAAAACGGGATGAGGTCCTACAAGGTGAATTTAGGAAGCTAGTAGATAAACTTAAAAGCAGGACCTCAAAGGTAATAATCTCTGGATTACTACCAGTGCCACGTGCTGGTCACAGTAGAAACAGGAGGATATTTCAGAAGAATACGTGAATTGAAAAATGGGGCAAGGCGGAGGGATTCAAATTTCGAGGGCATTGGAACCAGTTCTGGAGGAGGTGGGACCAGGACAAACAGGACGTTCTGCGCGTGGGCTGGAGTGGAACCAATGTCCTTGGGGGAGTGTTTGCTAGTGCTGTAGGGGAGGATTTAACCTAATGTGGCAGGGGGATGGGAGCATGAGCAGAGAGACAGAGGGGTGTAAAATGAGGGTAGAAGCAATAGGTAGCAAGCTGAAAAGTAAAAGTGGCAAGCAGACAAATCTAGGGCAAAAACCAAAAAGGGCGACTATTCAACATAATTGTTGTAAAAACAAGCCTGAAGGCTTTGTGTCTCAATACAAGGAGCATTCGTAATAAGGTGGATGAGTTGAATGTGCAGATAGTTATTAATGAATATGATATAGTTGGGATTACGGAGCCATGGCTCCAGGTTGATCAAGGCTGGGAGCTGAACATCCAGGGATATTCAATATTCAGGAGGGATAGACAGAAAGAAAAAGGAGGTAGGGTAGCGTTGCTGGTCAGAGAAGAGATTAACGCAAAAGAAAGGAAAGATATTAGCTTGGAGGATGTGGAATCGATATGGGTAGAGCTGCGGAACACTAAGGGGCAGAAAACACTAGTGGGAGTTGTGTACAGGCCACTTAACAGTAGTAATGGAGTTGGGGGTGGCATCAAACAGGAAATTAGAAATGCGTGCAACAAAGGAAAACAGTTATAATGGGTGACTTCAATCTACATATAGATTGGGTGAATCAAATTGGCAGGGGTGCTGAGATAGAGGATTTCTTGGAATGTAGGCGGGATAGTTTTCTAAACCAACATGTAGAGGAACCAACGAGAGAGCAGGCTATTCTAGATTGGATATTGAGTAATGAGGAAGAGTTAGTTAGAACTCTTGTTGTGCGTGGACCCTTGGGCAAGCGTGACTATAATATGGTTGAGTTCTTCATTAGGATGGAGAGTGACATAGTTAATTCAGAAACAAGGGTTTTGAACTTAAAGAAAGGTAACTTTGAGGGTATGAGACGTGAATTGGCCAAGATAGACTGGCAATTGATTCTTAAAGGGTTGACGGTGGATATGCAATGGAAGGCATTTAAAGACCGCATGGATGAACTACAACAATTGGTAATCCCAGTTTAGCAAAAGAATAAATCAGGGAAGGTAGTGCATCCGTGGATAACATGGGAAATCAGGGATAGTATCAAAACAAAAGATGAAGCATACAAATTTGCCAGAAAAAGCAGCCTACCAGAGGACTGGGAGAAATGCAGTCCTGCTGAGGAGGAGAAAGGGCTTAATTAGGAAAGGGAAAACAGATTATGAAAGAAAACTGGCAGGGAACATAAAAACTGACTGCAAAAGCTTTTATAAACATGTGAAGAGAAAAAGATTAGTTAAAACAAATGTAGGTCATAGAAACATAGAAACATAGAAAATAGGTGCAGGAGTAGGCCATTCGGCCGAGCCTGCACCGCCATTCAATATGATCATGGCTGATTATCCAACTCAGTATCCTGTACCTGCTTTCTCTCCATACCCCCTGATGCCTTTAGCCACAAGGGCCACATCTAACTCTCTCTTAAATATAGCCAATGAACTGGCCTCAACTACCTTCTGTGTCAGAGAATTCCAGAGATTCACCACTCTCTGTGTGAAAGATGTTTTCCTCATCTCGGTCCTAAAAGATTTCCCCCTTAGCCTTCGACTGTGACCCCCTTGTTCTGGAATTCCCCAACATCGGGAACAATCTTCCTGCATCTAGCCTGTCCAACCCCTTAAGAATTTTGTACGTTTATATAAGATCCCCCCTCAATCTTCTAAATTCTAGCGAGTATAAACCGAGTCTATCCAGTCTTTCTTCGTATGAAAGTCCTGACATCTCAGGAATCAGTCTGGTGAACCTTCTCTGTACTCCCTCTATGGCAAGAATGTCTTTCCTCAGATTAGGAGACCAAAACTGTACGCAATACTCCAGGTGTGGTCTCGCCACGACCCTGTACACCTGCAGTAGAACCTCCCTGCTCCTATACTCAAATCCTTTTGCTATGAATGCTAACATACCATTTGCCTTCTTCACTGCCTGCTGCACCTGCATGCCTACTTTTAATGACTGGTGTACCATGACACCCAGATCTCGTTGCATCTCCCCTTTTCCTAATCGGCCACCATTCAGATAATAGTCTACTTTCCTGTTTTTGCCACCAAAGTGGATAACCTCACATTTATCCACATTATACTGCCTCTGCCATGCATTTGCCCACTCACCCAGCCTACCCAAGTCACCTTGCAGCCTCCGAGCATCCTCCTCACAGCTAACCCTGGCCCCCAGCTTCGTGTCATCCGCAAACCTGGAGATGTTGCATTCAATTCCCTCGTCCAGATCATTAATATATATCGTAAATAGCTGGGGTCCCAGCACTGAGCCTTGCGGTACCCCACTAGTCACTGCCTGCCATTGTGTAAAGGACCCGTTTACTCCTACTCTTTTCTTCCTGTCTGCCAGCCAGTTCTCTATCCACATCAATACTGAACCCCCAATACCTTGTGCTTTAAGTTTGTATACTAATCTCTTATGTGGGACCTTGTCGAAAGTTTTCTGAAAGTCCAGATATAACATCCACTGGTTCTCCCTTATCCACTCTACTAGTTACATCCTAGAAAAATTCTATCAGATTCGTCAGACATGATTTACCTTTCATAAATCCATGCTGACTTTGTCCAATGATTTCACCACTTTCCAAATGTGCTGCTATCCCATCTTTAATAACTGATTCTAGCAGTTTCCCCACTACCGACGTTAGACTAACTGGTCTGTAATTCCCCGTTTTCTCTCTCCCTCCCTTTTGAAAAAGTGGGGTTACATTAGCTACCCTCCAATCCTCAGAAACTACTCCAGAATCTAAGAGTTTTGAAAAATTATCACTAATGCATCCACTATTTCTGGGGCTACTTCGTTAAGTACTCTAGGATGCAGCCTGTCTGGCCCTGGGGTTTATCGGCCTTTAATCCATTCAATTTACCTAACACCACTTCCCGGCTAACCTGGATTTCACTCAGTTCCTCCATCTCATTTGACCCCCGGTCCCCTGCTATTTCTGGCAGATTATTTATGTCTTCCTTAGAGAAGACAGAACCAAAGTAGTTATTCAATTGGTCTGCCATGTCCTTGTTCCCCATGATCAATTCGCCTGTTTATGACTGCAAGGGACCTACATTTGTTTTAACTAACCTTTTTCTCTTCACATATCTATAAAAGCTTTTGCAGTCAGTTTTTATTTTTCCTGTCAGTTTTCTTTCATAATCTATTTTCCCTTTCCTAATTAAGCCCTTTGTTCTCCTCTGCTGGACTCTCAATTTCTCCCAGTCCTCTGGTAGGCTGCTTTTTCTGGCTAATTTGTACGCTTCATCTTTTGTTTTGATACTATCCCTGATTTCCCTTGTTATCCGTGGATGCACTACCTTCCCTGATCTATTTTTTACCAAACTGGGATGAACAATTGTTGTAGTTCATCCATGCAGTCTTTAAATGCCTTCCATTGCATATCTACCGTCAATCCATTAAGAATCAATTGCCAGACTATCTTGGCCAATTCACTTCTCATACCCTCAAAGTTACCTTTCTTTAAGTTCAGGACCCTTGTTTCTGAATTAACAATGTCACTCTCCATCCTAATGAAGAACTCAACCATATTATGGCCACTCTTGCCCAAGGGGCCACGGACAACAAGACTGCTAACTAACCCTCCCTCATTACTCAATACCTAATCTAGAATAGCTTGCTCTCTCGTTGGTTCCTCTACATGTTGATTTAGAAAACTATCCCGCATACATTCCAAGAAATCCTCTTCCTCAGCACCCTTGCCAATTTGATTCACCCAATCTATATGTAGATTGAAGTCACCCATTATAACTGTTTTACCTTTGTTGCACGCATTTCTAATTTCCTGTTTGATGCCATCCCCAACTCCACTACTACTGTTAGGTGGCCTGTACACAACTCCTACTAGCGTTTTCTGCCCCTTAGTGTTTCGCAGCTCTACCCATATCGATTCCACATCCTCCAAGCTAATGTCCTTCCTTTCTATTGCGTTAATCTGCTCTCTAACCATCAACGCTACCCCACCTCCTTTCCCTTTCTGTCTATCCCTCCTGAATATTGAATATCCCTGGATGTTCAGCTCCCTGCCTTGGTTACCCTGGAGCCATGTCTCCGAGATCCCAACTATATCATAGTCATTAATAGCTATCTGCAAATTCAACTCATCCACCTTATTACGAATGCTCCTTGCATTGAGACACAAAGCCTTTAGGCTTGTTTTTACAACACTCTTACCCCTTATACAATTATGTTGAAAACTGGCCCTTTTTGATTTTTGCCCTGGATTTGTCTGCCTGCCACTTGTACTTTTCACCTTGCTACCTATTGATTCTACCCTCATTTTACACCCCTCTGTCTCTACGCTCACACATTTAAGAAACCCTTTCCATTTAACTCCATCCTCAACTATCCCATTCGACACCCCACCCCCCTTATTCAGTTTAATACCACCCGTGTAGCAGTGGCAAACCTGCCTGCCAGAATGCTGGTCCCCAACCTGTTAAGATGCAATCCGTCCCGTTTGTACAGTTCCCTTTTACTCCAAAACAGATCCCAGTGATCTAAGAATCTAAATCCCTGCCCCGTGCACCAGTTCCTCAGCCACACATTCAGGTGCCGTATCTCCCTGTTCCTGCCCTCGCCAGCACGAGGAACTGGAAGCAAACCGGAGATAACAACCCTGGAGGTCCTGCTTTTCAGCATTTTTTCCGAGCTCTGTAAAGTCATGCTGCAGAATATTCATCCGCTTCTTTCCGACAGGTCCCTTGCTGTCAGAAACAGGTGAGTCATGATCATGGGGAACAAGGACATAGCAGACCAATTGAATAACTACGTTGGTTCTGTCTTCAATGAGGATGACATAAATAATCTGCCGGAAATAGCTGGGGACCGGGGGTCAAATGAGATGAAGGAACTGAGTGAAATCCAGGTTAGTCGCGAAGTTGTTTTAGGTAAATTGAATGGATTAAAGGCCGATAAATCCCCAGGACCAGATAGCCTGCATCCCAGAATGCTTAAGGAAGTAGCCCCAGAAATAGTGAATGCATTAGTGATAATTTTTCAAAACTCTTTACATTCTGGAGTAGCTCCTGAGGATTGGAGTGTAGCTAATGTAAGCCCACTTTTGAAAAAGTGAGGGAGAGAGAAAAGTGAGGGAAATACGGACCAGTTAGACTAGCATCGGTAGTGGGGGAAATGCTAGGGTCAGTTATTAAAGATGGGATAGCAGCACATTTAGAAAGTGGTGAAATCATTGGACAAAGTGAGCATGGATTTATGAAAGGTAAATCATGTCTAACGAATCTTATAGAATTTTTCGAGGATGTAAGTAGTAGAGTGGATAAGGGAAAACCAGTGGATGTGTTGTATCTGGACTTGCATAAGTCTTTCGACAAGGTCCCACATAAGAGATTAGTATACAAACATAAAGTACACGGCATTGGGGGTTCAGTATTGATGTGGATAGAGAACTGGCTGGCAGACAGGAAGCAAAGAGTAGGAGTAAACGGGTCCTTTTCAGAATGGCAGGCAGTGACTAGTGGGGTACCGCAAGGCTCAGTGTTGGGACCCCAGCTATTTACAATATGTATTAATGATTTAGACGAGGGAATTGAGTGCAACATCTCCAAGTTTGCGGATGACACGAAGCTGGGGGGCAGTGTTAGCTGTGAGGAGGATGATAGGAGGCTGCAAGGTGACTTGGATAGGTTGGGTGAGTGGGCAAATGCATGGCAGATGCAGTATAATGTGGATAAATGTGAGGTTATCCACTTTGGTGGCAAGAACAGGTAAGTAGACTATTGTCTGTATATGTGAGCATTCATAGCAAAATGATCTGAGTATTGTAGCAGGGAGCTTCTACTGCAGTTGTCCAGGGCTTGGATGAGACCACACCTGGAGTATTGCGTACAGTTTTGGTCTCCTAATCTGAGGAAAGACATTCTTGCCATAGAGGGAGTACAGAGAAGGTTCACCAGACTGATTCCTGGGATGTCAGGCCTTTCATATGAAGAAAGACTGGATAGACTCGGCTTGTACTCGCTAGAATTTAGAAGATTGAGGGGGGATCTTATAGAAACTTACAAAATTCTTAAGGGGATGGCCAGGCTAGATGCAGGAAGATTGTTCCCAATGTTGGGGAAGTCCAGAACAAGGGGTCACAGTTTAAGGATAAGGGGGAAGTCTTTTAGGACCGTGATGAGAAAAAAAAATTCACACAGAGAGTGGTGAATCTGTGGAAATCTCTGCCACAGAAAGTAGTTGAGGCCAGTTCGTTGGCTATATTTAAGAGGGAGTTAGATGTAACCCTTGTGGCTAGAGGGGTCAGGGGGTATTGAGAGAAGGCAGGTACAGTATACTGAGTTGGATTATCAGCCATGATCATATTGAATGGCGGTGTAGGCTCGAAGGGCCTAATGGCCTACTGCTGCACCTATTTTCTATGTTTCTATGTTTCTATGTATCGTCTTGTGTCCCTGGAGAAGACAGGAGAATGGGGTTAGGATGGGGAAATAGATGAGCCATGATTGATTGGAGGAGTAGACTTGGTTGGCCTAATTCTGCTCCTCTCACGTATGAACTGATGATCTTATCGATGTATGCCTTCTAAAAAGGTTTGGATCAGCAGTGTATTTCGTTGATATTCGTATTGTTTAGATAAAGCAAGATGCTGAAAATCATTAGTTATACTATACAATCAAGTCATACTGTACATTTTTGCAATGATGCCGCACACGAGCAACAGGTGAAGTAGAGAAAACAATAGATGGAACAAAATGGTGTTAATGTGTTACAGCTTTATGGCTATAGAAAATATGTCTAAGAACAGCACTAAGGCAGGTCGGTATTGGACTAGAACTCAAGGGAGGACCGTTCAGTAATCTGACAGCAGTGAGATAATATTCAAGCCTGTTACAATCGGCGTGTAATTAGTTAGTGCGTGGTAGTTCTTTATCAGCATAAAGTCTCCGGAATGAATGGATACGAGCATGTGCACCCTGTCTCATGGATTTCATTCACAGACTGGATCATGTTTCTACAATGCAAGAGTCCAAGATCGGCGAGTAAACTAAGACTGGTAAAGTTCAGGGCATTGAGAAAGACGGCATTGTGCTTCAGGAAGGTCATTTACCTCAGACTTTATCAGCGGGAAACTGGCTGAAGTGAAATGCGATGCTGTGTGGAACCAGAGCCTTAGCGGGCAATTCAGCCTACCTGTTCCAGGTAAAGACGGAAGCTTTGAACCAAAGATCTCAACCTCGCACAGGGTCAAGGTTTTCTCCAGGCCTGGATTGATGATGTTCACATATCGACCGACAAATCCACTACAGTTGATGGACAACGTCCTAGAAGCCGATTCCACTGTTGCACAGCTGAAAGAGACGAATATGAACTTGTGACACTCCACTAGCTCGATGACGGCGGACGAGGCAACGTGTCAAACGTCATCGTGAGCCTGAGTCTGGTTTATGTCACGTGTACCACGGTACAGTGAAACGCTTTTTGTTGCGTGCTAACCGGTCAGCGGAAAGACAATACATTATTACAATCGGGCCACCCACAGTGTCCATGATGACGGGAATATCGTGAATAACATTTGTAAGTAAGTAAGTGTAAGAGAGCCAGTAAAGTCCGATCAAAGGTAGTCCTATGGTTTCCAGTGAGGTAATTAGTAGCTCAGGGTTGCTTTCTAGTTGTTGGTAGGACGATTCCGTTACCTGATAAAGGCAGGGAAGACTGAATCTGGAGGTGTTCGTTTTCACTGTGCGTGCTCGTCAACTGGTGACACGTTCAAGGGATGTTGGGTTGGGAAGGGAGGTGGGAGGTTGCTCTCGATGATGCCGCCGACATCCTCCCCATTTGCCCCTGTCCCTAACAAATAGCTAGGAACAGGAGGGGGTCCAAGTACATGGATAGTGACGCCTTGAACCCTCACCCATTGGCATTGGTTACCTGAACATCGCCCCTGCAATCCGATGCTTTAATGTGACATAACATGTATTCAATTAAATTACAGATATATTCTTATCCTTTAATTGAACCAACCGCTATAGAGGTACGTCGGCAGCTCATGCCACTGGGTAAGTGGTCTATGGCTCTGTATCTATATTTGCTATATTTAAGAGGGAGTTAGATGTGGCCCTTGTGGCTAAGGGGATCAGGGGGTATGGAGAGAAGGCAGGTACGGGATACTGAGTTGGATGATCAGCCATGATCACATTGAATGACGGTGCAGGCTGGAAGGGCCGAATGGCCTACTCCTGCACCTATTTTCTGTGTATCTATGTACCTATGTATCATTTTCTCTCGCATCTGGATCGGCGGTGATCAGGTTTATTTCTTTCTACAGTGAGATCCGTCTTAACCTGCAGCTGTTCTCAGTTTCTCATACATTGTATCACTGCAACAATAACAGTGGAACTTGCAGAACAAGACACCACAGCTGAATAGAGTCGGCGTTTGCCTCTAAATACTTCTGTTGGAATTGCCATTATTTTCCAGCGAGTCCCCGATGCGGATATCGGCTCCTTGGAGCTGGTCCGAGCAGCAGTCAGCTCTATTGGTGATTTTGACATATGAAACTTTGTACATTTCCTTTAGATCGGCTCTCCACCAAGGGTTCTTGGATTTCCTGGTGCGCGCGCATGAACCATGCCTGAAGTCGCTGTCGCTGTTACCGTCATTGGCTATCTCAGCAACTGCCCCTTCATCCGTGCTGGACTGGGTCGGGGGTGCTCCGAACGCCACGTTTTCTGTTGGGTGGGAAACAACTCAATGGGCCGCAAGGGAGAGATTTAATGACGACGGATGTAGGCATTCTTTCCAAGTTTGGATTAGCATTGTATTTAATTGATATTCGTATTGCTGTAGTATGTTCAAGTGAAGCGAGATGCAGTGAAAACATTTGTTCGTATTATCCAATAAATCATACTGTACATCAGGCGAGGCAGTAAAAAAACAAAAGATTACGTGATTATGGTGTTACGGTATTATAGCTTTATGGTAATCGTCCAAGACCCGCGCTGAGGCAGGGTTAAAAATCGGGATTGCTCTCCTACTCAAGGATTAACCGTTCTGTAGTCTGATGGCGGGGATTCGTTATTCAAAAGTGTTTCATTAGGCGCCCAGTGCTTACGTGGATCTGGGAAAGCAGCAATCAAAGAGAAACAAGGAGAAGAGCTTATTTGCTGACACTCGTGGGAAAGGTGAGTCAGAGGTGAGTCAGAGGGGAAAAATAGTTTAAAAACTGCGCCAAAAAGCCAGGGTTAGCCCAGTGCTTACGTGGATCTCGGAGAAACAGTAATCAAAGAGAAGCAGTGAGAAGAACTTATTGGCTAAAACGCGTGGGAAAAGTGAGTCGGAGGTGAGCCAGAGGGGAAAACAGTTTAAAACTGAGGAATTTAATTTGTAAATTGGCAAATTAGGCAATTTATCAGCCAATAAAAGCAAGGCTGCTCTAGGGGAGCGGCAGTGAGGGGGCGGCCTTGTGAGAGAAGCGAGTAAAGTGTGAGTCTTTGGCTCGAGATTCTTCGGCGAGGAGGCGGAGGAGAGGAAACTACGTTGGAGAGGGCGGGACTAGCTGAACACATGACGGGTAAGATGAGACAGTGTGATGCTTGCAGGATGTGGGAGCCCAGGGACACGGATGGTGCCTCTGGCTGCTACAACTGTGGCAAATGAGTCTAGGTTCAGCTCCTAAAGAACAGTGTTGGGGCACTGGAGAAGAAGCTTGATGACCTCAGGGCCATCCGGGAAAACGAGAGTTTCCTGGACAGGACCTACAGTGAGGTTGTCACGCCGAGGATACGGGAAGAACAAGGTGTGTGACTGAGTGAAAGGGTGGACATCGTGTAGTGCAGAAGACCCAGGTGTCTGTGCCTAATGAAAACAGGTGCGCCCTCTTGGGAGCTGTCGGGGGAGACGACGCTTCCAGTCCGAGCGACGGACAGGTCGGTGGCTCCAATCCTAGAGATGGGACTCGACCAGCGAAAACAACGTCGGCCAGAGCCATCGTGATCGGTGATTTCATTATCCGAGGTGCTGGCTGGAGATTCTGTGGGGGCAGGCGAGACGCGAGGATGGTCTGTTGCCTCCCTGGTGCCAGGGTTCAAGATGTCACGAACCGAATTCGGAACATCCTCGAGAGGGAAGGTGAGCAGCCGGCAATAGTTGTGCACGTGGGCACAAACGACATCGGGAAGAAGAGGAAGGAGGTTCTGCAACGTGCGTTCAGGGAGTTGGATGAAGACTGAAAAGTAGGACTTCTAAGGTGGTTATCTCTGGGTTGCTTCCAGTACCTCGAGCTAGTGAGGACAGGAACAGGGATATAGGGGATCTGAATGAGTGGCTGAGAGGCTGGTGCAGGGAGCAAGGATTTAGATTTATAGACCACTGGGATCTTTTCTGGGGTAGGGGTGACCTGTACAAAAGGGTTACACCTTAACTGGAGGGGGACCGACGTTCTGGGAGGCAGGTATGCTAGGGCTACACGTGTGGGTTTAAACTAAATAGTGGGGGGGGGGTGATTGACAAATTGGGAGGATAAAGCTGGAGTTGAAGGGGAAGTGAGTATGGAAAAGTTAAAAAGGACTCTCGAATTAATGGGAAGGAAAGTTCGAGAAGGGATAAGAGAGTAAGGTCAGGGCCAATTGTGACCGGTGCCAGAGGGGAGGTGAATACCGAGGTCAAAGTGCGTGAAGTATAAGAATTAAAGTCGCCGAGCTTGAGGCTCAGTTAGAAATTGGCAAGTATGCTGTTGTGGAAATTACATGGTTGCAAGAGGGCCAGAGCAGGAAACTGAATATTCAAGGTTATACATCCTATCGAAAAGACAGACATGTGGGCAGAGGGAGTTGGGTAGCTCTGTTGGTGAAGAATGAAATCCAGTCCCTTGCAAGGGGTGACATTGAAACAGGAGATGTGGAGTCAGTATTGATAGAACTAAGGAATTGTAAGAGTAAAAATACCCTAATGGGACTTATCTATAGGCCCCCAAACAGTATCCTGGATATAGGGTGCAAGTTGAATCGGGAGATAAAATTGGCATGTAGTACCGGTAAAGCTATGGTTGTTACGGGAGATTTCATCATGCAGGTAGTCTGGGAAAATCAGGTTGGTACTGGACCCCAAGTAAGGGAGTTTGTGGAGTGCCTCCGTGATGGATTCTTAGAGCCGCTTGTTTCGGAGCCTAACAGGAAGCAGGCAATTCTGGATTTAGTGTAATGTAACGAAACGGATTTGATAAAGGAAGTTGAGGTTAAGGGGCCATTAGGAGGTAGTGACCAAAATATGGTCAAGTTTAATCTACAATTGGAGACGGGGAAGGGTAAATCGGAGGTGTCAGTTTTACAGTTGAATAAAGGGGACTATGGAGTCATGAGGGAGGAGCTGGCCAATGTTGACTGGATGACAGTGGAACAACAATGGCAGATATTTCAGGGAATAATACAGAAGGTGCAGGTTCAGTTCATTCCAAAGACGAACAAAGATTCCAAGGGGAGTAAGGGGCGACCGTGGCTGACAAGGGACGTCAGGGACAGTATAAAAATAAAAGAGAAGACGTGCAACGTCGCAAAGATGAGCGGGAAGCAAGAGGAAAAAAGATGAAGTACGAAGGGAAGCTAGCCAATAATATAAAGGAGGATAGTAAAAGCTTATATAGGTATGTGAAGAGGAAAACAATAGTTAAGAACAAAGTTGGACCCATGAAGACTGATAAAGGTGAATTTATTACGGGGAACAAGGAAATGGCAGATGAGTTGAACTGGTACTTTGGATCCGTCATCACCAAGGAGGACATAAACAATCTTCCTGATATAGTAGTGGCCAGAAGATCTGGGGTGACGGAGGAACTGAAGGAAATCCACATTAGGCAGGTGTTGGGTAGACTGATGGGACTGAATGCTGATAAATCCCCAGCGCCTGATGGTCCGCATCCCAGGGTACTTAAGGAAGTGGCTCCAGAAATCGTGGATGCATTGGTGATAATTTTCCAATGTTCTATAGATTTCGGATCAGTTCCTGTGGATTGGAGGGTAGCTAATGTTATCCCACTTTTTAAGAAAGGCGGGAGAGACAAAACAAGGAACTATAGACCAGTTAGCCTGACATCGGTGGTGCGGAAGATGCTGGAGTCAATTATAAAAGATGAAATAGCGGCACATTTGGATAGGACGAACAGAATCGGTCCGAGTCCGCATAGATTTACGAAGGGGAAATCATGCCTGACTAATCTTCTGGAATTGTTTGAGGATGTAACGAGGAAATGTACAAGGGAGAGCCAGTGGATGTAGTGTACCTGGACTTTCAGAAAGCATTTGATAAGGTCCCACATAGGAGATCAGTGGGCAAAATTAGGGCACATGGTATTGAGGGTAGAGTGCTGACATGGATAGAAAATTGGTTGGCAGACAGGAAACAAAGAGTAGGGATTAACGGGTCCGTTTCAGAATGGCAGACTAGTGGGGCACCGCAAGGCTCGGTGCTGGGACCGCAGCTATTTACAATATACATCAATGATTTAGATGAAGGGATTCAAAGTAACATTACCAAATTTGCAGATGACACAAAGCTGGGTAGCAGTGTGAACTGTGAGGAGGATGCTATAATAATGCAGGGTGACTTGGACCGGTTGGGTGAGTGGGCAGATGCATGGCAGATGCGGTTTAATGTGGATACATGTGAGGTTATCCACTTTAGTAGCAGGAAGGCAGATTAATATCTAAATGATGTCAAGTTGGGAAAATGGCAGGTACAACGGAATCTGCGGGGTCCTTGTTAATCAGTCAATGAAAGTAAGCATGCAGGTACAGCATGCAGTGAAGAAAGCGAATGGCATGTTGGCCTTCATAACAAGATGATTTGCGTATAGGAGCAATGAGGTCCTTCTGCGGTTGTCGAGGGGCATAGTGAGACCACACCTGGAGTATTGTGTGCAGGTTTGGTCCCCTAATTTGAGGAAGGGCATTCTTGCTATTGAGGGAGTGCAGTGTAGGTTTACAAGGTTAATTCCCGGGATGTGCGGGGCTATCATATTTTGAGAGAATTGAGCGGCTGGGCTTGTATACTCTGCACTTTAGAAGGATGAGACGGGAACTTCTTGAAACATATAAGATTATTAAGGGGTTGGACACGCTAGAGGCAGGAAACATTTTCCCCATGTTGGGGTAGTCCAGAACCAGGGGCCACAGTTTAAGAATAAGAGGTAGGTCATTTAGAACGGAGACGAGGAAAAA
This sequence comes from Malacoraja senta, assembly GCA_038087875.1. Lineage (NCBI taxonomy): Eukaryota > Metazoa > Chordata > Chondrichthyes > Rajiformes > Rajidae > Malacoraja > Malacoraja senta. The sequence continues at coordinate 10,274,362 of CM075995.1, read as the reverse complement.
CTTTTTTTCTCAGAGAGTTGTGAGTCTGTGGAATTCTCTGCGTCAGAGGGCGGTGGAGGCCAGTTCTCTGGATATTTTCAAGAGAGAGCGAGATAGGTTTCCTAAAGATAGCGGAGTCAGGGGATATGGGGAAAAAGCAGGAGAGGGATACTGATTGAATGGCGGTGCTGGCGCGAAGGGCCGAACGGCCTACTCCTGCACCTATTGTCTATTGGTGCGTGGCTGGTTTCTATCTGCATACGTTCTGCAGACTGAATGGATCAGGACGTGTGCACCGATTGTCTTGGGGATTTCATTCATAGACGTGATTATGTTTGGACAATTCGAGGGTCCAAGGCTGGCAATTAACCTAAGATTAGCAAATAGCAGAGCATTGCGAAAGACGGTACTGTGCCTCAAGAAGGTAGTTATCGCCAGACGTTATCAGCGTGGGACCCCGTCAACTTAGCTGTGGGGAAGTGTACAACCAGAGCCTCAGGAGGAAGTTCAGCCTCCCTGCACCATGTAAGTGCGGGAGTTTTAAACCTAAGATCTCAACTTCGCACAGGGTCAAGATTTTTTCCTGCCCTGGGATGATGATGTTCACATAACGACCGACAAATCCACGGCAGTTGAAGGTAAATGTCGTCCAAGAAATTGAATCAACGATTGCACAGCTGAAAAAGATGAGGATTTTAAGGTGAGACTCCTCTATCTCGGTCACTGCGGATGGGGGAGCGTGTCAATCTTTATCGTCTGCCTGTGCTGGTGAACTGCTGACAGGTTCATGGGATGTAGGAGGCTCCCGCGGCTACTTTCAGTGTCCTGCCCACTTGCTCTTGTCCCGAAGAGGTAGCTGGGATGAGGAGAGTATCTGGATACATTGGTAGACCTGTGCGGGTCGGCACGATTACCTCCCCCATAGGCATTATTTATCTGAACATTGCCACTGCAATCCAATTGTTCAACGTTACAGAACATTCATTAACTGAAACTACATATAAATGCATCTCCTTTTATTGGATCCATCGCTATAGGGGTATTTCAGCAGCACGTGCCGCTGGATAAGTAGTCTACGGCTCTTGTCTCAATTTCCCTCGCATCTGGATCATGGATGCAGAGCTTTAGGTTTCTCCTCAGTGAGGTCAGTCTTAACCTGCAGCTTCTCTCTATTTCCCTCTCGTGTTATCACTGAAACAGTAAAAGTGTTGCAGAACAATTCACGGCAGCTGCATAGAGTTTGCTTCTGAACACTTACAGTCTGTTGGAATTGCCATCGTTCTCCAGCGAGTCCCCGATGTGGATCTCGGCTCCTTGGAGCTGGGCCGAACAGCAGTCTGCTCTGTTGGTGATTCTTACATCTGACACGTTGTAGCTTTCCTTTAGATCGACTCTCCACCAAGGGTTCTTCGATTTCCTGGTGCGCGCGCATGAACCATGTCTGAAGTCGCTGTCGCTATTCCCGTCATTGGCTCGCTCAGCAACTGCCTCTTCATCCGTGCTGGACTGGGTCGGTAGTGCACCGGACGCCACATTTTCTGTTGGGTGGGAAACAACTCACTGAGCCTTAACGGAGAAATTTAATACTGACGGATTTACGCCTTCTATCAAGGTTTGGATCTGCAGTGTATTTAATTGATATTCGTATTGCTATAGTGTGGTCAAGTCAAGCGACATTCAGTAGAAACACTTGTTTGTACTATACAGTCAAGTCATACAGTATATAAATGCATTGAAGCCGCACACAAGAGCAACAGGCAAAGTAGTGGGAAAGCAATACATAGATTGCATGCTATGGTGTTCCAGTGTTATTGCTTTGCTGCTGCAGAAAATAAGTCCAAGAACCGCACTGGGGAAGGTTAAAAGTTCGGCATTGCACTACAACTCGAGGTAGGACCATTCCGTAGTCTGTTAACGAGGATATGCTTTTCAAGGGTGTTTCGAATTATGTGTAGTTCGGTGATACGTGGCTATTTTTTATCCGCATAAGGTCTCCGGAATGAATGGGTGAGGGCGTGCGCAGTGAGTCACTCGAGGATTTCATTCATAGACGGGATCATGTTTCGTTACGCGAGGATCCAAGACTAGCAAGTAAACTAAGAACGTTAAAATTCAGGGTGTTGCCAATGACGGCGGTGGGCTTCAGGGTGGTAGTCATCCTCTGACTTTATCGGTGGGAGACACCCTGAACTAAGCTGGGAGGCTGTGTACACCCAGAGTATCAGCGGGAAGTTCAGCCTACCTGTTCCAGGTAAGGATGCGACTTCAGATCCAAAGATCTCAACCTCGCATAGGGTCAATATTTTAGCCTGGCCTGGTATGACAATGCTCACATATCGGCCCACAATTCCACCACAATTGAAGATCAATGTCGTCCTAGAAACTGAATCAACGGTTCCACAGCTGAAAGAAATGGATATTTAATGGTGTGACTCCACTATGTCGATAACTGCGGACGAGGCTGCTTGGAAAACGTTAACGTATGCCTGTGCTGGTGAACTGATGACAAGTTCACGTGATGTAGGGGGCTTCATCAGCTTCTTGTGGCTTCCTCCCCACTTGCTTCTGTCCCTAACAGTTAGCTAAGAACAGGACAGGGTGCGGATACAAAGGTAGCCTTGTCACGGTCATGACCAGTGCTCTTGGTTACCTGAACATTCCCACTGCAATCCGATTGTTCAGCTTTAAATAACATGCGTTAACTTAAATTACAGAATTATTCATCTCCTTTTATTGTCCCCACCGCTATAGAGACACGTCAGCAGCTCATGCCACTCGATAAGTGGTCTCCGGTTCTGTACCATGTTCTCTCGCATCTAGATCGGCGGTGCATAAGTTTATTTTATTCTGCAATGAGAACAGTCTTAACCTGCAGCTTTTCTCTGTTTTCCACTTATGTTAACACTGCATGAGTAGTAATCGAATTTGCAGAGCAAGGCACTGCAGCAGAATAGAGTCGGCGTTTGCTTCTGAATACTTACAGTCTGTTGGAATTGCTATCTTTTTCCAGTGTTTCCCCGACGCGGATCTCGGCTCCTTGGAGCAGGTCAGCGCAGCAGTCTGCTCTGTTGGTGATTCTTACATCTGTCACGTTGTATCTCTCTATTAGATCGACTCTCCACCAAGGGTTCTTGGATTTCCTGGTGCGCGCGCATGAATCATGCCTGAAGTCGCTGTCGCTATTCCCGTCATTGGCTCGCTCAGCAACTGCCTCTTCATCCGTGCTGGACTGGGTCGGTCGTGCACCGGACGCCACGTTTTCTGTTGGGTGGGAAACAACTCACTGAGCCTCAAGGGAGAGACGGACGCTTTCTGCCAAGGTTCGGATCAGCAGTGTATTTCATTGATATTCGTGTTGTTCTAGTAAGGTCAAGTGCAGCGAGTTTAATGGAAACCGTTGTTTGTTATCAAATCATACTGTACATCAGTACAATTACGCCGCAGACAAAACAATAGGTGAAATTAAAAAAATGTAAAAACTCTAGATTGCAAGATATGGTGTTACAGTGTTGTAGCTTTGCGGCCCTAGAAAATAAGTACAAGAACCGCTCTAAGGCAGGTTAGGAGATCGGCTTTGCCTCCAATCAAGGGGCAGGGGTGGGGCGTTCAGTAGTCTGAGATCGGGGTGAAGCTCTTCAAGCGTCTTTCAATAGGTGTGTAATTTGTTGGTGCGTGGCTGTTTTTTATCAGCATAAGGTCTCCGGACTGAATGGATGCGGGCGTGTGAATCGAATGTCATAGGGATCTCATTGATTGGCAGGATCGTGTTTGGACAATGCGAGGGTCCAACGCTGGCGATTAACCAAAAATGGAACGTTGCATGGTGTTGAGGAAGCCGGCGGTGCATCAAGAAGGTAGTTTTTCTCAGACATTATCAGCGGGAGACATCCTCAACCAAGCTGTGAGGCTGTGAAAACCAGAGCTTCAGCGGGAAGTTCAGCCTACCTGTTCCAGGTGAGGGTGGTACTTTTATTCCAAAGATCTCAACCTCGCACAAAGTCAAGATTTTAGCCTCTCCTGGTATGATGATGTTTACATATCGACCAACAAATCCACCACAGTTGAAGGTAAACGTCTCAGATGCTGAATCAACTGTTGCACAGCTGAAAGAGATGAGGATTTAAAAGTGAGACGCCAGTATCCTGATCACTGCTGAAGTGGCAACGTGTCAAACGTTATCGTCGGCCTGAGTATAGTTTAATGCAAGTGGAGCAAGGTCAGCGGAAAGACAAGACATAATTACAATCGGGCCATTAACTCTGTGAAGATACATGATAAAGGGAATATCGTGAATAAAGTATAAAATAAGATAAAGCCAGTAAAGTCCGATCAAAGACAGGCCAGGGGTCTCCGGAGGGTGGTTCAAGACTGCTCTTGAGTTGTTGGCAGGATGGTTCAGTTACCTGATAACAGCTGGGAATAAACTGTCGCTGAACATGGAGGTGTGCGTTATCACACTTCTATACCTTTCAGGGTCTTGTGCTATGCTCGCCAACCGTCTGTCTGCCCTTTATTCTTTTTTGTTATTTTTAGTATGTGTTAATAAGCATGTTATAGTGTTCATTGGTTTGTTTTATGTCGGGGTGGGGGGGGGTGGAGGGCTGGGGGAATGTTTTTTTCAATCTCTTACCTCGAGCACATGGTATTGGGGTTAGGGTGTTGACGTGGATAGAAAATTGGTTGGCAGGCAGGTAGAAAAGTGTAGGAATGAACGGATCCTTTTCAGAATGGCAGGCCGTGGCGAGTGGAGTGCCGCAAGGCTCGGTATTGGGGCCGCAACTGTTTACCATGTATATTAATGATTGGAAGAGGGAATTAGGAGCAACACTAGCAAGTTTGCGGATAACACAAAGCTGGGTGGCAGTGTGAACTGTGAAGAGGATGTGAGGCGGTTGCAGGGTGACCTGGACAGGTTCCGTGAATGGGCAGATGCGTGGCTGATGCAGTATAATATACATAAATGTGAGGATATCCACTTTGGTGGCAAAAACAAGGGGCAGAATATTATCTCAATGGGGTTAGGTTAGGTAAGGGAGATGTACAGCGAGACCTGGGTGCCCATGTACACCGGTCACTGAACGTTGGCGTGCAAGTACAGCAGGCAGTTAAGAAAGATAATGGAATGTTGGCCTTCATAACAAGAGGATTTCAGTATAGTCAAGTCAAGTCAAGTCACATTTATTTATATAGCACATTTAAAAATCAACTCTCGTTGGCTAAAGTGCTTTACATTTGTTATAAGAATAGCACAAACAAAACAAACTACATACATATATACATATAGCCCTCACTCAGAGGACGTCAGAAAAGGCTTGGTGTATAGATAAGTCTTTAGTCTTGACTTAAGTTCTGATGGGAAAGGAGATGCTGTTCCGCAGTCTAGGGATTGCCTAGACCGTGGGATATTCAGCAACCCAAAGTCGGCCGATCTGAGGGGCCTGGATGTGGAGTGGTGGGTGAGAAGACTTTTTATGTAGGTGGGGGCAAGCCCATTGAGGGCTTTGTAGACATGGAGGAGGATCTTGAAGTTTATACGGAACCGCACAGGGAGCCGGTAGAGAGAGGCCAGGATCGGGGTGATGTGGTCCCTTTTTCGGGTGCCCGTCAGAAGTCTCGCTGCGGCGTTTTGGACCAGTCGCAGTGTAAAGGGAGTTGCAGTAATCTAGGCGGGAGGAGATGAATGTGTGGATGATCTTTTCGAGGTCATCAAACTGGAGGAATTGTTTTATTTTAGCTATTGTCCGAAGCTGAAAGAAGCTAGCTTTTACCACGGCTTTGACTTGTTTGTCAAATTTCAGTGCTGATTCAATTATCACGCCAAGGTTTTTGACGTGAGGTTTGAGTAGTGGGGTAAGGCTTCCAACGCTGCCTGCTAACATTTTGATTGAGTCCGAGGGGCCGAGAAGGATGACCTCAGACTTACTCTCGTTTAGTTGGAGGAAGTTCTGGGCCATCCAACACTTTATATCCTCGAGGCAGTGGGTAAGGTTAAACAGATTTGATTGTTTTTTGGGCTTCAGGGGGAGATAGAGTTGTGTATCGTCTGCGTAGCAATGGAAGGAAATGCCGTGCCTTTCAATGACTTGGCCTAAGGGTAGCATATACAGGGAGAAGAGAATGGGGCCAAGGATGGAACCTTCTGGAACCCTACAGCAGAGATTAGCTGGGGAGGAGAAAGAGTTGCGTATGTTAGTCGAGAAACTCCTACCTTTGAGGTAGGAGATGAACCAGCTCAGGGCAGTGCCATCAATACCAACCCCATACCGGAGACGGTCAATTAGGATGGTGTGGTCGACAGTATCAAATGCTGCGCTGAGGTCAAGAAGGAGCAGAATTGCACAGTCGTCGGAGTCAACGGTGAGCAGTAGGTCATTGTGTACCTTCAACAAGGCAAAATCTGTGCTATGGTGAGCCCTGAAACCTGATTGGAAAGTTTCCAAGATAGTGTTTTGGTGAAGGTAAGGTATAATTTGACAAAATTACCTTTTCAAGGGATTTTGAGAGGAAAGGCAGTCTAGAAATGGGTCTGTAGTTGCTTGGCAAGGTGGGGTCGAGGTTAGGTTTTTTCAGGAGTGGTTGGACCACCGCATGCTTGAAGCAGGTAGGTACAGTGCCAGTGGCCTGAGAGCTGTTGAAGATGGCGAGGATGCTGGGACCAGCTGTTGGAATGACGTCCTTTAGGAGGGCAGAGGGGACAGTGTCGAGGGGGCAGGTTGTAGGTTTCATGGTGGTGATCAGTTTTACAAGGGAGGGTAGAGTATAGGAGTAGAGACGTTATTTTGCAGTTGTATAGGGTTCTGGTAAGACCACATCTGGAGTATTGTGTACAATTTTGAGGAAGGACAATAATTTCCTAATTTGAGGAAGGTCAATAGACAATAGAGAATAGGTGCAGGAGTAGGCCATTCGGCCCTTCGAGCCAGCACCGCCTTGTGATTGAGGCAGTGCAGCGTAGGTTCACGAGATTGATCCCTGGGGTGGCGTGACTGACATATGAGGAAAGATTGAAAAGACTAGGCTTGTATTCACTGGAGTTTAGAAGGATGAGGCGGGATCTTATAGAAACATATACAATTATAAAAAAGACTGGACAAGCTAGATGCAGGAAAAATCTTCCCAATGTTCCCAATGTTGGGCGAGTCCAGAACCAGGGGCCACAGTCTTAGAATAAAGGGGAAGCCATTTAAGACTGCAGTGAGAAATAACGTTTTCACCCAGAGAGTTGTGAATTTGTGGAATTCTCTGCCACAGAGGGCAGTGGAGGCCAAATCACTGGATGGATTCAAGAAAGAGTTAGATAGAGCTCTAGGGGGCTAGTGGAATCAAGGTATATGGGGAGAAGGCAGGCACGGGTTATTGATTGTGGACGATCAGCCATGATCACAATGAATGACGGTTGTGGCTCGGAGGGCCGAATGGCCTCCTCCTGCACCTATTTTCTATGTTTCCATGTTTCTATGACGGAGATCGATTTTTTTTCCGTATCGAATCTCCGTCTGCACTGCGGCCCAACATCCTGGAGTTGGCGGCCTTTCCTGGAGACGGACGGGCGCTCCAAGCCGCTGGAGACTGCGGACTTAAAAATAGCGGAGCTTGCGATCCCTTTGCCGGGGATCGAAGCTCCAACCGCGGGGCCTGTGAACTTTAACATCGTGAAGCCCGCGGTCTCTGGTAAGAAGAGGACGACTCGGGAGCTCCATGCCGCGGAGAGAGTTTCAACCGCCCAGACGCGGGAGTTTCGATTACCCCGACGGGGGCTTCGATCGTCGGCTGCGGGGGGGGGGCTTTGATCGCCCCGAATGCGGATGGTTTGGCTGCCCCGACCGCGGGAGAACAAAAAGGAATAATATTGAACTTTATTGCCTTCCATCACAGTGAGGAATGTGGAATCCACTGTGGTGGATTTTATATTAACGTTTATGTGGTTGTGTGGCTTGTTGCTTTTCACTTAGTATGGCTGTACGGAAACTCAAATTTCACTTTACCTTAATTGGTACATGTGTCAATAAACTGACTTGACCTTGAAACCTTGAATTGGTGACACGTTCACGGGATGTTGGGTGGGTTGTGCACGTGGGAGAGTAGGTTTGCACTCACGGCTACTTCCGACATCCTCACCACTTGCTCATGTCCTTAACATATAGCAAGAAACGGGAGAGTCCAAATACATTGGTAGTATTATCTGGGTCTGCACTGATTGCTCCCTCACCCATAGGCATTGGTTACCTGAACATTGTCATTGTAATCCGATTGTTCAATATTACATTACATGAATTCACTTAAATTACAAATGTATCCATCTCAGTATTTGACCCCACCGCTATGGAGGTACGTCAGCATCTCATGCCACTGGATAATTGATCTACGGCTCTGTTTCATGTTCCCTCTCATCTGTGGTGCACAGTTTTAGCGTTCTCTGCAGTGAGGTTGGTTTCGACCTGAAGCAGCTCTCTTTTTCCCACTGACGTTAACAACAGTAACAGTAGAATTCCAGAACAAGGCACAGCAGGTGAATAGAGTCGGCGTTCGCTTATGAATACTTACAGTCTGTTGTAATTGCCATCGTTCTCCAGCGAGTCCCCGATGCGGATCTCGGCTCCTTGGAGCTGGTCCGAGCAGCAGTCTGCTCTATTGGTGATTCTTACATCTGACACGTTGTAGCTTTCCTTTAGATCGACTCTCCACCAAGGGTTGTAGGATTTCCAGGTGCGCGCGCATGAATCATGCCAGAAGTTGCTGTCGCTGTTCCCGTCATTGGCTCGCTCAGCACCTGCCCCTTCATCCGTGCTGGATTGGATCGTCGGTGCTCCGGACGCTACGTTTTCTGTTGGGTGGGAAACACCTCATTGAACCGCAAGGAATGTGGGCGCTCTATCAAGGTTTGCATCAGTATTCGTATTGCTTTAGTATGGTCAGGTTAAGCGAGATTCAGTAGAAACTTTTGTTTGTACTATACAGTCAAATCATACTGTACACCTGTGCAATGAATCCGCACACAAGAGCAACAATTAAAGTGAAAATAAAACAGTAGATTGCAGGACGTGGTGTTGTAGAGTTATAGCTTTACGGCTTTAGAAAATGTGTCCACGAACCGCACTGTGGCAGGTTAAAATATTGGGATTGCACTACAACGCAAAGGAGGAGTTTTCAATAGTCTGATAGCGGGGAGACAACCATCAAGGTGGTTAAAATAGGTGTGTAATTCCTTGGTGCGTGGCTGTTTTCTATCAGCATGAGGTATCCAGCCTGAATTGATGAGGCCGTGTGCACCGAGCGCCCCGGGGATTTCATGCAAAGGATCATGTATGCACAATGTGAGGGTCCAAGACTGGTAATTAACCTAATAATGTGGAGTGCAGGGTGTTGAGAAATACGGTATTGAGCTTCAGGAGGGTAGTTATCCTCAGGCCTTATCAGCGGGAAACTCCCTCAACTAAGCTGTGGGGCAGTGTACAACCAGTGCGTCAGCGGGAGTGTTCAGCCTACCTTTTCGAAGTATGGACGGGAGTTCTGAACCAAAGATCTCAACCTCGCACAGGGCCAATATTTTACCACGGCCTGGGATGATGATGTTTACATATCGACCGACAAGTCCACCACAATTAAAGGTAAATGTCGTCCCGGAAGCCGAATGAATCATTCCACAACTGTAAGAGATGAGGATATCCGTGTGAGAGACAGTTACTGCGATCGATCGGACTAGCGCCCGCCGTGAACCTGTGAGCTCATCGCGAGCCTGTGCTGGTGAACGACTGGCAAAGTTTCATGGCACGTACGTGCGTCACAGGGCTTCTTCCGGCAACAGCCCTAAATAACTATGTTTTGAGGAGGCAGTAAAAACGGGACAGACCCCAAATCCACAGGTAGACTGAGGATGGCAATGTGTTCCTTTGCTCAACAAAGCAGCAGTTACCTTGAACATTTATAAGCGCGAGCATATGTTCTCATGCTAATTATTTCAAGCTTTCATTGTTTTCTCTGCCACTACGGGGGTTGAGGGGAACCATGTTTAAAGTTTAGAAAGTGATGTGAGACATCTACTGGGTAGGCAATCAGAATATATCCTTTCCATGGTGGAAATATTATCGCCTTGAGGGAAGAGCTTTAAGGTGAGAGGAGGGACCTTTAAAGGAGGTGTGTGCAGCAAGTGTGTCTGGAACGCGCTGCCAGTTGTGATCCATTGGTTCGTTTAGTTTATTTGCACGTGTTCCGAGGTGCACTGAAAAGCATTTCAGTTGCATGCTACGGAGTCAGCGAAAAAACTATACGTAATTACAATCAAACCGTCCACGATGTACAGATTCAGAATAACGGGAATAACTTTTAGTGCAAGATACATTTCCAGTAAGTCCGATTAAATCCGACGTAGGTAGGTAGGTAGGTAGGTGGTAGTGTAGGAAGGAACTGCAGATGCTGGTTTAAACCGAAGGTAGACACAAAAAGCTGGAGTAACTCAGCGGGAAAGGCAGCATCTCTGGAGTGAAGGTATGGGTGGCGTTTCTGGACGAGACCCTTCTTCAGACGTAGATGATAGGTCCGCATCACTCCCTTGTTGGTGAGACAATGGTTCGGTTGCCTGAAAACAGCTGGGAAGAAACGGTCCCTGAATCTGGATGTATACGGTTTCACATTTCTGTGCCCCTTTCCTGTAGGAAGAGGGCAGAGGTGGGAGTGACCTGCCTGAGAATCGTCCTTAATTATGCCGGTGACCTTTCTACCGAACGTAGATACGATTGGGACCATTAGGGGGCGTTTTAGATAGTATCATGGACATGCGGGGAATGGAGGGATATGGATCACGTGCAGCCGGAGGAAATTAGTTTAACGTGGCGTCATATTCGGCAGGGATATTGTGGGTCGAAGGGCCTGTTCTTGTACTATGACGTTCTGAGATCCATGGTACTCAACTTGACTTTATGGTGGAACTATAGATGCGTTCATCTGCTTCAGATTTACTCCCCCCTGCCTTAGAGGCAAGGTTGGAGATCCTACCGCTGAATAAGTGGTCGAAGATTCTCCCTCATCTGTGGATTAGACATGCGAAACCTGCTCTGCAGTAAAACTGCATTGGAACTGGTCTTCAATACAACACCGATAGTGGAACTTCCGGAGCGCGACGCAACTGCTGAATAGTCGGAGTTTGCCTCTGAATACTTACAGTCTGTTAGCATTGCCATCATTCTCCAGCGAGTCCCCGATTCGGATCTGGGCTCCCGTAAGCAATTCCGAGCAGCAGTCTCTTCTGTTTGTGATTCTTACAACTGACACGTTGTAGGGTTGCTTTAGATCGGCTCTCCACCAGGGGTGTGCGGATTTATTAGTGTGTGTGCAGGAATCACGCATGAAGTTGCTGTTTTTGTTGCCGTCAATGGCTCGCTCAGCACCTGCCGACTCGAAGGTGCTCGACTGGATGACCTCTGCTCTGGGGGCCGCGTTTCCTATTGTGAAGCGTCAAACGTGGTTTATTGTCATATGTCCCGAAACGGAATAATATAATTTTTACTTGCACAAATGCAACACATATGCAAACATAGTACTCTGTAAATACGATAATAAACAACAAGAAAGTTTAGTAGATATAGTACTCAGTATAAAACAAAACAAAAAAAACAATAATAATGCAAAGCCAAAAAGCAATGTCCCCACCCCCCCCCCCCCTTCCCCCAAGTATGTTCCGAGCTTGTTTGAAAGTTGTAGTGTTTAACAGCCTGGAGGTTGTTGGGAAGACTTCTGAACCTGGACGTTACGGCTTTCAGGTCTTCATACTTTACCTTCTTCCCGACAGAAGACGTGAATTGAAAGCGTGACCAGGGTGGTGTGGGTCTCTAATGATGCTGCCTGTCTTTTTGAGGCAGCGACTCTTATAAATCTCTTCGATGGCGGGAAGGTAAGTACCATTGATGGATCGGGCAGTGTTCACTGAGGCCCAATTAATAAATCTCATGCCATGCGGTCATGTGGGTAACCTCTCATACCACATTATAATCTTATACCATCATTTATATCGTCCATGCGATCGTTGTTTTCGCTCTTCTAATGTACCGCATGATGGTAAGGAAATAGGAAGGGATGGTGGTAAAGCTGCTGTCGCAGAGCGCTGGACATTAGGGCGCGGGTTTGCTCCGATTTCCTCTCATTTTTCACAGACGTGCGGGTCTGTAGATTAATTGGCCTCTGTACCTTGAAGCTAGTGCGTAGGGAATTGATGAGAAAGTGAGATAACTTTGAACTAGTGTGAGTGGGTGATCTGTGATCGGCGTGAACTCGGTGGCTGAAGGGCCTCTTTCCATGTTGCATATTTGAATCTGCCAATTAACATGAGCACAGGGCACTGCAGTCGTGCATCACGTCCACTTAACGTACATGGTAGTGATGCGGATAGGTGGAGGAGCAGTTAATTTTTCGCCGACCCCTCTGTGTGATGAAGGAGAGAATTCCGGGCTGCGGGACGATTTTTACCAAGGTCCTGAAGAGGGATGAACTTCAGGGCAACTGAATGTGTGCCGGAACTTCGAGCAACATCAACATCTCCACTTTGGTCCCGAGTGGACACTGGTAGGTGTTATGGCCGTGTTATTTTCAAATGTATTTCTTCCTGCGCATCTCACTGTACTCTCGCAATTATACCACCGGCGGTGTGCGACGGTGCATTCTGTCGGTTGTTTTGGTGTGATTTTAGATGCTAGGTTACAGAGGTTGGCGGACTCACAATCAGTGACTGTATCCACCCACCGCACTACCGCATAACGCGTCGTCCCGTTTTTGGTTCACTTAATCATATTGTGTGGAAGTATGGACCGCCGTTCTCTGCAGTACCACATTTAACACTCTTCAAATCTGTTTGAATCCGTATGTAATTTATTTGTTGTGTGTGGCTAGTTTGCACCGCTGACTGCATGGGTGAGGGCGTGGACGACCACAACCCTGGCGCAGATTCGAACCTACCTGCATCTGGCATTGACGGGAGTTTTGAGCCAAAGACCTGAATCTCGCACAGGGTCAGGGTTTTAGCAGGTCCTGGGATGATGACGTTTGCATATCGACCAGTGAAACCGCCACAGCTGAAGACTTGTGTCAATGCAGAAACTGATTTGACGATTCCACAGCTGTAATGAATGGAAGTTGCACGATGAGTAGAAAGCGGCTGAGATACTACAATCTTCTAAAAAGCATTTGTTTCCAGGAATGTGTGGGTTGGGAAGCTGCTAGTCACAGATCGTCATCATCCTGTGCTGTGGAATCGCTCGCAACGTTTACAAGTGCTTGGGACCCAGCGCGGTGACACCCGGCTTCAATCGGGGGAGATATTGAACAATTTATTTTCTTCGGTATTCACCAACGAGAAGGATATGGAATTATGTGAGGTAAGGGAAACAAGCAGAGTAGCAATGGAAACTATGAGATTCAAAGAAGAGGAGGTGCGGGCACTTTTGAAAAATATGAAAACGCATAAGTCTCCAGGTCCTGACAGGATATTCCCTAGGGCATTGAGGGAAGTTAGTGTAGAAATAGCAGGGGCTATGGCAGAAATATTTCAAATGTCATTAGAAACGGGAATAGTGCCGGAGGATTGGCGTACTGCGCATGTTGTTCCGTTGTTTAAAAAGGGTTCTAAGAGTAAACCTAGCAATTATAGACATGTTAGTTTGACGTCAGTGGTGGGCAAATTAATGGAAAGGATACTTAGAGATAATATATATATAAGCATCTGGATAAGCAGGGTCTGATTAGGAACAGTCAACATGGATTTGTGCCTGGAAGGTCATGTTTGACTAATCTTCTTGAATTTTTCGAAGAGGTTACTAGGGAAATTGATGAGGGTAAAGCAATGGATGTTGTCTATATGCACTTCAGTAAGGCCTTTGACAAGGTTCCTCATGGAAGGTTGGTTAATAAGATTCAATTGTTGGGTATAAATGGCGGAGTAGCAAGATGGATTCAACAGTGGCTGAATGGGAGATGCCAGAGAGTAATGGTGGATGGCTGTTTGTGAGGTTGGAGGCTGGTGACTAGTGGGGTGCCTCAGGGGTCTGGGTTGGATCCACTGTTGTCTGTCATGTACATCAATGATCTGGATGATGGTGTGGAAAATTGGATTAGTAAGTATGCAGATGATACTAAGATAGGTGGTGTTGTGGATAATGAAGTAGATTTTCAAAGTCTACAGAGAGATTTAGGCCATTTGGAAGAGTGGGCTGAAAGATGGCAGTTGGAGTTTAATGCTGATAAATGTGAGGTGCTACATCTCGGCAGGACAAATCAAAATAGGACGTACATGGTAAATGGTAGCGAATTGAGGAATGCAGTTGAACAGAGGGATCTTGGAATAACTGTGCATAGTTCCCTGAAGGTGGAAACTCATGTAGATAGGGTGCTAAAGAAAGCTTTTGGTGTGCTGGCCTTTAGAAATCAGAGCATTGAATATAGAAGTTGGGATGTAATGTTAAAATTGTACAAGGCATTGGTGAGGCCAATTCTGGAGTATGGAGAACAATTTTGGTCGCCTAATTATAGGAAGGATGTGAACAAAATAGAGAGAGTACAGCGGAGATTTACTAGAATGTTGCCTGGGTTTCAGCAACTAAGTTACCGAGAAAGGTTGAACAAGTTAGGTCATTATTCTTTGGAGCGCAGAATGTTAAGGGGGGACTTGATAGAGGTCTTTAAAATGATAGATACATAGATACATAGAAAATAGGTGCAGGAGTTGGCCATTCGGCCCTTCGAGCCTGCACCGCCATTCAATATGATCATGGTTGATCATCCAACTCAGTATCCCGTACCTGCCTTCTCTCCATACCCCCTGATCCCTTTAGCCACAAGGGCCACATCTAACTCCCTCTTAAATATAGCCAATGAACTGGCCTCAACTACCCTCTGTGGCAGAGAGTTCCAGAGATTCACCACTCTCTGTGTGAAAAGGTTTTTCCTCATCTCGGTCTTAAAGGATTTCCCCCTTATCCTTAAGCTGTGACCCCTTGTCCTGGACTTCCCCAACATCGGGAACAATCTTCCTGCATCTAGCCTGTCCAACCCCATGAGAATTTTGTACGTTTCTATAAGATCCCCTCTCAATCGCCTAAATTCTAGCGAGTATAAGCCAAGTCTATCCAGTCTTTCTTCATATGAAAGTCCTGACATCCCAGGAATCAGTCTGGTGAACCTTCTCTGCACTCCCTCTATGGCTATAATGTCCTTCCTCAGATTTGGAGACCACAACTGTACGCAATACTCCAGGTGTGGTCTCACCAAGACCCTGTACAACTGCAGTAGAACCTCCCTGCTCCTATACTCAAATCCTCTTGCTATGAAGGCCAACATACCATTCGCTTTCTTCACTGCCTGCTGCACCTGCATGCCTACTTTCAATGACTGGTGTACCATGACACCCAGGTCTCGCTGCATCTCCCATTTCCTAATCGGCCACCATTTAGATAATAGTCTGCCTTCCCGTTTTTGCCACCAAAGTGGATAAACTCACATTTATCCACATTATACTGCATCTGCCAAACATTTGCCCACTCACCCAGCCTATCCGTCACCTTGCAGTCTCCTAGCATCCTCCTCACAGCTAACACTGCCCCCCAGCTTAGTGTCATCCGCAAACTTGGAGATGTTGCTTTCAATTCCCTCGTCCAGTTCATTAATATAAATTGTAAATAGCTGGGGTCCCAGCACTGAGCCTTGCAGTACCCCACTAGTCACTGCCTGCCATTGTGAAAAGGACCCGTTTACTCCTACTCTTTGCTTCCTGTTTGCCAGCCAGTTCTCTATCCACATCAATACTGAACCCCCAACACCGTGTGATTTATGTTTGTATCCTAATCTCTTATGTGGTACCTTGTCGAAAGCCTTCTGAAAGTCCAGATACAACGCATCCACTGGTTCTCCCCTATCCACTCTACTAGTTACATCCTCGAAAAATTCTATAAGATTCGTCAGACACGATTTACCTTTCGTAAATCCATGCTGACTTTGTCCAATGATTTCACCACTTTCCAAATGTGCTGCTATCCCATCTTTAATAAGTGACTCTAGCAGTTTCCCCACTACCGATGTTAGACTAACTGGTCTGTAATTCCCCGTTTTCTCTCTCCCTCCCTTCTTAAAAAGTGGGGTTACGTTTGCTACCCTCCAATCCTCAGGAACTACTCCAGAATCTAAAGAGTTTTGAAAAATTATTACTAATGCATCCACTATTTCTGGAGCTACTTCCTTAAGTACTCTGGCATGCAGCCTATCTGGCCCTGGTGATTTATCGGCCTTTAATCCATTCAATTTACCCAACACCACTTCCCGACTAACCTGGATTTCACTCAGTTCCTCCATCTCCTTTGACCCGCGGCCCCCTGCTGTTTCCGGCAGATTATTTATGTCTTCCCTAGTGAAGACGGAACCAATGTAGTTATTCAATTGGTCCGCCATATCCTTGTTCCCCATGATCAATTCACCTGTTTCCGACTGCAAGGGACCTACATTTGTTTTAACTAATCTCTTTCTCTTCACATATCTATAAAAACGTTTGCAGTCAGTTTTTATGTTCCCTGCCAGTTTCCTTTCATAATCTATTTTCCATTTCCTAATTAAGCCCTTTGTCCTCCTCTGCTGGTCTCTGAATTTCTCCCAGTCCTCTGGTATGCTGCTTTTTCTGGCTAATTTGTACGCATCATCTTTTGCTTTGATACTATCCCTGATTTCCCTTGTTATCCACGGATGCACTACCTTCCCTGATTTATTCTTTTGCCAAACTGGGATGAACAATTTTTGTAGTTCATCCATGCAGTCTTTAAATGCCTTCCATTGCATATCCACCGTCAACCCTTTTAGAACTAATTGCCAGTCAATCTTGGCCAATTCACGTCTCATACCCTCAAAGTTACCTTTCTTTAAGTTCAGAACCGTTGTTTCTGAATTAACAATGTCACTCTCCATCCTAATGAAGAACTCAACCATATTATGGTCACTCTTGCCCAAGGGGGCACGCACAACAAGACTGCTAACTAACCCTTCCTCATTACTCAATACCCAGTCTAGAATGGCCTGCTCTCTCGTTGGTTCCTCTGCATGTTGGTTTAGATAACTATCCCTCATACATTCCAAGAAATCCTCTTCCTCAGCACCCCTGCCAGTTTGATTCACCCAATCTATATGTAGATTGAAGTCACCCATTATAACTGTTTTGCCTTTGTTGCACGCATTTCTAATTTCCTGTTTGATGCCATCCCCAACTTCACTACTACTGCTAGGTGGCCTGTACACAACACCCACCAGCGTTTTCTGCCCCTTAGTGTTTCGCAGCTCTACCCATACCGATTCCACATCCTCCAAGCTAATGTCCTTCCTTTCCACTACGTTAATCTCCTCTCTAACCAGCAACGCTACCCCACCTCCTTTTCCTTTCTCTCTATCCCTCCTGAATATTGAATATCCCTGGATGTTCAGCTCCCAGCCTTGGTCACCCTGGAGCCATGTCTCCGTGATCCCAACTACATCATAATCATTAATTGCTATCTGCACGTTCAACTCATCCACCTTATTACGAATGCTCCTTGCATTTGAGACACAAAGCCTTCAGGCTTGTTTTTACAACGCTCTTACCCCTTATACAATTATGTTGAAAAGTGGCTCTTTTTAATTTTTGCCCTGGATTTGTCTGCCTGCCACTTTTACTTTTCCCCTTGCTACCTATTGCTTCCGCCCGCATTTTACACCCCTCTGTTTCTCTGCTCACCCATTTAAGAACCCCACCACCTCTTATTCTCTGTTTATTAATGTTTTCTTCTTCCCCCCCTACATGTTGGGTCTGAGTGCTTTCCTTCTCTGCCTCCTGCCTCACACACTGTCTAATAGCATTCTCTATTTGAGTCCCTCCCCCCAACCATTCTAGTTTAAAGTCTCCCCAGTAGCCTTTGCAGATCTCCCCGCCAGGATATCGGTCCCCCTCAGGTTCAAGTGCAACCCATCCTTTTTGTACAGGCCGAACCTTCCACAAAAGAGGTTCCAATGATCCAGAAATTTAAATCCCTGCCTTCTGCACCACTCCTTCAGCCACGCATTTATCCTCCATCTCGCTCCATTCCTACTCTCACTGTCGCGTGGCACAGACAGTAATCCCGAGATTGTTACCTTTGCTGTCCTTCTCTTTAACTCCCCTGCTAACTCCCTAAATTCTCCTTTCAGGACCTCTTCTCTTTTTTTACCTATGTCATTGGTACCTATATGTATCACGACCTCGGGCTCCTCACCCTGCCCTTTCAGGATATCTTGGACACGTTGAGACACATCACAGACCCTGGCACCAGGGAGGCAAACTACCATCCGGGTCTCCCGACTGCGTCCACAGAATCGCCTGTCTGACCCCCTAACTATAGAGTCCCCTATTAGTATTGCCCTCCTCTTCTTTTCCTTACCCTTCTGAGCAACAGGACCGGTCTCTATACCGGAGGCCCGGCCGCTGTCGCTACCCCCAGGTAGGCTGTCCACCCCAACAGTGCTCAAACAGGAGTACTTATTGTCAAGGTGTACAGCCACCGGGGTACTCTCTAGTCCCTGCCTGTGCCCCTTGCCTCTCCCAACCGTGATCCACTTGCCTGCCTCCTGTGGTGTTGGAGTGACCACATCCCTGTAACTCCTCTCAATGACTTCCTCGCTCTCCCTGACCAGACGGAGGTTATCGAGCTGCTGCTCCAGGTTCCTAATACGGTCCATTAGGAGCCCCATCTCGATACACCTGGCGCAGATGTGGACGTCTGGAGGGCTATCAGACTCCATGACTTCCCACATCTGACATCCAGAACAGTAAACTGCCCTGGCCCTCATACTCCCCTTACCCTGGATAGAATACAAAACAAACTGCTAGAATACAAAACAAACTGCTACAATACAAAACAAACTGCTACAATTCAGTACAATCAGCTGGGATCTGACTCCCAATCAGCTGCTCCCTCTTGATGACCGGGTTAGACAGAGTTGACGTGGATAAGCTTTTCCCATTGAGAGTAGGGAAGATTCAAACAAGGGAACATGACTTGAGAATTAAGGGACAGAAGTTTAGGGGTAACATTAGGGGGAAATTCTTTACTCAGAGAGTGGTAACTGTGTGGAATGAGCTTCCAGTGCAAGTGGTGGACGCAGGTTCGATGTTATCCTTTAAAAATAGATTGGATGGGTATATGGACGGGAGTGGAATGGAGGGTTATGGTCTGAGTGCAGGTAGATGGGACTAGGGGGAAGTAAAAAAAAAATAATAATAATAATAATAATAATAATAATAATAATAATAATAATAAATTTTTTAAAAATAAAATTTAAAAAAAAAGTGTTCGGCACGGACTTGAAGGGCCGAGATCGCCTGTTTCCGTGCTGTAATGGTTATATGGTTATATGGTTAATCCGCGTTCTCCCTATAAAGGTGCAGTAAACCACTCGAGGAATTCTAGAACTACAAACAGAAGTCTGCTATTGAAGTGTACAAAATATGATAAATGGACCTTCGGAATGAAATCTGGAGAGTAACAAAGAGACCTGAGGTTTGGCGGTGTACAGAAAGATTTGGGATGTGGTCTCAAAATCGTAACTAGGGAGAGAGTAGTTCGCATTAACTATAGGCGCGACCGCTCTCGCGTGCAGCTATTTGAGTCTGCTTTTATAGTGGAGAAGGTGTTGGGGGCTAATGAGCTCGACAGCAGACTCATTCAAACGGAGATAGACACAAAAAGCTGGAGTAACTCAGCGGGACAGGCAGCATCTCTGGAGAGAAGGAATGGGTGACGTTTCGGTTTCGACTGATACTCATAGAACGCGGAAGATGGAGAAAACCTTTCTGAGACACTGGGCTCCAGAGGAGTGACCATTGGAAGTGGCTGCGACAGTGGCCGAGCGACTTCCATGTGCAGGGCTTGGTAGGTGCGTTCTGACGCTATGGTTTATGAGGCTTCGACGTGGGTAAGGATTTGGCTTAGTCGGCGTATTATGCTAATAGTGATATGCTATTCCACGGGTTGTGGAAGTTCAAGAAAACTTCCCACGACCCCGGTGACAATAGTTGAGGGAATTATGCCCAGCTACAGCTAGTGACTGCCTGGAGGTAAGATTGGATGCACTCGGAATGACGCTGAGATGAGATCATCATTGATTGGGGCTTTGGAAGGTGGTCTCACCACGTATTCGGTAACGTCTGGTGACTGGTGTTTTAGTAAGAGAGCCTTTGGTAACTGTGATCATGACTTCTTAACTATTGAGAAATTTATGAATGTGTCAACCTGGATATTGGGTAAAAGTACCGAATTGGGAGGGCTAATTACAACATTGTTAGGCGGGAACCAGAGAGAGCAAAGTGGGAGCAGTTGATATTCGGTTAGTCTACTTGTGACATGTGGGGGCTATTTAACGACCAGCCTATCAGCGTTCCGGACCGAAATATTCCAGAAAAGAGTATGGTCGTGGAGGGCAAGATAATGAAACCTTAGATTGAGTTGTAAATTTGCTCAAAACGAAAAGGCGTATCTAAAGTTTAAGAAGATGAACGCAGACATGACCTTTCAGGGACAGTAGGAAATATTCCAAGCATTGAATTACAGGGGCCAGGAAGGGCCATGGAATGTAATTGGCAGGTTAGATTGAAGAAAATTCCAAGGCTTCTTATATGATATTAATTTAAAAAAATAAGGCACCATCTGCTGCTTAATAATTACACTCTGTTGGAATTGCCGTTGTCCTCAAGCGAGTTTCCAATGCGGATCTCGGCACCGATGAGCCGATCTGAGCAGCAGTCTTTTCTGTTCGTGATAGATACCATCGATATTGCGTAGATTTCATTTAAATCTACTCTCCACCAAGGGTCATGGGTTCTGTTGGTGAGTGTGCAGGAGCTATGAGTCCAGTGGCTGTTGCTGTTCCCGTCATTGGCTCGCCCAGCGCCTGCCTTTTCTGCCGTGCTGGACTGGATAGCTGATGCTCCGAGCGCCACGTTTTCTGTTGGGTAGAAAAATCAAAATGAGTAAATGCAATGGTAGTCTGCCTTCTGCCTTCTTTTCGTTGTCCAGTATGTTGAATGGGCAGCAGTAGGTAAGTATCACTGGGGTCATATTATGGACGCGCTAGTGCTGGGCTGAGGAGCGGATTCTCCATCTTTGCCCAACCCATGCTCCTGCCCTCGCGCCCGCCTCTGTCGTCAGTTTATGGCGGAGACATGTGTTGTATCTGGTTGCACCTGGCCTCTTCCTTCTCGACGATCGGACCGCGGGTTCTGGCCGTTACCTCTACATTACAATCATACCCGTTCATACCGCACCGTAGCAGGATCTTGAACCAACTAGTCCACTTTCATCCCATTTGGCCGACATTCCTCTAAACCTTTCCTATTCGTGTACCTTTCCAAATGTCTTTCAAACTGTGCTATTCTCCTGCCTCAACCATTAGATTTGACAGCTCGTTCCGTACATCCACCACGCTCTGTGTGAAAACGTCGCCCCTTATATTACTGTTACATCTTTCCATTTTCACCTTAAACCTATGCCCCCTAGTTCCCCTACCCTTGGGAAAAGACTCTGTGAATTCACCCTATCACCATGGTTTTATACGCCTCTATCGTCCAGTCTCCTGCGTTGAAAGAAATAACGTCCGAGCCTGTCCAACCTCTCCCCAGAACCAAGATCCTTGATTCCTGGCAACATAAGCACGTCAGGACCACACACGAAGCGCCACGTCAAATTTGACGTTTGGTGTGGAGAGTTTGTTGCAGCATTGCAAGACTATATCGGTGTCTTAATTGGTTTGGTCGTACAGAATGTTCTGAATCTGTATTGGGTAACTTTTCACCGAGTAAAGACGCCACGGTGCGCGCAGCGCATGCGCGCGCGGACGCTATCCCACCTCCAGCCGTTACCACTCCAATGGGCATGTAGAAGCCAAACACCTCAACCTCGCACAGGGCCAGAATTTTATCAGGACCCGGGATGAAGATGATCACATATCGACCGATGAAGCCGTTGCAATTGAAGGTAAAGGTCGCTGTTTTTGAAGCTATTTGTACGACCCCACACCTGAAAGAGGGGACATTGTCAAGGTGAGCAATTCACATGTTGACCAGGTAACCTTGTTTACACTTTATTCCCGGGGTCACTTGGACTTTACCCCAGCAGGCGGACCCCCCCCCCCTACATCTATCCTCCCTGTACATGCAATAGTTCATTTTAACACGATTAACGTCTTCCCTTTTCCCATGCGTGCACTTCTCTAAAAAAATAGCCTGACCTGCTCAGTATTTGGTTCATATTATAGATTTACAACGTCTACTGTATTTATTTACTTTCTCGCTCGAAACCGCCTTGGAGTTCCAGCGTTAATAGGTGAAAACTTACAGTTTGTTAGAATTCCCGTTGTTTTCCAATGAATTCCCGATGCGGATCTCGGCCCCTTGAAGCTGTTCCGAGCAACAGTCTCCTCTGTTGGCGATTCTGATTGACGACACGACGAACGTTTCCTTTAAATCGACCCTCCACCAGGGGTTTAGTGACTTTTTGGTTTCCGTACAGGAACCCATCCTCGCGTCCTCATTGTTATCGCCGTCAATGGCTAGCTCAGCAATGTTTTCCTGGGCCGTGCTGGACTGTGTCGCCATTCCTCCCAGAGCCTGGTTTACTATTGCGGAGGAAAGTTATTCACTCGGCAGCAAACAAAGAAATAAATGAGAAAAGTATTTCCTTATCCGGGCCTGCCGGTGGAACTGGGCACCGGGCTGGGGCTGCGAGCAGTGCTGGGAATGGTCCTGGCTTCTTCTTTGTGTCTCGTTGCTCTGCACAATTGCTGGTTACGACGCAGTCCTGACTATATCGGCTGTGTGCACATGTATTCGTGGGGAGTACAGAGAGTGACGCCACTAACCGCCTGCTGTGAGCAGAAGTGGTCGAATCACAGAGAGCGAGATAGTGGAAACGGAAGTTCGTGTCTGGCTAAGTATGGATGTTTTCAAGGGTGATCATTTGGGTTATCCATGTAGACTTCAACAAAGCATTTAACAAATACAGGATCAAGACAGTAAGCCCCCAGAATAAGTGGAAATGCGTGAATCTAATGTAAAGATTGACTGGATTCCAGAATTTAAGGAACCGTTCCACGCGTTGGGAAATCCTACAGTATATCCATCCCCCCGCCCTTGTTCAGTCATCCTCCATTATATCACACCTCACTCTTGTTTCGCCATCCTCTACTATATGACTACCCCCCCCCCCCCCCACTTTCTCCATCCTTATGGGAGAAGGCAGGAACGGGGTACTGATTGGGGATGATCAGCCATGATCACATTGAATGGCGGTGCTGGCTCAAAGGGCCGAATGGCCTACTCCTGCACCTATTGTCTATTGTCTATTGTCTACTCCGTCATCCTCCACTAAATCACTACCCCCAACCCCTCGCCCACAAACACACTTTGTTCTGCCCGAGAGTGAACTGGGGTTCGGACAATCTTTGAGCCTTTCAGTACATTCGGCGAATTGCGTTAATTTCTGCCCCGCGAGCCTCGCGTCATCAGGCCTCTTATCTGAGCCTCCCACGTGACATCCACGCGGCTCTCGGCATCTTACTTTAAGGATCTTACTGCGCACGCGTTTATGTTAACATTTCTGCACTGCACCGACCACAACTTTACAGTGGCGCATTACATGGATAGGCGAGGTTGAGAGGGATATGGTTCAAACGCGGGAAAATGGACCATGCTTAGTCCGGGACATCTCGATCGGCATGGATGAGTTGCGCAGAAGGGCCTGATTTCAATGGTGTAGGACTGTAGAGAGACAGAGACAGAAGAAATAGGCCCTTCAGTCCATCGAATCCTCACCGGCCAGCGATCACTTCCTTAGTTTACGTGCACTACCCGAACACTAGGGACAATTTACTTTTTTTTAAACGGTCAATTAACCCACAAATCTATGGAGTGTGGGAGGAAACCTGAGCAGCCGGGTCACGGAGAGAACGTACAAACTCCGTATAGACACCACCCGTAGTCAGGGTCGAATCCGGGTCTCTGGCGTTGTCAGGCAGCAACTCTACCGCTCCGCCCATTCGATCATTCTATTGGGGGTGAAAGCTTCTATGCGGTCTGAGTCACAGTATGTAAGGGTCTGTACAGCGAGGACCACTGCAGGTATATTAGCCTACCTTCAGTTGTACAGAGGGGCTCTGGGGGGCTCCAGCCAAACACCTCCACCTCGCAGAGAGTTAGTTTTTTATTTTTTCCTGGAATGACGATGTTCACATATCTACCCGCAAAAGTATCACAGCGAACCGTAACTGTTCCGGTTTTCGAAATAGAGCTGACGATTCCACAACTGAAACAGAATAAACAGTCTCAGGCTGGCAGTCAGCGTGTGTAAATCTGCAATCATTTGGAGCAGGGGCCACCACAGAGCAGTTAATTGCATATCTGGATCCTGGCCCGCTGTAGTGTTCTTGGTCGCCATCGAGGACTCGGTGACATGCTGGCATCGTATGATGTGATTTTGATAGCTCTGGGGCTACGTCGGAGTGGAACAGAAGCCCGCACTTTGTTGTGGGAGGGTGGCGTAGATACCCAGACCAGATAGGGAAAGACGGGTCGTGTAGGAAGGATGTTGGGTTAGACCGAAGATAGAGATAAAACGTTGAAGTAACTCGGCGGACCCAGCACCATCTCTGGAGAAAAGGAATATGTGACATTTCGGTCGAATCCCTTCTTCAGACTGAAAGGCGGGGGGAGGAAAACTCTTCATGTGAGAAGAGTCAGAACAAATCAGCGCCAGCACCGATGACCAATGAAAGATGGAGCCCACAAAGTTCCACTGTGAGTACAGAATACGGAGAGGAAGGAGGGGAGGTTGGTTTAAACTGTACGTATTTTTATGCAAGGGGCCTGACGAGTAAAGCAGATGAGCTTAGGGAATGGATAGGAATGTGCGACTAAATGGTTGCAGCCATTAGCGAACACTGTTTAAGAGACGGGCAGGACTGGTACCTCAATGTGCCGTGATACAGGTGCTTCAGGAGAGACAGGGTGATGGTGAAATAGGGGGGCATGTGTTATTGGTGAAAGAGGATGTCACGGCATTAGAGGTTACATTACGGACGGGTCGTACATATGGGTGGAGCTGAGGAACAAGAAAGGGAGGATCACCTTGTTGGTGTACTATGAACCCTAGAATAATCAACCGGAATTAGAAGAACAATTATGCCAGGAGATTGCAGACAGCTGCAGGTCAAATAAGGTTGTTATAGTAGTTTTAATTTTCCCAATATAGACTGGGAAAACTATAGTGTGTAAAGTTCAGATGGAGTGCAATTTCTCAAGGGTGTTTAGAAGAGATTCTCCAGCAATACGTGAGAAGGCAACATTTGATCTAATCTTGTGAAATTGGGAGGAGTAAGTTAATGAAGTGTTTGTGGGGGAGCCTTTTAGGACGAGTTACCAATGTTTGATTATGTTTAAAATAGTTATGGATGACAGAGAGGACCCACGCGTTAAAAAGCTGAATTGGGGTAAGGCTATGAGAAAACGTCGCGCTTAAGTTAATTGGAGCAGATTGTTTGAGTGGAAAAGAGGCAAACGTGAGAAAGCTTGGCTAACGGGAGATATTGGGGCATTAGTTAAGAAAACGAAAGGCCGAATGAGACAGGTAGAGGCAACTGGGATCAAGTGCATCCCTGGAGGACTTTCGGGAACCAGGAAACTAGAAGGGCAACAAGGGGCCAGGAGATATCTCAGGCAGAGAGCATTCTGGAAAATCCAAAGATATTTTATAAATAGGTAATGGGGAAAAGGGCAACCAGAGAGCGAGTGGGGCCCCTCAGGATTCAATGCGGTCAACTTTGTG